>CM035592.1:86417486-86938985 GCA_020423425.1 Chrysopa pallens | reverse complement strand
GTAAAAAGCTAGTAATTGATAATTTTTTTAATTGTATAGTACTTTTCACATATTTTTCGGGATTAGATCATATTAAGAAGGGAACCACAACCGCGTATCTTGTACCTAGACCGTTTGGCCTTCTGTATCCTCATTTAGAACACTCCATCACTTGAAAGCGAAAATGCTTCTAGGACAAGCTGACAATTATATTCGATTATGTTGTTGGTGAATTCTAACCAGCACCCTACAGACTCAGTAATCTAATGGGTGAAGGTATTAGTGCCTTTACTCACTTGGCCACTGATCCGGTTATCTTTTATTATACCTTATAGTAAAATTTGTAATAAATTACAACTAAGCAGCTAAGTACAGCTAAGGTAAGCAAATCATATTATAAATTTATTATTATTAAATTGTTTCTGCCATAATAATGCGTAGTTTTACAACTTTAACTCTACGCAGACTGATTATAAGGGGACGTCCTCTCCAACATTGCCTGTAAGAATTTCGTGTGTAACTGCTGATGTATTCTTTGTTATCATAATATCAACAAATAATACGATACACTCAAAACTATTTTATCGTATAAAGCGTACAGTAGACACTCTCGTATCCAATAATCCGAAAGTCTTAAATCACAGCTTTCAAATTATCGGACAAACAACTTTTCGTTTTATTAACTTAGCCACAGAAAACTCTTTCGTTGTGTACATCATAAGAAGATATTTAATTAAAATAATGATGGCATTTACCGTGATTTTTGACATTCAAAATAGTAATGAAATTGCAATTACAAATCTTTAATTCTGCATAACTATCGTTTATTAGCGCATGAGTAAGAATTATTTTTGAAAACATTTTCCGTCCATTTTAAACAATTAAAAGAGCATACTTTTCGGATAGCCGATAGGCGATATCTCAGATAGGAGCTTCTTTAAATTTGACAAAAAATTGCATACTTCTGGCACTTAACTTTTAATTTAATATTACGTAATTTGATTTGGTTTCATAATTTTATAAATCTAAAATATTAGAAGAGCAATTCAATAGTGGTATTCTAGATCCAAATACTTATCTGTTATCTTCTGTCTTTCAAATAGTTGCGCAATTTTATCTAAAATTCAAATAAAAAATAAAAAATAAAAAATAAAAAAAAATACTGTTTTTTCTAATAAACTCCACCATACAAATGAATTTTTCTTAACGAGAATTATTAACTATGTTTGTACTAGGAGCACAGAGCTGTACGAGTATAAATTTCAATTCAGTAAATTTATATAAGAAAGAAAATGATATATGTTGATAGTGTGTTATTATAATGTTGTCTTTCTTTAACACAATATATTGACACTTGTATGCTTACAGTCTGCGCGCCAAACTTGTCGTATGACTTTTTATAACATACTTAGTAACAAATGTACTGTTTTCTTTTCTTAAAATACCATATTTTTTTTTTTTGGCTTCAGCTACTTTTGCTATATAGCCATTAACCACAAGGGATTATTATTTTTATACAACAGAACACAGGTGGTCACTCATCCAAATATAGATTGTAACTGCTGTTTACTTTATTATTGGTCTTGTCTGTAATTACGTTACGTCAGTCCGGGGTCTAAAATACCAATACAATAACAAATTTTCATTCAATTGGAACTTCAGAGAGTTTATTAGGAATTCATATTTATTTATACATATTTAAAATCATATTCTCCTAATACAAATAATAAGTGTTTATTAGGAATTCATAATTTATTTATTCTAAATATTGAAAAATGATATTCTCCTGATACAAATACTATTTATTTTTCACACTCATTCTTCATTCCATTCCATTCATTTTATGGAAGGGAAGGATAAAAAATAAAAAATTCACAAGTAAATAAATAATAATAATAATAAATAAAATTGGTTGGTCATCATTTAGTTGAGTCTAATAATATAAGTAAATTAGTTTAGTCTAACTTATATGTTGAGAATTAAAATACTATTTACACTGTTACCTTACATTCACTTTTTTTAATCAGATTTTTGTCTTTTAATAATTGTATAGGAGGTAAAAGCACGAAAGACGTTCATTTAATACTACAATATATATAATAATGATGAATATGTAAAACCAAATTGAAAAGGATTATTGGGGAAAGTATTTCAACTATATATATTATATCTTGTCGAAAAAGATAAAGATACAGTCAAATGCTGTTTTATAACAGAAGAAAATATTTCTATATGATATTTTTGCTGATTTAAAATTATGTAGTATTTGAAATTTATCACTACACCTTTTGCTATAAGAAATAAATTTTTAATGTTATCTCTCCCATATTTATTTGCAGAAACGTCAAGAGAATTGAATAAAGTAAAATCGTTTATTATTCAATTTTTTAATAATTCTTAGTCAAATAATACGTGTATATTATTTATATTTTTTTACAGTCTGATAATTATAATTGTTTTACTGTCTGGTTAAAAATTATTGAGTTCCTGATATTAAAAAAAAAAAAAATTATTTTGCCACGGAATTACATTAATCCAAATGTAAATTCCAACTGAAATAATATATTATTTAAAACATTTGTTTTTGTTATATAAAGTTAAAAGAGCATTTTCATTTATGAAAAATAATTTTTGTCATTGATTTTACCAAGCGACCAAAAATACTACTACTCTCTGCTCATCGCTGTCTTTTTAGTATAAAAAAAATAATTTTGACAAATAGGAGAGGAAAATAGGTACAAAGTAATTATTTAATAAAAAATTTTTTTTTGTTCAATTTCTTAAAACAATTTTTCAATATTTTCAATAATTTTTTTAACATACCTATGAACTTTTTTAATTTTCTTTGTAGATTTAAAATAACAAAACTTTTTTGTTTGTAAGTCATTATAATCAATAACGTCTGTAACTTGTTTTTTTAATTTTGTTCTTATGAATTTTTAAAAGTTAATTAAAAATATAACAATTAAGTCTTTTTTTTTTTAATATTTGCCAGGCCAATAAACAAGTAGTTATTATACATGGATGGCATTTTTAATTGAGACTTTGATTTGATGTTGTGTAAATGTTTAAACCGTTTGAAAACAGTCTTATAGGAGGTCTTAACATTGAAGTTTAAAAATTACGTTCAAAAGTGTCTTTTTATTGGCTGCAATTATAAGTTACAATTAAGTCATGATGCACACTACTCACATTTGTATACAATATGAGTAGTGTTACCCTAATGTTCCCCCGTATTGTATACAAAAGGGTAACAAGTTGTATATTTAAGCTGTCCAGACCATTTTATATTTTATTGCCACACGATGTCGATTGCTCCTAATGCCGGTATAATCTTAATTGTATATAGTTTCTTTTATTTTTAAGGCTTTTTGGGATGGCTTATCTACCCACATAAGTATTTTCAATTTTTTTTTTTTTAATTTTCCATTTAATTCAAACGATGTTATCAAAAATTATAACTCCGATGTAACTAGTATATAAACTGATGTAATATAGATAATGCTTAGGCTAGGTGCTAAGTCAATAAAAAGTTACCAAACTAAACTTATATCTTATAAGATCATAGTTTTTAAGGTGTTCTTAAAAAAGGAATTTTGAAAATCAATTTTTCGCTTATTTTTGATTTAACTCCACGGTGTCAACATAAATTTAAAAAAAAAATTCATCTCGAAATAGATTTCTTCATGAGTAGAATATATACCTCCAAATAAAAATCGGACCACCTAAAACTGGGGAATTCAGGTTTATAGATAGTATCATTTGAAATAAAAAATTGAATTTTATCAGTAAATATTTATTTCCAAGAGCTCAAGTTTTGGCCACTCATTGAGCTTATTTATTACCATCATTTCTGAAATTATTTCACTTTCAATCAATGATTGCAAAAGTTATTGCTATTTGATAATGAAAATTTTTATTATTTACGAAAATGCAAAATCGTGCCATAGATCTCACTTCGTTCGGTCAATCAAAAGATTCAATACCTACGTAGATTTCATTTTTTGAGCCAATTAAAAGGCATCATTTCCGAAATAATAAATAATTTAGAAGAATTATTGCAATTTAAATATTTAAATTTGAAAGTTTTTTGTATCATTTATAAGCAAACCATGTTTAATGATAAATTTTGTCCCAATTTCCTAGATTAAATTATTTTGTATTTTTATAAATAAACAAAGTAGTCATCATCAGTATGAATTAGCTAGTTGTAATGATGCTCAGAGGAGATGTTACTCGTTGCTAATATAGTGACGGTCTGCGTAACATCTCCTCATAGAATCATTACAACTAGCTAATTCATACTGATGATGACTACTTTGAAATCGAAATACGTATTTATAAAAATACAAAATAATTTGATCTAGGAAATTGGGGCAAAAAATCGAAATTTATTCGAAAAATACCAGAGTATTCATTAAAAATAATAAAATGTTTAATAATGTTAGTATTATTATTGTATCTTTTTAAATATATTATATTATACTTTTTTATAGATTTTTCTATCAAAAGCCTAGTTTCGAAAATAGTAATTAAGTCACCTTTTTGTAAGCTCTGTAAATTATAAATTTGTACCGATTTTTATTAGCATTTCATGCTTTCGATGTTCTTTCATTAAATTTTAATCCTATTGTGAAATAAATGATTTAATTCACGAATGATAGGTATATTTTAATTGTTTTTTTTTATATTTTGATTTTTTGATTTTTTATGTTGTTTTATTTTATTTTTTGTGTGTTCTTTATTTGTATTGTTATGTTTTTATTATTTGATTTAATTTAATTGCGCAATTAAATATTATAATTATCATTATTTTAATAATTCCTCGATGTTGTAAGCTTTGTAGATATTCTATAATTCTACTTAAAAAAGTGTGGATTGTATTATTGTATAAAATTATGCTAAAAGTCTAGTAAACTTTCAAAACTATAGATTACACATGGCGTGAGAGATCTTTAACCATAAGCTAGTAAAAATTGAACTATTTGAGTCAGTCAACAAAGTAAATTAACTTGTTCAAGTTTCTTGTAAAAAATATTTTCTTAAATTTAAAAGGAACAAAATTTCGTAACGGTAAATCGTATTCATTCGGATAAGGCAATAAATTGTTTAAGGATAATTGATCCGTTAAGATCCGTTAATAATTTCAAAGGTATCAATTTAATTGATGCTGTTATTTTATACACGAACTGTAACATACACCAACTAATCAAAATATTTGCAAAGCGCTCTTCGTTGTCTATATATTCTCAACATTAGCTAGAGAAAGCTTTCATTTTATTCATAAATTGATACTTTATCTATCATGAAATCATCAGTGTATTTAATGTATGCATTATTATGTGAATATACTCATTTTATACTTTTACTGTAACATATATACATTACTTAAAAAAAGCTGATGGACAAAATATGTACTTGAAGACCAGTTTTAACTTTAAAACTGTATTTTTATCTTAATTATAATCGTAATATAAGCTTTGGTTTGCAAAAAGCGACCGATGTGTATATAAATCTATTATTTTAATATGGTTGAAGAGATAGGAAGTGCGATATACGTTTATAAAATTATATGATGCTTTAACATAACCTTAAACACATTACCCTTTTCCTTAATCCAATTCACTAAAGGATACTTTAAAAAAGACTTCCTTTTCAAAACAAATATTATTGTTCTTTATAAAATCTATGCTTACTTTTAACATCCATTGGCGAAGTAATTAAATACCATTATACAGTGTCAGCAAGTGTAAGCACTCTAGTATTTGAACTAGATAGAATTGACAATTTATGTATGCAAACACTTCGAACAACTTTGTCATATAAAGACTGAAGTTTCTACTATTATTTCGAGGCCTGTGATGATCAAATATTTAAAAAAATCAACTACTCGTACTCGTTTTTAAGACCAATTTCCAGGTGTTTTCAACCCAAATAATCAACTTAAATACAAGAAGATTAATTATTGATCCACACATTGATGTGTTGTTTATTACTTCAATGGTAAATTATGTATGTTGTTAAACAACTTGTGGTCAAATTTGTAGATAAAGACAAAAATTTTATTTAAATTTATTATAGTTTTAGTTCAAAAAAAAATTTAGAACATCCAATGCGATATAATTAGATAACACTTCATATTCTGGTATTTAAGGCATACAATGACTGAATTTTCTACCATTTTTCGATAAAAGCTAAGTGTTGTTGTTTCCATTAAGGCCAAGCCAAGAAATAGTTTATGTATCCTCAAGCAATGCCAGACCGGGAAGACTAATACCTTTCAATTATATATTTTTTTCGTCTCGTATTTTACGACATCTTTGCGCTAGGCAACCAATAAGTAGAATACTTTTTAGAAGCTGTGATAAATAAAGAAATTTGTACGTTTTCTTTCCTTTTTATCCGACTTTAATAGAGGAAGAGAGCTACTTCAAAACTATTTATTTATTGACCGATTTTAAAAACTCTCTCTCTTTCATTGCAGTACACCTTCAAATTGGATCAAAATTAATTCAAAGAAAAAATTTCAGCCCTAATAAATAAATGTTTTTCATAAAAAAAAACCACTTTCAAAAAATAACTCAAAATAATTTTAAATTAAAAACTTCTAAATCGTTAAATTTTCTCGTGACGAATTAAGCGGTTGGTAACAATCTTAAAATTCGTTGGCAGTGGTTTCGTTAATTTTTTATGGTGGTTCTTTTTTATTGAAAATTTTTTATCTTTGATAATTTCTGGGTCAACAATCCATTAATTTAAATACATATTCCATTAAATTGTAATAACATCATACTGTAAACGCTTTCTGGTTTGAGAATTATGTATTTAATTTATCACAGCGGATCATACAAAGTATCGCTAATTAAACACCTTCCATCTCAATTAATATTTTTTGTTTATATAAGTTTTTTCAACCATTCCTCTTACTCAAAACTACAAGGGTATTTATATATGCAAAGTTAAAGTACCGTCATTTGAACCGACTCACACAGTATATCATCAAACCACTTTATTTCCAAACCACCATTAAAGGGTTGAAATGAAATAGGGTTTCGGTAACTTTCTTCAATATAAAATGAATATACCGTATGTAAAAATGTGTTATCCACTGTGATATATTCTACTTTTTTTTTTAAATTTGAAATGTATGTTTTAATAAATAAAAATTCTTTCCCAGGGTTTTGTTAATATGGGCTAAAAGCTTACCATTTTTTTAATTTTAATCTTGCGAACAAGCATTAAACATTATGGATCAATTTTGTTAATTACACATACTTGCCTAGTATTGTCAATTAATTGTCAAAATAATGTATACCCCATTTTATAAATTTGCGTGTACAGCTCCGATTTGAATCTCCTATTTAACTTTTCTTTTTTGCCTGCCTAAAGAGTGTCTTTTTTCTGTCTGTTAGCGTATCACTTAAACTCATTTAGACAAATTCGACTTTATAATATATTAATATATATTTTAACTTGTAAATTATTCATAAAGATTAGTGGGGTTTCTTAAACATCTTGTCTATCGTCACTCTGCACACGCAGCAATCACACGTAATTTATAATTTTTTAACATGCTTTTATTAACTCGCTTTCTTGTATATCTTTCAGGATGGAATTTTCTAATTAATTTTTAAATAACTACCGGGTGAGCAGGATACTTGTAATTTGAACCATTGCTCCGAAATAAATGACACTTGATGAAAAAATGACAAAAGAATGAAAACAGGAAGAAAAATAAATGAAAACAAGTGAACGAAACAGATGAAATAAAAACAAAAATGAACAAGAAGAAGCTAAAGTTCACTTCTAGAATAAATATATTTTACCTAATAATGCTGCGGTATGTGCTCCATGTTTTTCGTTTAAATATACATGAATTATTTTATACTTTGTACGTAATTCGTTATAAAAAATGGTATATTAAAAATTTTTTTTATTTTATTATTATTTTACTTAAATACGAATATCTCGTGAATCATTTATTGCATTTTAATAAATTTTATGTATACATATTAATTAGGAAAATGCAGAAAACTTTACAGAATTGCAAAAATTGGAACAGAAAATCGTGAAAAAATGCCTACTTTCTGTTACAGAAATTGTTTAATACATAGACGGAAAAAAGATTTCAGATGAATAATTTATTTGATTTTGAAAATACAATGATGTTAGATGGCTAAACATTAAATATAGCAATATATAAAGATCATATCCGACCCATTGAATCAAAAGGTAGTAAAAATGACTAGTAGTCCTTATATTCACTTAAGCAGTCAAACAACGCAATCAACACAATCTTTTTAATCTTTTTAATTAAACAACCCGGGTACTCTTCACACTTTTGCTCAAGCTTAAGTAAATTTATTCCATTTTCTAATAAAGTTGTCTAATCAATGACGATAGCTTGTGAACCGTCAATCGAATTTTTGTGAAATTTTTTATTTGTGGTTGTAAATGTTGAGATGGAGTATTTGAAAATATTTAAAACTAACCGAAATTTGAATAAAAAATCACGAAAAAAAATTAGAAAAAAGTAATTAATTATACTACTAGAGAAAGTTCATTTAAAATAACTCAATTATATGAACAAAATGCGTTTTTTTCCTTATATATAATTAACATATAAAGTTACATATAAAATATATCTGTCATGATTTTCCAAACTACTATTTCAGTAAACATATTCATCTATCATTATGAAATTATGCTGAAAACAGTATAGTTTAATAAAAATATACTAAATTCGATTTTATGCTCAATTTCCTTAAAATTTTTTTATGTATTTTATAAACACGTGTGACGTCTACAAAGTAGTTATCATCAGTATGAATTAACTAGTCGTAATGATTCTCGTAGAAGATGTTACACGCTGCAAACAAATTTGGCGACGATTTGCATAACGATTTTGTTTGTTTGTTTTTGTCTTTCATCATAAAAAATAAATAAATAATATAAGCCAGCTTAAAAACTGTTGCACCTAGCCTGAGCTTTATCAATAATACATTATCCCATATACTAGTTACGAGATTAGAGATTAGAAATATTTTGTTATAGCAATCCCAAAAGCATAAAGTATATACGCAATTTAACTTGATTATTTAAATATATAATATCAGTTTCCATTTTTAATAATCTGGTTTTAAAAATTTAGAAGTGTATTTCTAATACTGTACACTCTACAACTTTAGCACTACTTTGACGTAACGACTGCAACATGCTGCATATCTTGGATTTGGTCATTTGTAGTTCGTATTTCATATGAGTCAGTTATGTGGTGGTTCGTATTATTTTGCTGGAAGCGAACATTTTTACTTTTCAATTTTTATATTCATGCTTAAAATATAAGGTAATATGAATATGAAATGTATTTCCTAGAAGCATATTTTATACTGCAACATTGTTTAATTAACGTAATTATAAACCAATATTATGTTACTTTTTAAATACTAAAAATATAACTCTTTAATTAACCTATCCACGTAGCTAGTATGTTTAGACCTACCTCAATAACGATCTATGAAAAACTAAAATAATCCTAATGTCTTAACCGAAACTACATGGAGAAAAAAGAACTGGGTAACTGGGCCATCAGGCATCCAGAAAGATAATACAAATTTCTAGATCGAAACTATACCTCTGCCTAAAGCTCCATTATGTGCTGAATATAAAGTGTCACATTACATGATTCACTTGCATTACTTTTTAAATTCGGATATTGATTAAAATTTCCCTTTTCCGTACACAATATAGTTTCTAATTAGTGAAATATTTTTTTTTTTAAATATATTTATTCACCTTTATGTATATTATTATATATTATAAAGTTTTACCTTTTTTTTTTGCAAAACTAACGTAGGGCGGAAACTACATATAGTAGGAGCATGAAATTTCACATACTTGTTCTTCTAAAAACTTGATGTGATGATAAGATGGGATTTTTCAAAATTTTCAATAGCAAGGAGTGAGGGTTGGGACAAATTTTTTCTGTTACTGCTCCATTCCTCGGGATATACTTAGTCCAGAGCCTTCAAAATTACACAATAAATTATTCTTTAAAATCAAGTCAACATTTTTCTTAGTTTTACGATTCTTCAATTTCCTGAGCTGAACAGGGTGGCCATATTCTTTACATAATATCACAGTTTCTATCAATATCTCGAGATCTACATATCCTAGGGCCTTCAAATATAATTCATTCAACCTACATAAAAATATGGCGTTTATGTTAATTTTTCGATTTTCAATTTTCCGGAGCAGTTCAATTGATGGAATTTTATTAGGGAGCAGTTCAAGCTAGAAAAAAGTGATGTTTTTTTTTCAATGAATCAGAATTGGCTCGATTAAATGGTGAATTTCTTTTTAATTTATCTTTCCTCCCTCTCTGTAGATTAAAGTTTTTTTTTATATTTAACTGTAAATACTCGTTTTATTTGTATTCGATAATAAACGGTTTTATAAAATGGAAAATGGATCCTTATAATTAATAATCTTAACCGCCTTAAAGAGTTTTCAAAATTATCAACTAAATTAAAAAAATATTAAAAATAAGTAACGAAGTTGCGTTTTTTTACATTCGATGAGAAATGGTTCGATAAAATTGGAAATTGATTTGATTCTTAATCTTACGCCTTCCATATTGGATACAGTTCTTAAATTATCCTTTTTGTATTTTGAATCTTAAATGCAGTTTTTCGCTATCGATGTAAAACGGTTTGCAAAATTTTGGGTTTTATAATTAATACCTACTTTCGACAGGGTAAAGAGCCCAAATATCATCTATCTAAACTAAGTGCTAATTTATTTGCAAAATTGCATTAATTATAATATAGTTTATACAATAATAAAAAACAGATGATTTCAAAAATGAAATGAGCTCTAGTACTGTTTAATCGATTTGATTTTTTTTTTTTTTTTTTTTGAAATAACAACAGTTTTTGTTTTAATATTCGTAATAGATCAGAAAAGAAAAATTTTAAACTGTTAGGGTAACTTGGAAAACTTCAAAGTATATTTCTTTCCTTTTTTTTTTTCGTCATAGGCAGTCTTTATAAACGTAATTTTTTTATACTTTTTCGTTGGTTTAAATTATATACCTTGCTATAGGCTACATCAGCCCCATTTTTAGGGGTAGGCAGAGTAGACACTGCCTACAGACCCCCAACAATTTTCCTAAAATAAAAAAATACGCATGTCATTGGATATCATCGGATACTACAACGAACCGCAACGAACCAATAAACTTTAAAAAATTTCAAATTTATTAACTTTTTGGACTAACATGTGGTCAACTGCCGAACCGCAACGAACCAATAAACTTTAAAAAATTTCAAATTTATTAACTTTTTGGACTAACAGGTGGTCAACTGCAGATAAGATCGTCAAAAGAAATTCTGATATAACTTTAGACAGAATCGTATCTATGCGCATACATTTATCAAAGAAAGGTAATTTGATAGATAGTTATTATTTTATTCAAATAGTTATATAACACACAAAAGATATCTTTGCTATTTTTTGAATTATACACCTGAAATTTGAAAATTGAACATGTGAGCAGCGATTACATTATTTGAGTTAAAAAACGTCCACATCATATAATATATTCAAATTAACATTCTGTTACCAAAAAGAAAACTGGATTTAAACTTATCCTCAAAATGGTACCCAGATAAATTTATCTTAACTCTTAATAAGGCCCCCACCATTTAATGTCTAGAGCATCCACTAATCAAAATCGGCAAAGGGTTCCGTCATTAAAATATAATATTAAATAATCATAACGAATATCCTCATTAAACCAACAGCTGTAAACTGTACACATTCGTCGTCGTATGCCCTATGATCCCTAAATATTTACTATTACAATTTAAGCATATGAAATTTCCGTTGAAAATTTATTTGAAATTATTAATGTTACATAGAAAGCTTTATATGTTATATTAACAGAAAATGCTGAAAAACAAAACAACTTGATGCCAACACAAAATGGTAATAGTGTAATGTGTATGCTGAATTTATAAATAAATTTTTTAAGATTGATATACAAAAACTAGAAACATGGCAAATAACGAAGCGAAGCGAGATCGAGTTAGAAATATAATAAAGAGGTAAGTATTTTTGCAAACTCAACATAGGGCGGAAACTACTTATAGTATAAGAATGAGATTTCGCATAAGTGTTCCTCTCACAACTTGATCACGCGATAACATGGGATTTTTCAAAATTTTCAATAGCAAGGAAGCGGGTACGGTACAAATTTTTTCGATAACTGCTCCATATCTCGAAATATACTTGGCCCAGAACCTTCAAAATTACACAACGTATTATTTATTTAAATCTAACATGGTACCTTAATGATTGGAGCACCATGTAACATAAATATAAAGTCGATTTCCAAACTACAACCAAAAATCAAATTTTTGTTTATTATTGCCCCTACTCAATGGCTGAATTTCAGTGATTAGACTATTTTTAATCATTAATATTAATAAATACACTATACGTAGTCCATACAGCTATATATTTATACTTATTTTATGAATTATTCATAAAAATGTTTCAAAGAAAAGTTGTTAGTTTAGAAAAAATGCGTAATTTATGTTCTTGTTACTTTTTGGTTAAAAATCTGAGTCATAAATATTGCGACATATCTTTCCGTTTTAGTTTTTAATCTTATCACACAGATGGAAAGTCGGAAATAGGATAAAAAGGGTCATTCTTTACTCTGGGACTTCAATATTTGCTAGCGTTAAACTTTAGACTAAAAGTAATACTCTAACAAACTATGTTTTCTTCTCGTCATTGGAAAGTTCGTCGTTGTGACATTGCAAGTCCCACCTAGACCACTTATTAAGAAATTATTTTATTTATAAGCAAAAGTCCTATTAAAATTGACGTATTTCAAATGAAACATCATGTATATTACATTTATATAGATAAACAACGGTGCTATAGTTCATTTGGTAGACCGAGTATTAAAAATATTTTAATATTCTTTCATATCATCATGTTGATAACGAAAAGGTAAAACTTTACCAAACACTATATTTAATTTAATATATTTTATTATTATTATTAAATTGCTGAATAAATGGAAAAATAAAATTTATAAGAGGTATTTTCATTATCTTACGTTACTCACGTAGTTATAATACGATGGAAAGAAGATATTTCTTCTGATCATCAAATAAAAAGTGGAAAAATATTTTAATTTATTATCTATCATCATTATTATTACATATATGTACAGTGTGTCCCGGCTTACCTACACTCACATTCTACTGACATATTTAAGAGTAGAAACACTTATCAAATAGTATATGGTCCAAAATAGAGACTTTATTTTAGTAAGACCAGAATTTATTTTACTAGTATATTCTGATCAGTTTTGAGCAACGTTTATTTCGTCGGCTGTTTGTCTGTTGATCTATTAAACTCATTTAAATGAACGTGCATGATTCCAAACTTCAATTTATAAATTCAAACTGACTCATTTTAGAAACATCGTAACTGTCAGTAATAAATCGCAAATACAGCGCTCGAAGGTGACTTCTGTTTTTCACTTTAATACTGATATCTCGTGAACAGGCATTTGATTTTGATGAAATATATGAACACACATGATATTGTTTTGTTTCAAAAATTTGAATTATTCTTGAAATTCAGTATTCTGAATTGTAAGCAGAAACTTTTAACACAGGAAATCGCGAAGTAAATGAAGTAACCTTAGGTAATTTATAGAAAACATATATTGAAGTATTTTTCATTCGGTGAATAAGTCCCGGACATATAGCTTTAATCATTCGTTCATTACGAAGATTATTTATGCCTATCATAGATGGTGTATTTTTAATTAAAATTTCCTTTTCTTACAAAAGTATGCAAATTAAATTTTGTCGCTAAAAATGACTTAGATGCCATCACGACCAATGAAAATTACGTTACAGAATTATATTTTCTCCTTAAAGATAATATAGAAATTCTATTTTATTATTTTGTGCTTAAAGTACCCCAGGCTACCATGGTCTGATATTCATATGTCGTAATGTTATCTTAGGTAGACTGGGGTATTTGTTGTTTATATGGCGGTTTCTTGAATTTGTTCGTTTATATCCTTCGTATATAAAATAAATTTCAATTGGTAATCTGAATCTGAATCAGGTATTCTTCAGGTATTAATCGGAGGAATAAGATTTCGTATAATTATTTTTATGTATAATACATGCCACTTTTGGTCGAAAAATAGATTTGTTAAACGAAGCCGCCAATTGTCAGAAATCGAATTATTCTTTCGATCAATACGTAGTTTTATCCACTAAAAAAATTATTTTGGCCTTTTTGATTTTGGATGAACTGAGAAATCGTGATAATCACGCCGAGTACCTTTTTTGCAGACCTTCAGGATATCGTCTGCAAGAGTTCGCTAGTTTTTTTTTAAATCATTGGTGCCATTATAAACTTATATGTAGCCACTAAATGTATCAATACTTTTAGTTTTTATAAAATAAAATACTTTATCATAAATTTATAAAAAAATGTGATTTTGCGACCTTCAAACTGCGTATTTCCATACTAGAAGGAAAAAATTACAGTCAAGAAATAATTCGAATCTAAAATAATATCTCTAATATTACTGAGGTTACACAAGAATGCCAATTTACACCAAACTTGAAAATTTTAAAACTTCATAATAATTGTTGGCATTATCAATGAAGCGAACATATAATCGTCAAAATATTCATACACGTCTAGGTTTAAAACGGAAGCAAAAGATCATTTTATTTTTTACTAATAAATATTCTAAGCATGCTATAATAATTAATAAAAATTAACATAAGAATTTAATTGATATAATTTAGCACGGATTATAAATTAAATAATAATTCAAATAATGTAATAAATAAAATTTTATTTGACTAGTTCTCAACTGTCACTAGATAATACTAACTTTAAATGATTTTCAAAACATAACCCTGAACTGTCAACTTTATTTTTTATATCGTGAATTCTTTATTATTATTATTATTATTTTTTTTTTTTTTAATTATTTTATTTTAATATAAATAAATAAATTATTTCGTTAGAAAATAAATTTAATATTATAAAAAATATTTTGTATATTTATTAATGTTCAATATACTTTTGTTGTTATATACCATTAAAAACGCTAGTTACTATTTGAAATTTGTGCGCTTAATGGAGCCGCCATTATTGTCCTAGTTAATATGCAGGAGAGAGTGTCTCCGCTATACGACAGAGATAGAAGCCACATGTCAATATTGAAAAATTAATTACATCTAAAGTACGTGGTAAAATTCTGAATTTTTGTCAGTGTATATTTGGGATATAGTTATATTAATTTAAAAGTTTTTTTTGCGGGGTCAATTTTGCCAATTTTATGCAAACCTTCCATTACCAGTATTATTGAACAAGGACACTCATAAGAGCCCGTGTATTTTTGCTAAACTTAAATTAATTATATCTCTTAAATGGTGTAGTAAAAAATCTGTTTTTTTCTGTAATTGCCTTTAATTATATTCTTTCGAATAAACACACACAAAAATATTGGCTTAACTTTAAGTCATTTGGCTACCAAACTACCTTAAAGTACTGCGTTTATTTTTTATTTTATAAATTTTTTTTTTTATTCCTATAATTAATCTATATGACCATTTTCAAAATATTTATATATTTATATATATACAAAGTAGTCTATATATACTTTTTATTCTAGTGGTTCGCTTATTTTGTAGGTCTTTAATGCTTTCTTAAAGTTCTATATAATATTTTGATTGAACTTATTCTTTGCGCTCTTTTAAGGACAGTATAATTGATTGCAGGATATTTTGCAGATACATATATTGTGGAAAATATTCCAACCGTCCATTTGTTTAGAATAATTAGTTTCACTGCGGACGATATAACGCTTTTTATTATTATTATTATTTTTTTTTTTGTTGTCAGTCGTTTTGTTGTTTTGAGTACATCACTTAAAAGAACTCATGTATGGTATTTTCGTAATACGTCCTACTATATCTGAGTATTAAGTTTATAAAGTACAAAATTCTTTTTCGCTGTATTATTTCTTTACCTCCATAAATCGTTTCTTATAGAAAGTACATGTGTCACATCGTATAATCAAAATGCAATTTCAATAGTAATGTAGTGTTTTACACATATTTATATACATTAAACATCAAAGTAATACTCCTTTCCACGGATGAGTACATACCCTATATGAATGTTACAAGATATTTCATCTTGTTGATCATAATCCACTCGAATGAAAAAGACTACTCACGGATATGTATTCAAAGTTTCCTATGGAAATTATTAATAATTCTTTTTAATATTTTATTTGAATAAGAAGAAATTAATATTCGTATTTATATTCATCAACAAATGAGCATATCTTCACATTTTTGTTTTTATTTATATATATATATATATATATATATATATATATATATATATATATATATATATATATATATATATATATATATATATATATATATATATATATATATATATATATATATATATATATATATATATATATATATATATATATATATATATATATATATATATATATATATATATATATATATTAAAATATTGAAGAAGAAAAAATCAGTATACTATCACATATTTAAAAAAGAAGAAAAGGGAACTGGAACATAATAGGCATAACGACCCTTTGATCCGTGGATCAGACATTGACCCTCGCAAACTTCTATACTGTTGCACCCACTGGTTTTTATATGGAATAAAAATTCTTCCAAGTATAAGATTACTTTTATGTAAAAATTCAGCATACACAATATTTTTTATTCTATTTTCAGTTTGGTTCGGATTCTGTCAGAAATACCAATATATAACTGACAGACAATACGATAATAATTATAGCAAATATATTTTTGTAACCAAAAAACGGTAGCCAAATCGATGCAACCGCTTAAGAACTTATTCCATATTAGAAATTATCCGATATTTTTTTATAGTAAAAACTATATTATAATCAACGCAATTTCTATTTTTTACAAAAAGCTTAGCTCTTAATATTTAATAAAGTGCAAGAAATTATAAAGTGATAATATTATCAAGATGTAAATAAATATATGCTATATTTAGAAATTTACGCTATTTGGCGGGAGCGTTATATAAGAAAAAATAAATTTTTTTTTTGCAAACCGATTAATAACGATTGCGAAACCTGATCATAGGACCATATAAAAAGAATATTTTTGGACTTATTACACTCAGGAGAAGAAGCAGATTGGTTCAATACTATTTACAACTATGGCAAGACGTCTGAAGAGATTGGTAAGATATTAAAATTTAACAATATTAAATGGCGTTTAGGCATCCAATAAAATTAGCCAAGCTACTTTTCAACAACAAGAACAAATTCGAGATTAAAAATCGGAGGCTAAAAATTGTATTGTGCGTGCAATGGCGTCTATATTGGTCAAACTTGGAGAAATTTCAGAATAATATACCTCCTAATATTATAATACGAACGTCCTATAGAAGCAGCCAGGTGACTCTTCCTTCGCCAAACACCTAACATAAACGGGTCACTGAGCCAGAATTGCAGATTATTCATGTAGCAAACAAAGATTGGAAATTAAAGGTTTTGTAGGCCTTAGAGGTACACAAAATATGCAAGAGCCAGGGCATATTATTTAATTACATAATTAAGATATCCATATCAGCATCCTTCCATCATCTTTTAATCCATATAATTTTAATCCAAGAATAAATTAAACTGTGATAATAAACATTTTATTTGTGCGTTGTTATTTTGTCACGAACAATAAAAAAATTTTTCCTTTCTTTTAACAAAAACAAGCGTGCCTACTTACTTCAAAATAATATGTATAGGATGTGTCATCCTTCATATTAAAACTTGTGGTATAAAATAATTATAATGCTACATACTATATCTATAGATTTAAATATTAACAGATAACAAAATCCACAAAACTTAACAGATATGGTGTAGATAGGTGAGAATCAATAAATTTGATAATTATAGATACATATGGTGATTATGTATTATATATGTTTATATATGATAGATATATGTAAACTGATAATGATTATATTTTATTAAGTTCGTCACCAGTATATCATTCACAAGTTTACACATAACACGTTTATTAAACCAAACATTACACATAAATGGTCAATATAGATTATTAACAGATCATATCAAATTATTAACATAATCGTTGTTAAATTACACGCTATGGAAAACACAACCACTGCTTAGGATTGAATATTGATGTTTTATCTATTTAAAATATAAATATTTATGCTAGTGTGTTTATCCATCATCATTTTACTTTGAAAACAAAAAGAAATAGCATGCTGAAATTTTGAAAGTACATTCTAAATGTAAGGTACCTACGACTCGTTAATGTGCAAATTCGTTCCATTAGGTAGCAGATCATTTACATATTAGTTGTGCCGAAATACTTAATTCTCTGATGAATCAGATTTTTTCAATAAAAACTAAAGGTTCTATTATTAAATTTACCATGAATGTAGTAGCTGAAGACATAAATACCGATATATCGTGAAACATTCATTTGATTTTGATGAAATTTTGTATGTAGATGCATAATGCAATTTTATATCAGATATATTTGTTAAAAATAACTATTCTGCATATTGAGAAAATTGAAATGTCAACATAAAATCACAAAAATATAGTAAGCTTAGTTAGTTTTATAGCACAGAAAATTTTATATGATTGAAAAGTACAAAATTTATTTTTGTATTCCATAGTCAAATTGCATACTTATAGCTATGTAAGTGAGCATATTCACACATTATAAAGAAGTTTTGTGTCCATTATTGGCAGTGAATTCATTTTTTGTTTAACAAAATCACTTAATCAAGAGTACTATTAGCTATGATATTTTTTATTTACGAATTATTATCCATCACTTTGGACGTCCGTCCGTCGTTTATACGCGTATCCGAGTCACTGTCCATCAAGCAGATTGCTCAAAAACGAAAAGAGATAGCTAAGTTAAAATTTTGGTCATGTAATGGATCTATGACGATCAATAATACAATTTTTCGTAAACTGTTTAGATTCGTTACAATTTTAGCTGAAGTTTACATAAAAAGCACATATTAATAATTAATTAATATATAGTAAATACAATACAAATTATTATTTTATATATACTAATAACTACTAGGATGCTTATTTAGAATATTTTAATACTAACCATGCCGAGTTCTAAACAATTAACTCTGTTTGTTGTTATCTTCAATTGTTTGAATGTTAATAACAATAATAATTTCTTTATTTTTATTTTTATTCGCATTCCGGATTTTACAATACAATACAAAAAAGAAATTTTTTATTTGAAAAAAAAAATCATTCGTATAATATACATTTTGCAAAAAAAAAAAAAATAAAAAATGAATACAATACATTTATTTTATGAATAAAACTTAAAAAAATAAAACGTGAATTACTGAATTTAGTTCTTTGTCTTCTCGTCCTTTCTTCAAATTTACAGTTAGAAAATTTAAATGAGCTTTATTCTGTTATTTCGTCTCTCCATCACTTTTCTCGAAAACTTTGCTATCGCTAACTGACACTTTATTTTCCAAAAATTTGATTTTTGCCATTCTCTATTACCTATTAACAATTGATGAACTTAAGTTCTCCTACTTCCATACACTATGTAATCAAATTTCTATTTTAACCTGTTGCTCACAACTACAACATATTTTGGGTCATGATTCATTTTTTTATTCATATATTCCTGGGTCTCGAAAATAAATGTGGCGAGCTTCCTTCGCCATTTCAGCTCAAGAGAGTGTTGCTTTAAAATATTATAACAAAGACTTCACTATACTTCATAATTTCAGCAAAGCCATACTTTTACTTTTTTTAAATACTTTTATTCAGAAATATAGAAAAGCTGTAAATGCATAAATGTTCATTTTTCTATCACAAACGACTTTAAATTAAAATTTTTGTATTATCAAATAATAAACAAATTTTTATGTATATTGAAGACTAGGAATTTCAATTACCATAATTGTATGTATTTTACACTTGAATTTCATAAAATACAAAAATCATGCATTTGATATAAATACAAAAAACTTGTTATAAATGAAAAAAATTTGAGATATATTTGAGCTATGTAATATGTAAATTAATAACTACTCCTAGAAATCTATTGTCAGTGTGAAAATATGTTGAAAAATATAGTAGTTTTACGTTTACTGTACTTAAATTGGTTGTTTCTTATATTTTATAACTGTCATGTGGTATGTAGAGAATTGATGGTCCAATGAAGGAATCTGGTAATAAATTCATATTAGAAAATTCAATTTAAGGTGAATAATGGAGTGTGAACTCTGTATTTGACTAAGTAATTCAGTGTAAGAGTTATTGGATAAAAGTAATGATACAAGCATTTCTCATTTTAAAAACTAAAATTCCATCCTCAATAGGGATGCATTTCATTTTATGAAACAAATTTGTAGAGTTTACTGCCGCGGTAAAGCCATTGCATAGCATTTTGTATCAACTTATGCAATTATAATTTTTTATTTATTTATTTATTTTATTCATGCAGTATTGCTTTTTCTTACACCTATACACCTATATACTTTCTCATAAACAGCTGCTTATGTATTCGTCCGATTTCGGAGCAGCTCGTCTCGATTCGTCAAACCACATCTCCTTGCCCGTCGGAGTGGGGAGCGTGAGGTTTTTTCGTTACGGAATTTCTGGATTCGGTCCCCGCGCTCAAGGCCCGCAATAGAAGCTATGCAATGATTCCGGTAATACTTGAACAATGCGATATGCACACTTTATATAGTTGACAGTAGTGATAGTGCTAGTGAGAAGAAATAAAGAAGTTTTATTTTGAATAGATAAAGAAGTTTTATTTTGAATTTCAAAATTATATTTTGGTTTCTATGGAAGTGATGATTTGTAACATATCAGGTTTTTTCGTTACGGAATTTCTGGATTCGGTCCCCGCGCTCAAGGCCCGCGATAGAAGTTATGCAATAGCTTAAAAAAAAATTTAAGTTTTCAAAATGTATGATTTTGAAATTATACAATCTTCTGAGCAAGAGTACACAAAACAGTTTGGAAAATTGAAAACGTAAAATATAAGAAACGTCACATGGAAATACAGAAAACCTACACAATCGAATCAGATATTCAATCGTACTAATTCAGATTCGGACAAATAATCATTTATTTGGGATTTTCTTAATCTGACGATTTACTCTCCCAACCAGCCTGTGACAAGTTTTCCAATACCTTAAATAAATTTTATCACGCTCATGTGTTTCCATAAATCCTTATCAGATAATCATATATCCAAAAATATAAACAGGTTTTCGTTTTTTTTTTTTTAAATTGATTAAACCATTCAGACAGGCAACAAAGCACCATTCACAATAACTTGGAAGATCTCGATTTTAGAACTTGTAAAACTAACCACTTCCTTGAAAATCTTTTAAGAAAATATTTTGATGCATTTCATCGTCTTTTTCTGTTTTCATACACACATCAAATATGTATTTTGACAATTTTCATCCGAATGCTAAATTCTGGGGCAAAAATCACTTCTGTCACCTTTTGGAAGCCTGTTTTCCTCGAACATATATAAAATATGTATTCATTACAATAAAACTTTGAATAAAAAAATTCACTTTACCAGAGTCGTTACTAGTTTAATTATACACAGTATGGGTGATAAATATGATTGAATCATATTTATGACGTTGCTCATTTTAAAATCTACCCTCTCCCAAACCATTTTACAATTTGTTCAATTCACCTATTTTATCTAACAAACATTTACGATATCATAATTTATCTTTCCATTTAATCTATCAATTTATCATCATCGTTGGTTAGATGCGATGAGTTAGTTATAGACATACTACTGGCATAGAAAGATAGTAAAAAAAGAGAAACATATATATGTATATCCTACAGATAGAAGCATACAACCAAATAAGCAAGTAAGCCCTTTTCATTATTATTATTTTACCCTATTTTTGATATGCCACAGTGATGATGTTGTTTTCTCTATATGATAATCTACACTGCTGTTCAAAATTGTATAATCACATTATTGTTCATCTATAATATAAAAATAAGTCGCCAAAAACGTTGCTAAACGCAAAACTCCGGAACGGGTGAACCAATCCGGCGAATTTTTTTTTTTTAAATATGCGTTATACTCCAAGGAAGGTTTTTATCCCGAGAAATATTAAATAAAATTGCTTAGATAATTGTATAAATACTATTTCCTTTTCGCAAAATTTGAATACTTTCTTTGAGCTCGCACTACCTTAATTTTTAATCCTTTTCGAAATTCGACGAAGGATTCATAGCTTTCCGAAGATCTCCAAATTAAAATCATTCTAATATAATATTTTACCGAAATAAAGGCCGAAAATCGGGCCGGGGGTACCAGATGTCCTATACCAAATACAACATATATATATATATATATATATATATATATATATATATATATATATATATATATATATATATATATATATATATATATATATATATATATATATATATATATATATCCTACACCAAATATCGGGTGTCCCACCCACAACAAATACCGGGTGCTCAAAATTGCCAAAGCAACGCGTGACCGGCTTTGCTAGTATATATATATATATATATATATATATATATATATATATATATATATATATATATATATATATATATATATATATATATATATATATATATATATATATATATAGAAATATGTTGAAGAAATTCCTATTCCAATTAATAACAGCATCACATGAATGGGATTTAACCAGATAAGAATAAACACTTAATTTTAATTGTATTTCGATTGCAAGACGCAAATATATATTGTGTTAAACTACTCTTGCATCAACAATCATAAATTTACTTCTTGTTACAAAAATGGCAATTTATGTGGTTTTAAAATTTTTGTTGAACGGTCGGTTGTGTGGATCCCAACTTTTGTCAGGTCGTCATATTTCAATGATCCTTGATTGCATGAAACATTTTTTAATTGTATGGCTGTATGTGCATGTGCATGTTTAAGAAAGTATATGTAATACATGTTCAGAATTTTCATCAGGAAAATATTACGAATCAAAAGCAATATTGTGTGGAGACCAATTTCATTAAAAGCATAATTACGCAACTTAAAAGAATTTAAGCTTTCATCAAAATTGGAGAAGAATGAAAGTAGTTTATAAATTGAACTATTTTTTACTCCTGTTTGTTGGAAGTGAGTTGTTTGTATCTATTGAGATTTACCCGAGCCACTTTTTGGAAAATCCCTTGTGCGTCCCCTGGGGGTTATTTTTTTTTTTTTAATTTGTAGCTGCATTTATATTAACAACTACAATTTAAATTAATAAATATAGTCATAAATTTCAAACGCTTCATGCATAAAATTCACAGTTAAAACAACCTTTTTAGATTATCAATTATTCAGCTTCTTATACTTGTATTTCATACAATTTTTAATTTGGTACTCGATAATTTTTTCTTGAATCGAATCAAAATGCAAATAAACATAATTCATGTATTTTCTGAATAATTTTAGCTCTTGACAATAGAGCTAAAAGTATTCAGAAAATACATTAATTATGTTTATTTTTTTGTTTTGATAATGTGGTTTTATTATCAACTGTTAACAATTTTCTTTTAGCTTTATAGTCTCTAGCTGAAACCAATTAAAATATGAATGCTTTTGCGCAGCAAGAATTATGAGTAACAAGTAAAAGTTAAGTCACAAATAATGTAAATGCGTGACGTCATAACATCATGAGTAAAATAAATTTGAAAATTTAAGTTTTAGTTTTCTTTGAAAAGTCTTACAGTGCTTATATATCTTCAAAATTATTTCCGAATCATTCGAATATCTTCAAATTTTTATAAGTTATAGTTAAAAAGTCAAATTAATGGGCAAAAAATAATAATCCTTGGAAAAAATTTTACAGAACCATGTTTCCTCAAAATTTATTGATTTTCGTGTTATTTTTATACAAAATTTTCACAAATGGATGACATCTTACCTTAGGTAAAACCACACTTCGATTATATTTGGAGCTTATTTTATACGTTGTCCAATAGACTTTCTATGTTAATTTTCATTTATAAATAAAAATAAATGCTTGTTTAATTTTAGAATATATTTTACAATAATTCTATTATTCAGTTACATGTTCTACCAGTTTGCAATTTAAATGCTCTAAAACATGATTAGTAGTGCATAACTCTGTCATTATTAGTAAAATAGAAATAATGCTAATTGTAGACATATGAAATATTAATTGATCAATTAATCTAACAATATTACATGGTATATTATTTACGGAAAATAAATACAAATCAATTATTTTAAGTTGTGCTGCTGAAGTTATCAGAGTCAGAAAATTCTAAATTTTTGTATACTCATTAAGGGTATACAATTACCATTAAAATTTCACGTCAATTGAACAGTATTTTAAGTAAGGCTCGGCAATTGTAATATAAAACCCAACAGTAAAGTCTTAAATTCGAGTTATTTATAATCAAAGTTCGGATCATTTACATTGCGAGTACTGAACAGTATGTTAAGTAAGTCTCGGCGATTTTAATATAAAAACAGTCAGAGAGTTTTGAAAAAGTAATAAAATATTTATTATTTATTTCATTAAAAAAAAGGTCACTATTTCAAGATAAATCAAATGAAAGTTTAACAATACGTAAAAAATATCTAAGTTTAACTGTATGAGTGTATATGCACATATGGGTAGTGTTGTAGTACGTAGGTAACCTTTACAAACAGTACACATATGGCTCATTTTTACATTTTACCGTATAAGCAGAACATCTTACTGTTATCACCGAACTACCTCAATAACTGAAATTTACTTACTGGTAATTCTATTATTACAAAACTTTAAAGTGACGTGTATTAACATATATATATCTATGGTTGACAACCCTGTTACTAGCTGTTGGTTATTAGTGCTACATAAGCGTTATTCACATGGAAAAAATAGTGTTTGAGATAAAATTCATGGTCGCGCGTCTTTTTATTATTATTTTATATAAAATTATGTTATCCCACTATAGCTAGCCAGCTAACTAACAGCTTTACATTGTAACATATATATACCAGAATGAAAACCATTGTTCAATAGATTTTTAGGTCAAGAACAAATATGCGAGAAATCCTACTCGAATAACTCTTCTTTTTAATAATTAATTTATTGGAAATAGTGATTCTTTGATTTTGTTTAAGCGAACATTGCATACTCAGTGGAATCTTTTAGATGCAGTATTTTTATCTTTTATTATTAATACGTTTACAGTAGAAAATAAATCGTTCATTATTCAAGTGCAAGCAAATAATTCATACAGATACGTAGTATGGAAAAATTGGTAGTCTATTACAAATTGCAGGAACTAATATGATATATTAAACTCTTAGTGGTACTTTCATAATATGTTATTCTTGCTTCCACAAATAGTTTTTATACAAGCGAATGTTCAAGTTTAATTTTAGTCACCGATAGTTTGGTTCGTATTACGACTAATTAAAAACTCAACATTTTTATTTATATTTTGTTACGACTGGGTATAGTTTTTTTTCTTAGATATAAAGTTTATTCATCAAATAATTTTTGTATGTTTTTTAAATTACCGACTGAAAAGTGGAACAATATTAATTTTAAAGCTTTTGTTTAACTTTGCAAAGTATGTTTGTTCTGGTGGAATCTTTCATCTAAATGTTTTGTTAATCCCGTCCTACAATATGAGTATCATTTCAAAATTCTTGCTAAGAATAACTCGAAAAATAAAGGTGCGTTTCTCTAAATTCAAAATACCTTACTTCTAAAGCTTTAAACTTTCTTTTTTAGCAAAATTTTCAACTATAACTAAATGTTATGAAACGTTATATAACATAAATTTGTGGTTTTTAGTACAGTGATAACTAAAAAGTAAAAAATTCATTAAAAGTAAAATACCTCTTAAATTTAAAGCTTTTATTTTAATGCCATAAAAAGAATTAAAAAAATAAACCTTTACTTTAAAACTTATAATATCATCTTATAAGATAATTACACAATTTATATGATAAAAAATCTTGTCTCGTGATTAATTTGTGTTTATAAACAAGTTAATTAAATAATTGGACGTGATTGATTTTTCCTATAACAATTTTCAAATAAAATAAATACCACTACTTGAAACTCGTGACAAGCTTTTATATAATATAAATTGTGTAATGACATTATAAGTTGATAATAAAAGCTCTTTTTTTTTTCTTTTTATGGCATTTAAATAAAAGCATGTTATTTTTAAAGATTTTTTTGTTTTAAAATGGTTCATATCTATGTTATCTATATTTTGACCTTAAACTTGGAGCTAACTTTTTTCAGATTTTATTTTTTAAGGGAATTGAAGTTAGTTGAAGTTAAGTGATATCTTTACTAATGTGATATTACTTTTATATTATGTACTATTATATACCAGGGTAGATAATTTTTGAAAACAAAAAAAAATTATAGTAGAATGAAACCAATTGAAAACGGAAGATAATATGATAGAAATGAAATGAAAAATAAATTACGGGCGATCTCAGTTCAGGAAGTGGGGGGGATGAGTGTTTAAGGGTAAAATTCAGTTTATATTGAAAAAACTACAAGTCCTATGGAAAAAAGTTAAATAGCATAGTTGTAGGTAATAAAAAGATCTACAGCTTTTGTATATACATTTTTTTCATATAACCTCCAAATTTATGTGAAAATTCAAATAACCAAGTTTTTAGTATTTTATTTTATCTTTTACAAAAACATTTTTTTACCACGAAAACTTTCCTAAAAGTTGTAGATCTTTTTATTACCTACAACTTTGTCATTTAACTTTTTTCCATAGGACTTGTAGTTTTTCCGGATATCGAAATAAACCATGTTTTACCCTTAAAAACTCACCCTCTGCTACTTTCCGAACTCATATCGCCCGTAATTTATTTTTCCGTTCATTTTTATCATATTATCTAGCGTTTCCAATGGATTTCATCCTACTATAATTTTCTTCCACTTTTTTTCATTTTTTAAGGCTTCAACTCTGGTCTATTATTCGATCTTTAGGATACAAATTGAAATAACAAATTTTTTTAATTTAAAAAAAAATAAAAAAAATATTATAATTCACTTTATGGGCACAAATTCAATGCAAAATTTTACATTTCAAAATATAACCAATACGAGTTATTACTTATATTCTTATGCGAGTTATTTTTCGAGATTTTATTTATTTTACTATTTTAAAACAAGATTCTAAATTTAATAAAGTTAATTCTATATTTAATAAAGCTAATTCCCGTGTACAATAATTTTTATACTTGCGTAAGAAATAAAATTGTAAAAACATTTGAAATTATGAACAATGCAGAAATATATTTTGTAATTGAATTTGAAAGCAAAGAGTTTTTGTTTCGCACATATATATGGACAATTATCTTACCATGTTTTATGTGAGAATTTGAGGGTACGTTCAATTCACCTTGGAAGGCTTAGTTTTATTATCACGAATTGGAAATGCATTTATAAAATGAGCCGTTATTATACTCCTATATCGGAAGTGTGCTCCATTTACGTTTTTGATATCTTACACCGTCTGACCAGAAGTAGTGAAATAGGTAGAGTTTAATATACACTTACAGATTAAAATACAGATTAAAAAAGTTTAAACGACAAAGAGGCTAAGATCGGAGGTATGGAGGGGGGGGGGTAGTTAAATGAGATATACGATACACAATTATACGGAAGTAAAAAGATTGAAAACGTATGCCAAACTATGAATATTGGGGATGGTGGAGGTCGTATATCTGTGTAAGAAGTGAAAATTTTCTTGCATAAGTACTTTAGAAAATGACCTGAATTTAGTTTTTAATACTCTTTTATAATTACATTTTTATTTTCAAAGGCGTTTTAATAGTTACTACACAAACAAGAAAGGATTGCAACATTATTGTGGCGATTCAAACCCTCGACAACGTAGTAGATATAAGATAAAGAAAGACGGACATTTGTTGAATTTTATAAATTGGCATTAAAAAAATTGTTTAAAAACCCACTTTAAAACAATTTTACAGTAAATTTTTTAAATGCACTCCAGCTGCAACTTAAAAAGAACTCTGATAATGGATTGGTTTGAAAATAACTTCTTAATTTTCATTTAATTTTAGTTCAAATTATATATCGGAATATGTTTTTGATTATTTCAATTATTCATCTTTGTTAATTGTGGATTAAATTACTTGCAATTAGATTTAAGATAGATTTTCTTAATTAATAAATCATTTGCTTACATAATAGAAAAAAAAAACGTTAGAAGATATAACAGAATTTCTAAGTGGATTTTACAATAAACATTCAATATTGCATAACGGTTACAAAATATTTTCATTTATCTACGTAAATGAACAAGATGGATTATGAAATGAAAACACTAACCTATTTATTTTAAGTATTTTTTTTTTATGTTGATTTATTAAATATTTTCATAATATCTATGAGTACCCACGTGAACTAGTAGGCGGATATTCATATACATTTGGTAAATAATAGTCGAATTGTTCGAGATTGTGGAATTTCAAACCCAATTGTTATAGAGATACAGCGCTGTGACTCCTAATCATTCACTAATGTCGATATATTATGATCTTTTAATCTGATTTTAAAGACATTTTAAAATATAATGTAACTGCTATGGTTTTAGATTTGATATAAATTTAAATCGATATTATAGAAAAAAGCACAAATTTTAATAGCAAAGAAAATTAAATAAGCTGATATAAATTGCTGTATAGTATCGAAATGTAGAAAATTCATTTTTTTGCACTCAAATTTAAACTCAATCGTTTAAATAATAAAGGAAATATCAATATTTAAGTGAATTTATTCGATTGTGTATGTGTTTACTTAGAAACCGATAATTTCTGAGGCTATTTAAATGCCGATAAACCGTTAATCCGATTTTCATGACATTTTGTATTGATATTACGTGATATAACTGTATATAAGTTATTAAATTTATTGGTTATAGAAGTAAAAATGAATTTTATTTCCGATTCCAATTTTCAACTAAATATATAATTAAATATAACATCACAAAGAAGTTCTTTGTCCATTGTATATTTACAGATTATATTTTGTATATTTATATTTATAGAAGAGAATAAATTCGTAGGCGTTGATTAATCATTTTCATAAACACGGAGTAAATTTAATATATACATATTAGAAATATTTTACAGCAACATTAATTATTACGTATACAGATTACTACTTTTGTATTGTTCAAATTTAACTAAAACCTTAATAAACATTAGTCATTCATTCCGAACTTTTCAATTAATTTATCAATGAAAAGTTAATTTGTGTTATATCTATAATGAAGTTCAAAAACCTTACATTATCGTTTAGATTACGAGTAATTATTATGGCAACATGATTATACTGATAGTTTTTTGTATCTTTTAATATAAAATATACAATGTTACAAATTCTTTTTCCAAAAACCTGTAAAAATTAATGAAAATGATTAAGTGTTTTCGAGAACGCTAATGCCGATAAAAATGTTTATTAGTGACAAAAATTATTTTAACTGCATTTATTGTTTATTTTCATAAAATTAAATTAACTTTTTGCATAATCTATTTTTATCGTCATCAGCTACCTCGAAAACCCTAAAAAAGGAGTTTCATAAATTGTTATTCATTTTTAGAGATTTTAGGAAAATTTTTTTCTCAATGAATCATAATCGGTATACTTTTATTTAAATCCATTTCTAAGCACAAACTGCATGTTTTTATTTATTTTCATTAAATTAAATTAAAGTAACTTTTTCCATAATCTATTTTTATCGTCATCAGCTACCTCGAAAACCCTAATATAACGAGTTTCATTAATTGTTATTCACTTTTAGAGATTTTAGAAAAATTTTCCTCTGAATGAATCATAATCGGTATAATTTTATTTAAATCCATTTCTAAGCACAATTCAACAAACTGCATGTTTCCATGACCTTTATTTTAAAATGGAGATATTATTTTCTAAATATCCGCCTCAATAAACAACTGAAAACATTAATTGATTGTATTATGACTATGTGTTATGTGTTAAAACTACCAAATTCTATTTTATATTCACTTTTCATGGGGAAAAAGAATAATATACAAAAAAAAGAAAAAATATTTGAAATCGAATGTATAGGGTGTCTGGAAATTGAAAAAGTTGGATTCGAATTTTTTAATTTTTTGTATATCAGAAAGAACTTTTAGTTTAAATAATATTTTAAAAGTACAATTACATGTGTGAAACGCAATGGTGAATACGTTCTGGAAAAAACGAACTGAAGATAACTGTTGTTCCTTATGCTAGCAATAAAAATTGTACACAATTGTACAACGTAATGTATGAGAAATAAATATTCTATATTATTTATTTTGTTACAAACAACCAACCTTTCAAATCATCAAATAATAAACATTTGAATTTCATGACTGGTTTATTAGAATAACAGATAACGTGAGCGGTTTGAGTAACCGTGAGAATCATCATACGCACATGAATACCCAAAAAAATAAAATGCGACAATTTAATTTTTAACCTGATTTACAACAATAAATACTCAATTGTTATTTTGTACTTCGTTGTTTATCAGAATTAAATTTGTTTATCTATCTAAAAGATTCATTTTAAACTGAAGAATTATAATATAGACTTGTATTTTATAATTTTAAATAAGCGTGTATTTATTTTTTTGAGTGTACTTTATATACCTACAGGTAAATTTTATGTGAATATGAGCAAAAAGTGCTAGACGATCTAGTTCCGTTATTCTTCATAACAGCCAATAAAGACATAGTAAATTTAATAAAATTTGTATGTCCCAACTATAGTCTCACCCTTGTCAAATATATAAAAATGATTACATGCAGTTCTAATTCTTAGCAGAACGAGAATTTCGTACTAATTATACAATGGTTTGTCTCTGAAATCTTTACAGCTTTTAATCAAAAGTGAAGATTGCAACTATAAAGGACTGTTAATCAAACCTCGTTCTAGTTCTTGGTCAAAAATAATGTATTATATTATCGCATCTAGTATGCCCTCTTACTAATCTAATGTTGTATATCAGTGTATATTAAAAACACCAAGTTACTTTTGATTGAGAGGTTTTGATTACTCGCCATTAAAAAACTAATAACGTCAATGAGCTGATATACTGTAAAACTTTGAATTTAATGAGACATACATGAAGCAGTGCCTCATCATGTCGAAATGAGAATCCAAAATGTTAAGTAGGTTATAATAGTGGTCAGTATCAATATAATAGTGGTCAGGTATTGCAAAGTCTACCTTCTAAAACATATTTTCGCTCCTGTTATACATGTTTTTACTAGCTATTTAAATTACTTTGTTAATGAAAATTAAAAATAGTCCAATAAATAAACATATGGTATTCAATCATATGTCAAGTATCTAAACAATTAACTCTGCTAGTTGCAATCTTCAATTTTGATTTAAATATTTATATAAAATGCTAAGCAAAAACATCTGAACAAAATTAATTTATAAATACTAAAAGTTTTCATCAGATATTTATGAAACAGCAAGCACTATTTGTTTTGTAATATGATGATGGTAGTATCAAAATTCCGTACGCCCTCTTTTTGTCTCACACTATTAATGTATTAATAAAGTCCTTTATAAACAAACATCTATCACACAGTTTGAGTCAAGCCTCACATGATTCCTTTGTACATACTCATCACATTAGTTACACAACAGTATAGCCTAGTCGAAAATCGACAAAAGTTAGACAAGTCCGCGCGTCCGTTTTTACTAGAGCACGTTAACGCTAGAGCAGAGAGTATAATTTGGGAAAAAAATATTTTTAAGTGTAAAATATCAATTCAAAAATTTCAAAAAATTGTGTAATGTAAAAACTATTAATACTAAGTTCCATTGGAAAAACTTTTTTTAATCGATTTTTCGAAAACTTATTTTATTTACATTTAAAAAAAAATTAAAATTCAAAGTATTGTCGTTCAAAGAAACTTTTTCTTTAATTTTTCTTTAAAACCATTTTCTTATTATTGAAAGGCAACTATTAAATTTTTTTATTAAAATTTTCTCTTCTTCAGAATCCTTTTCCGATTTAAAATTTGAGGTTGTATTGTATATTTCAGCTTTTATGTATATTTTGTTTAAAAAACTTATTTCCACAATTTTATTCCGCTTCAAATGAGCTGTCTCCCAGAGTTGCCTGACACTCAATTTATTTGCAGATATTTCACATCTCGTATATGTGTATACTCAACATAGAAACTCAATATAGTAAGGATTCTGGTTGTTCGGCTATTCACCCTGTAACAATATATTTTGACTGCTATATTATAATGAAAATTACAAAATGTAACATTGATATCCAGTATTTAGATATGTAACGGTAAAATAATGGTTTAATTATTTACACTTTTTAATTTTTTTTTTAAGTAGAATATTTGAAATGAAATAAAAACTACATATAATCAAAAGTTATAAGCCATTGCTCTGTATGTATTTGACGAATATTAATCTTTAACCATTATTATTAAACTGGATTTACGGAAAAATAAGGTGACTGGGGAGGCGTTTCAATACTTACAGGTTTGAGACATTTATTAAATTGTAATTATTTCTGTCTACTGTAACAGAATAATTACTTATAACGTTAACGCTGTCGTGGAATACAGTAAATTATTAAGTCTTTTAACATTGGAATTTGTAAAATTTAAAAATGGTCCCAAATTATTTGAAGAAAAATTCCATCCATCAGGGTAGAAGCTTGCGATATTTAATCGCTATAAATTTGTGTATACAACAATCAAAATTAAAAATAAAAATTTTTTAATAAAATGAACAAAATAATAAAACATAATTTGTAATTAAAATATTTTATAAATCATTTCTTTGTGACCAATGACTTTCAAAGGCATATCCTAAAATGAAAAATGGATTCATTGGCCCTAAAGTTCATTGGTCGAAAGGAAATCATATACAGAAGTATTAAATTAAAAATTATTTCTTATTTTGTAGTTCATATTTTTGAAGGCGGTTTATTTTTGGAAAAGTTTTATAAAATCTAGAGGTTAAAAAAAATATTCATTGTAAAATGACTTTTTACGGCTAAATTTGGCTAACCATGTTTTTTGCTTTATATGTCTTTATATGCTGAGTACAATACTTTTTTAGCACAAGTAGATTGAAAAAAATTATTTTATGTTCGTACAGATTTCAAGCATCTTAAATATTGTCCTGTAAATTTATGAACATGAATTGAAATATCCATGTAAATATTTGTTATATTTAAAAAAGGGGTCTAGATGTGATACGTAATACGTATTTTTTACGCACCTAATTACTTTGTATTGTATGCGACCTTAAGTTTTTTTTTCGGTTTTGGTGTGATGTCATTATTGAAAAAATGAATTAAATTATACAAATATACATTTATTTATATTTTTAAAAAATAACAACAACAACAACAACAATTTTTTTAACATAATTTTTGGATTTAATAAAAATTCAATTTAATATAATTTTTGGATTCAATAAAACATAAAATCTGTATTTGAAAATCAGGCATTCGAAAACCTTTTAAAAATGGTTTTAATTTTTATTATTTACACTAAAGTAGTGATAAAATTAAAAAAAAAAAAAACACACCTAGGTGTTTATGTTCAAATAATTTCTGATTAAAAATGTTAAACTTTGGTCCGGGAATTATCGGAATGTGTTTCATACAGAATTTAAATATATTTTTAATTTGATATAACTTTTCAATTATAATGAAAAGAAATTTTTTTTCCAATTGGTTTGAATAAAAATATTTTAAATTAAAATTGATTTAAACTTGAATAAATAATTTTGTTTTTTAAATTTAAATAAAAAAAGAGTCTATGTAGCAGAGCTTTACTATATTAATAGCAGTTTTTATACGACATTTTATAACTTTCATTTCTTTAAATATAATTGTAGTTAATATTTATGAATTAAAATAAACTTGTTATGGTGATGAAAAATGAAATAAAAGAAGTTACATAAGCTGGAATACACTATAATTCAGATTAACTCTGATTTATGCACGAATTTTTATAGCGTTCTCAGTGAAACAAAGGCTAAAAACAAGTGAGCGAGCCTTACAATACTCGCAGATAATCTGATACTTTACCTTGGTAACAAATAGCAAAGTAAGTAAAGAAGTATGCTTAAAATATTGCCCAGGTATTATATGAGATGATCTTTTGTAATGAAGAATAATTATTTTCAAATAAAATTGTGTTAAATTTGCACTCAGATTAAAATCTTTTTTTTTTATGTAGTCATTTTTATTCAATATGAGAGAGACAGAGAGACCGGATACAATAGAGTTGTGACTATTAAAATATGTCACATATATTTCGGATTTTAAACTATTCAGAAACCGTTAAAAATTGGCGTCAATAATAGTATCACTGTTAGTTGTCGAAACTAAAACGAATCCTTAATAAATGTCGAAACTAAGCATATGTGGCTTCTTGTGCTGTCTCTTTACTCACTATGATTGAAATCAGTGTTTTGAACCATCATCCTAACCTACTTAAGTAGGTATATGTTTTTGATAGAGACCTATTATACGCGTTCTATTAATAAAATCAATCAGTAATGTGACGTATATATTGTATTTTTTTTGAAATTCGGAAGTTTATATTTCAAAATGTATTTTTAGTGAAAAACTCTGGAACGTATCGTTCATTTTCATGTCAAAGTTGTACATACCCAATTTTATAACATTTGAATAAGTAGTTTTTGAGTTATTAATGCGCGAAAATTGACAAAAGAACAATATATATTAAATAACAGATTGGTGGTGTCTATCAAAAACACATGCTCACTTATGATATATTTAAAAATTAAGTCCAATCATATTAAAAATTTTAAATGAATTTCCTTAACCGCAATCATTTTGCTTTAAAGATCATTAATGATAGTAATAAATTTTAGCTTTCAAAAAATAAACATTAGAATGAATAATTTTATCTATAATTAGATTTTGTAATCTGAGAAAGTGTATTATATTTTTTAATTTGAAATAATAATTTTTCAAGCAGTCAATATTTGCAAAAATTCTCTTTCTAAGATGTAAGATCAGTTCATATTTGTCACAAATCTATAATTACAAAGGTAAATAAGTCATTTGGAACTTCCAAAAAATTCTGCGAGTAATAATCATAAGATATTACACTAACAGGATTATTTAATTTTAAAGGATTATCAGTGAGGAATGAAACTACATGTATAATCAGAGACATAGGCTCAAAAAAAACAAAACACTTAGTGCGAACCATTTGACAATGCTTTATAATGTAATATTTTAATTGCTGTCTATATTATGACATATTCTATGTATATCGACTGTAATAAATAGTGTTCATTATCTATTACTGGAATCGTGAAAAGTGTATGATTTAATAGTTGGGTCGTGGTACCTGGACACTCATCTTTTGGAAATTCAAATTAAATGCTTATTCCGACGCAATAATGTTACACAAATTTGACACATACCCACGAACCGACATTCACGTACACACATCCGCTCTCACACACAAATAAATTTGGATGACCGCTAAACACGAAGATATGACGACATTCAATAAATAAATTACGTAAGTAAATTTCAATTTGATATACCCAATAATACCTGAGATATTTCACTATAAGCACTATAGGTATGATAATTTACACAGAGCGAATGGTATAGAGAGGGGATATGTATAATAGTTTTAGTTTATAGCGTTTGTGTTTGGCGAATGAACGATAAAATCGTTTATATAGTGACCCTAAACGATATATCTATAGTGGTAAAATGTACAAAATGCTTTATATGAATTAAATTTAATGTAGATAAAAAACATATTATATGTAAAACAGAGATAGAAATATTATAGAAAAAATACAATTTATATAGTACACAAGCTTGTGCGTCATAAATTTTTTTCACCTCTATGTACGAGGTAATATATTATCGGTATAATTGTGTTTATATTGGGTGCCCCATTTATCAATGTACATTGCACTCACGAAACCAAGTGATATAGTGGAGGAAGTCCATATTTCTAAGCAGATTTTCTATGCAATGTAGGAATAAGTACTTCGTTAATGATTATTTTCAATTATCATTTCTATTATTTACTCTCCTAATATTTTTGCTCTTACTAATTTACAAATAAATTTACTAACAAAATAAATTAACTAGTAGGTCTGTGAGATAGACATCTCACTTGAAAATGAAACCGCATCTGCACTATATAGGACAAAAGAAAGGGGGGGGGGAGAAAATATAAATTTTCCTATTCTCGATCAGTTTGGGTTTTAGTGCGATAGCAAACAAAGTTTGAATTATTATTAAATTTATGATTCACTTCTTTGACTAACAGACGGCCATCAAACGACAAGTTCAGAAATTCTGATCCTTTTTTATTGAAGCGTGTTGCTTTTGTATTTTTTAAATTCAAAGTAATTAAATTTATTTATTTAGTTACTTTTTAATTCACGTTTTTGAAGTCAATATTGTAAAAAATACTTTTTTGACAGCTTAAGCTCCGTTTTAAAAAAATAAATTAAAAAGAAAGAGAAGCATATATATTAAACAAATATATTGATAAATCGAAGCTTGTGCATTATTTACATATGCGTTGAATCATACGCTGATTGAATTCAATGTTACTAATAAAATCATAATTTTTTATACAGAGTAAATTGTGTTCATGCTATATTTATTTTAAATTCATTTACTTATTAATTTTTTATTTATTTTTGGGTAGTATTAAATTAATGTGCGATATATTTTTCGTCGAAAGCTGTTGTACCTAATTTGTAATGGAATTTTATAACTTTATAAATTGTTGTGTTTCATAATTTAATAATTGAAAATTGATGAAGGCGTTAGTAAATAAAAAACATTAGTTTAATGAAATGAGAAAACGGAGAAAAAATTCATTAGTTGATTATATTTGGAATCGTATAAAACTTTAAGAGGTTTTTCAACTCTGAATAAAAAAAACTCTGTGTGATTTAATTTTTTTTTCTTATGCGTTAAGATAACAATCACATTTATTAGTATCAGTGCGACTTTTTCACTAAACATTTATCTGTCTTATATGACTAAAAATAGAATACTGGTTTTTGAAATTTTTTTCTGTACACAAAAGAATCTAATTGTTTGAATGATATTATGAATGAAATTTAAGATATTGATTTGTCAAATAGCATTATATATTTTTTTAAAACTTTTTTGATTTTAATTCATTTGATTATAAAAATTATCACTGTACATAAAATGATTCGTGTTATCGTTGCAGAAACCATTTGGTTCGTGGGCTAAAATAATTATTGATAATTGATTAAAAACTAAAGCAAATAATTTTTTTTAACCTATTCTTTTAAAATAACTTTATGGTGATTTAAAATTTGGAGTGCATTTAATATTATTTTTTCGCTTCTTCTGAAAATATTTATATCATTCATTTTGGACAATTTATTTACAAAAATTCCGAGCTCTTAAAAAAATTGTGGAGCTTGAAGAGAACTTTTATAAATCTCTGACGTATATTTTTATTATACAAGAAGTCTTGAATAATAAAAATATACGTCAAAAATTGAACACATATATCCTATATATATATATATATATATATATATATATATATATATATATATATATATATATATATACATATATATATATATATATATATATATATATATATATATATATATATATATATATATATATATATATATATATATATATATATATATATACATATATTGTATATGTATATATCTTGCAATTGCTTAAGAACTTGCGTCTTAAATAATATGCTCCAGTCAACATGCATTTCTACCATCAAATGTGCAATTTTAAAGAGAATCGCATTAAATAATTGAGGTGGAATTGTTTGATACTCATTTATCAATTTCAATTAGTCAATCAAATTGGTGCAATTTCGTACAAAACAAGCTGAATTAATATAATGTTTTTGAAAATAGTAAGCATTGTAATTACTTAACCCAAACAAATCGTAATGCAAATGACAATAATGTTGTAAATCTACCAACAACATACTAGATATTACAACTATTTGAAATCACTAATTGATAAACCTTGTTTGATAAATTTTGTTAATTTGTGTGAATAATAAAATGTAAATAAATTTATGGAGTGCTTATTTCCCCTATCATCATAACATATAAATAAAAATAAAAATGTTATTTAACACATTCTTGATTAATTATTTATTTGTATCGTCATTTAAATGAATTCAAAAATTATAAAATATGTTCTTGTTTTTATGATGATTTTTAAGGGTGGCACATTATTTGAAATATATGAAGATATAATAAATTTCTATTATACCTGGTATATCCAAGTATATGAAATATATTAATATTTTATTGAACTATAAACAAATTTTATTAATTAAAAACACTGTTACAACAGGAATTTATGAGGACGTTGAACACCATTCCTGTCGTGAAAAATTGAACAAATTCAACATAGCGTTCTATAAAATGGATATACCTCCCTATTTTAAGTCTCCAAAATATAAAAAATAAAACATTAAATTAATTTTTTGAGTTTTTCCATTTAAAGGGGAGCAATTTTCTCAATTTTCAACATTGGATTTGTATTCAGCAACAGTTAAAACACCTTAGATACTATTATTATTCATTTTGATTTACAATTAATGATATTCATATTTTTGGGACTAAAATTAGGGACTTACGTAATGTATGGACGATATCTTGAAATTTCTCAACTTTAAACGTAAGACTTTTATTTTGCGACCTCAAAACTCTTATGGTAAGTAGTAATAGTTAAAAAAAACTGTTTTATCGTTTAATAAAGTTTGTCGAAATGGGGCACCCAGGCCCCCCAATTAAAAAAAAAATTATTTTTTTCTAAATTTAGTAAGGAACAAAACGAGTCATGTTGGACCAAAATTCGTTCGGGCTTAACAAAATTACCTATTGTTTTATTATTTTTTTAAACCTTGTTTTCTTCGATCCAAAATGCAGATGTTCACAAAATGTAAATAGAAATTAGTCATGATTTTCAAAAATACCTCCCTTTAATTTTTTATTATAGAGCTTATAAAAAATTGTATAGGAAATTTTATGGCCTATAAGGTCATGTGTTTCACGTTCACCATTCATTTATAAACGTCGATGTCGGAAGGTCTCAAGGACGGTACTAATTTTATACTGAGGCCAACTTTGAAATATCGGGTAATTTTTAAGCTATAGTATAAAATCAAGAGAAAACAAAAAAACTTTTGCCAATAAAAGTACTACCTTTTTATATTCTTTGCTTCTTTGTATTTAAAACTTCTTTTTTAAGTAATTTTTGAATTCGTCAATTTTTTATCCAAATTAGTTTAAAACGGTCACACTAAGGTATCTCATTTTTAAGATACAAGAAAGGTTATTTTTAAATGCTTATAATTTAATTCCAGTTAGAGTAGTAATGAAAAGGGTTTACGTAAAAGCAATCGAAAGTAACTTTGTATTCGTTTTACATTCCTTATTTTTCATGATAAAATCTTTTTTAATGTCGAATTTTATTAGCTTGTTGGCGCCATTTTCCAATAAAATGAACCGTTTTCTTATAATTCAATAATGAAATCCATTAATTTTTTGGTTGGAAAAATCTGGCCACAGTAGAATGAGCTATAACTTGGATTGCATCAGATTCTACATACAAAAACAATTAACGTATTTATTGTTTTTTTTATGAACTACAATTTTAGTAATAACAGATATTATTAATAAAATCAATAATTTTATAGTTATTTGTGAAAAATCTTTAAAAAATGTCACGATAACTCGAAAAAACTTGATGTCTCGATAAATTTCTTAATAACATGATGTGTTAAGAATTCTACCTTCTATTGATTCCTTCAATATTTTTATTTATAATTCCTATCCTCTAATGTGGCTCGTTTTCAGCCTTTGCAAATAATTTGCGGAAAATTTTACGATGTTTTTATTCTAAATTTAATTATGAACAAAATGAGTCGTGTTTGATCAAAATCCGTTCTGCCACAACAAAATTTGATATTCTTACCAAATTTGCTTCGACGATAGGAATATGAATAAAAAATAACACAAAATAATTATTTTGGAAAATTTTTTTTCAATGTTATTAACTTTTCAAATAAAGTATTATTTCGTTAAAAAAAAAAAAAAAAAAAAAAAAAAAAAAAAACCTTCAAAAATACCTTTTTTATTTGTTTTCATTAATATCTTACATTACTTGTATTTATATAGAGAGAAAATAGCCAATTTAGTATAATAACATTTTAAACAAAAGTTCTTTAAGTGGTCCGAAATCAAACTTTCCGAAAATTTCATAAGTGGCAAAATTTTTTTAAATTAATTATTTGAAGAAACTTTCAGATAACTGTACGAGCTGTTGAAGCAATATTCTGATTAAAAAAGATACCCATACTTAGAAGTGACGTCAATACGCAGTATCTCCAAGGAGAAAACGTTTAAAACTCCATAAAAATAACTGGAAAATAAACTTTGAGAGCTTACAACTTCTTTCTTTTTGAAATAATTTTAATTTAATTAAATTTTTAGTTTTAAGACATTTGATATGTATCAATTCAGTAAAAATCGAATTGTATTTTTTAGTTTAGGAGATAATGAATAGCATGTTTTATCAAGTTCAGACAAAGTTAAAGGTCAATAATTACTATTTGACGAATTACGAAAATTATTTTATAAATATGTACACGAGTCTATTATATCAATACACAAAGAAAATCATTTGGTTAATCAAAAAACATCATTTGAATGATTTACATTTAATTCAGTATTCCAAACAGAAAAGTTTTAATAAGTTTCGAAGTTCAACTTGCGTTTGGGGCGTGTATTAATTAATAAGAAATTGTCAAAATGTCATAGTAAAGTAAAAAATTTGCAAAAAATACTTTGATAATACAACACTTCACATTAATTTTGATTTTATTAGATATATTTATAATACATTCCCGCCTTCGTATTACAGTTATTATTGTAGGTCATTTAAAGGTTATCCTGTGGGTGTAACTGAAAACTACGTTATGCATTACATACATATATGCGGAAGAAAATAAAGATTAGATACATATTCATTTAGCTAGACACATAGCCACGATCTCATGTGCAACGAAACACCAGACAGTAAGTTACACTTCTAGTTATAACTATAATATTGAAAGTATTGTGTTCCTGATTGTAAAAAAAAAAAGATTTTAATTCCGATTTTATAGATTTTTGGGACGTTATGAACTTGGAACCTGAACAACTTTCATTTCTTTTATACTTGCGAAATCAAAAAAAAGCGACGATCTGAATTCTCCACGCTTATTTAAAATTATAAAACGCACTAATTTTATGGCGTATTATATATTTTTTTAAGTCTAAAATGAATGTTTTAGATAGATAAGCAAAACAAATTCCGATAAACAACACAAATGGTTAAAAGTGTCGCATTTTATAATTCTACGATGTGCAACGATCTGTCAGTCTACAACAACGAATGCACATAAATCCAAAAATACTAAACGGATATTAATAAATTTGTAGAAAATTTTCCAATGCTCAATTTCCACTTTCGTTTACTATTATATTCAATGAATGTCCATATTGAACCATTCATCCGATTTTGATGACATTTTGTATGTATATACATGATATTATAGTCATACGCTATATTTTGTTGAAAGAAATTATAGTGGATATGTAGAAAATAAATTTTTCACGTGATCTTCAATCTGCAACTCATTCGTTGAAAACGTTCTGGTCATATAGCTGTAAAAGAAGCATTTTATGGATCACGAGAAAGTTCAATGTTCCTCATTTTCAGTATATTATTTACAGTAATTCGTTGGTGGAAATATATAATTAAGTGTACAGGTTAAATTATTTAAAATAGTAATATCGAAAGGTTGCTCAGTTCTAGAAATTGAAATTTATATAAACATAATGGCATACACACGAGAAACATTAGCGTATTACGTAACACCGTAACGTGACTTCAACCTTTGTGAGGATGTGAACGCGTAACACCGCCGTATATCAAAAGTTGATACGCGACGATGTTACATTACGTGACAAAAATTGACGGTAAAATTGAATTGCATCAAAATATGTTGCTGGGGTGGGTTATGAATAACGTGGACTCATTAACGCAACATTTGCAAAGACAAGACATAAGCATTATTCATTTTGATTTTTATTGAATTTAAATATTTCGTTTGGAGTGGATAATACAATACAATATATGTATCATCTTTAACAAATACTTAATGTGAAGGTACTTGCTACGGAGATAGATCGCTAAGCAACACTTAGCAACATCGTTACATGGCAACACCTACAAACAATTGGTCTCGTTACACGTAACAGTACAGATTTAGAGTTTCAGATTTTTGAATCTCTTAAGTAATTATTATCAAAGGCTATCAAAATAAATTCAATTTTGTCTGTTCCTTTATGTACTTTTGATTGGTCATGAAGATAACTGATCTTTTAAATGTCGCTGAGAGTTAATTTCAATCAACAATTGATGGCCTCTTATTGATTTAATGCTATTTTGAAAAAGTTCCTTGAAAGTTTGTATTAGAAATTCCATATATTTCATTATATACAGGTTATTATAACTCAAATTAATTTCATTTCATACATTTAGGTTAAAGATAACTTATTCTGTAATTTATGGTTAGCTGTTGAATTTTTGATAACGATACATAATAACTAATTCATAACCAATTAAAACCAAAACGTACAAGTTTTAACACTTGTCTATCATTCAAAATGTATTTCGTACAAAGTAACCACTCTAAAGATTATACAATATTTTTAATATTTAATAGTAAATAAAACATAACAGTCTGCAGAGCTAAACGAAGAATTGATGTAGGTATCTAAGGATAGTATTTAAGACAATAAAATGTGTATAGATGACGAAGGTTTGTATGATATAAGGTTTGAAAATATACAAATTTACAACAGAAAAAATAAAATTGTTAATTTTTCTGTTCAATTATACAAAACTGTAGTGCTGAATAAAGTAAAAATTAATTACTACTGGGGGCAGAGGAGTTTCAATATTACTCTTATATCACTCTTCGGATCAGAATTAATACAAAAATTATACTTCAAGATCAACATATTCAGCCTAATAAATAAAAATTAATTTAAGGCTCATAAATACTCAGAAAATTAATTTAATGTGTTCTGAAAATTATTGATTGAGACTCACAATATACAACAAATACACAAAAAAAATAAGACTATATATTTGTAAAAATTCAAAAACTTTATTTCACTTGGAACGCACGGTTATTTTTCGGAGGAAATTTAACTCGTCTTATAGGTATTTAAGTTAAATTTTGATTTTCATTTTTTAATTTTGTGTTTGAAAAATTAAATATTCTCTTGACACAATATTTTTATCTTCTTAATTCTCCAGTGAAATTAAAATAAGGAATTTTTTTCTCATTACCATACAATTGTACTGGAATTCTACAACATCTTGTTGTACCTACTTAAACTACCTATCCCTGATCTTACGGATTGACCAATCACAATTAAAATAAAGTCTATTCACGCATATCAGTCACGTCACAGTTCAATCAGGCCAATCTCTAATAGAAATCACCGGTTTATGTATTCCCAAATTAACAAACAACAAAAAATGCCGTCAGTAAAATTGTAAAAATATCCTTGGCGACACTGAGACTGAACTGTGATTAACAAGTGCTAATACCTTATATTAGATTTTTCAGCAGAATATTATTTCTGTCTGAGACGGAATGATTGAAACCATTGAGTGACACCATTATTTGTAATATTCGAGAAAAAAAATTGCTTAATTTTGCAAAATTGTTATAATTGGAACTATTTATCTAAACAGTATTTCGATAAATGATTCTTTTAATTAACATAGGGCTCTAAATGATTCTTTTAATTAACATATCATTCCAGAAACAAGTATTTGTAAGAATCATAAATTTTATAAATAAATAAATGATTATATACTATACAATTAATATTTCTTATTGTAGTCAAATGGTTAATCTGTTATATATCACTAGTAAAGATGTTAATTTTAATAAAGTCATAAACAGGGGTGTATGCAAATTTTGAAAACTAAATTGAAGTGCAATACGTTAAATGAAAAGTAGTAAATCAAAAATATATATACTCATATTTCGAATGTAATGCCATCTTTATGATTGCACATACATAAAACAAAACTATTTTTTTTTTGCAACTTTTTCTTGTAAATCAAACGAATTTGAGATTTCGTCCAACTTCATTGGTGTGAATCAGATTTTCAATCACTTCGCCTTTGTTATAAGCTCTACTTTTCATAAAAACTTTTTTTTTCTTCATTGGAACAAGTGGAATACTTATTCACTTATTAAGTTAAACAGTATTTTATTATATATATATATATATATATTCTTTTTATTCACACACCAACTTTAATTTACATTTAATATTCCTTTCATAATCACAAGAAGTTACGAAAAACATCTAAGCACTCTACGAAAGAAGATCACCGTCGGATTTACAAAATAACATCCAGCATGTAGTGAAACAACAAGTCATTTGGTGTAGCACAAGATCTTATCAAATAAAGAAACTATATGGCAGCATTAGTCTTAAGAATCATAAATAGTTTTTCAATTAATTCTTCTATTATCTAAAGATTATTTTGTACAAATATCTTATCAAACTTGTTTCAAAATAAATATTAAAATTTAAATTTCTAAGCAAGCATCTACTTTCGTTTCATTTTATATTCTAGGTAGATTTTGATAACATATAAATGTTATTTTCCACAAGTGTATTAAATTGTGATTTTTGTTACCAATAAAAATAGAAAAAAAACCTTATATGTGCCACTAAAATATATACACAATATACACAAGACTTTCAAAAGTACCTACTCGATTTAATACGAATCTATATATAGACTTCTAGGTTAAAATACTGCTAACACTTCCATTGATTATTAAATATGATGGAATTGAAATATTGTGAGCTTAAAAAACTGTATACAGAAGTGTTCGGATGCAACTAAACATATTTATACAAACTATTTGGCTTAAGTCAATCATATAAAATTTGGTATATGTATCTTGATAAAGTAAACCAGTTTAAGGAAAACCTTTTTAACGTTTTTATTATCTTGACTGGACGTAATTAAACACTTTTGCGTAAAACTTTTTTTAAACGTTTAGTGTCTTGTATATAGATAATAATTAGCATTCAGTTCACAATTTTGTTCTTTTCAGAAATTTAAGTAATATAAAATAATGTATTAATTCCGAAATTTCTAAATCCAAGACCAAATCTCATAATAAAAATAAAATATAAAATTGGTGTGATAATACTGAATATCGATAAGTTGGCATTAAGAATATTATAAACGGATTAACTTTCCAATGTTTTTCTACTGATGGAAGTTTAAGTTATCTGCACTATCAATCCAGTTTTTTCCTACTTTATCGAATATTAACGTGTAATTCGAATGGAGCGATGAGTTCAGGTTGTATTATTTATCGTAACATATACAAACCTGCACAATAATTTAATTTCTTTAAAATTATTTAAGAGTATTAATAAATTTTAAGGAGAAAAATTAATTCTAATAAGTTTTCGATAAAATTATCAATTATTTTTTGTAAAAGAGATGTCTGATACCTACTTATTAAAATTATCCATCATAAAAACATTTTTGACGAAGTTTAATTTTACATATATATATATATATATATATATATATATATATATATATATATATATATATATATATATATATATATATATATATATATATATATATATATAAATTCTAATTAAAAATGTATTACTTAAAGAAAATTTTGATAATGTTTTTCATTTTTTATGAAAATTAAAATAATTTCTTTTTAAAATATATTAAAATAAGTTTAATTAATAATTTAAGCACATCATTTTATTTTTACCATAATGGTCTCCTACCAAACTGTACTTTTTTCTTTTTAAAATAAAACTCGGCTGCAAAAATCAAATACACTTTTTCAGTTGATAATTCAAATTTGCAAATGGAAGTAAAAGAAAAAATACGAAATAAAAAGACTGCAAAACGATTTTTATCTTTATATAACTAAATGTACTACTAACATACACATATATCTATATAAAAAAATATATCTAAAATAAACTAACTACTTTAAAAAAATCATCACGCAAGAGTTGTGACAACTAAAAAAATTTACATACGAAAAAAAAAGAACAAAAATCTAGTTGTTGGTATAATGATAAAATCAAAGTAATATAATGAACAAAAGCTCGTTTACCGGTTAATCTCTATTTTAAGGGTAAATCTCTATAAAAACACACTCTTTACGTTAAAATCATTATTAGCATAGTACTTAAACTTGTATTTTAAAATGGTCGCGTTTATACTTAAACATTCAGGCCAAAATCAAATAAGCCAAATTTGCAAATGAATTCACCCCAAGGGTGAGAATAACATCAAAAAATATTCTTTTTACTTAAACTCAATCCAATCCTGGAAAAACAAACCAGCCAATTCAACATGTTATATTTTACAAGGAAAGTTACTAAAATATCGGAAATGATCTCTGATTGTAGATATTTGCGGATAACCAATATAAATTCGGTAACATGTTTGATTGATACAAAAAGTACATATTTATAAAATAAAAATTATACGTTTAATGGTATGGTAGTGGTTAAATTTTGTGGTACTTTTGTTTTAAACATTCAATATGCTTATTTTTTTCTATATGAATCAAAAAAATAAGGAGTAAAGAGTATTATGCGTTTAAGTAAAAAGGGTATCTTCGGAAGTTTAACCCAAAGAGAATCCAACTATAGTGGAAACTAAGCATATCTGGAATGTTGTGCCATCGCTTGACTCGGAATGTAAGAAAATAGAGTTTTAAATCATCATCCTATTCTATTTAAGAACCATTTTGTCCAATAATATGATTTAAATATGATTAATGTTTAAAAATAGACATAAAAAAGAAAATTATAACTGCAATTACATTTTGTTCGGCATGAAAGTGTTTAATATTCATTAATTTGATATTATAATTTTGTATGTTGTCAATATTGTAAAGTTGTTAAAGAAATAAGATATAGGAAGAATCTATATTTTTAAAGTGCCTTCTCTTCAAAAGAGTATAAATTGTTCATATATATAATAACGAAGGTACATAAATTTAATCGGAAATTCAAATTGATAAAAATTCACCGAGTAATAATTAAAAGATTTTACACTTAACGAAATAGTGAGGAATTTCGAGTAAATCTTGAGCCATATAAGCATATTTTCGAGCAGTTTCTACGACATAGGGTTTTCCCGAAAATCTAAAAATTGTTTACTAAACTTTGTAGGGAACTCCTATAAACAAGCATGCAGAAATTTTTTAATTTATCTGCAAAATTTGAGCAGATATTATATGTTATAAACTTGACTTTATTAATATAAGTTTTAATTTCAATTTCAAAGGATGTATTACCTTGTTTTCAAAATTTCTTATTGGAGTGGTTTTAAAAATTGCTGAAAAACCATTTTCTTTAAAAGGAAATTCTTTGATAAGGTGTGTATATACCGTATAAGAAAAAGTAAATTACATACAAGATGCTTCAATCGTTTTTTATTGATCTATTAAAATAAACTAACGAATTAACTGATTTTATCGAGATAAGCTTATCATCGTGTTGTGTAGTTTTAGAATAAAAGTAGTGTATTGCCATTTTTGAACTTTTTCAACAAAAACATTTATATTCCACTCAAAAATATATTTTCTAGGTTTTGTAGAAGCCTCGATGTTCACCTATCAGAGAAAGCATTGTGTTTTACCTAGACAAAAAAGTCTGTATCAATGCATTTCCAAAATTGCATCTACTATACATACATCAAAAATATTTCATTTCAGTTTCGTTTTGGATATTTATTTCTTTGAAGTGAATGAGAATACGAAATTTTGGATTCACACCAAAGATAATTATCTAAATTTTGTTACCCAAAGTGATTGTAATATATTTTTTCAAAAGTTCTCCTAACTATTTTAGATAATAAATCGCAATATATTACGCTTTAAATATAAACTGATCGTCCAGTTATAAATGTAAGAAATATAATCCGGCAATTCAAACCTATTTGGAAACATTAAATTGAAAATTTTCAATTATACGGGCTATTTACCAAAATTTTAAGAAGGATTTTATTCCAACCTAATGATATTAGTGTGGATTTAAACTTGTTACCTTTGGTATAAAGCTTAAAAATGGTATAAAGGTTGTTTACTCAATTTTACTGTAATATGTAATACGGAATGAACATTAGTCATTTGGTTGCCAATGAGTACTTTTTAGCAACTTCGAGATTTATTATTCAAGCTTTATTATTATGTTATAAAAAATCCCTACGTCTGATTGCATGTTGCACCTAAAACCAAATTTGAAATTTATGATTTTGTATTAATAATAATTTGTGTGAATTGTAATAAGAGAAAGCTATTGATCTAGTCTTTAAATATCATGCCAACAATGATTGAATCATTTATTGTATTTTATTACTACAGTCTACGTGACAATATCTTTTCTCATATGTGTATATGCGTAACAAATAAAATTTATAGGCTATAAAGTTTGCCAAAAATTTATCAAACCAATATTGAACTACATATAACAAAAACAAACATGGTCGTAAATATTGATAGAAGATTTTAATTCTTTTATAAAACTCTATGAATTGTTTGGTTCGCGCCTTATACGCATTTTTTGTTCAACATACGGACAGTTTTTTTTTACAATTTTTTATACTGCATTATGTAAAATGTGTTAAGTAATATGAAAATAATTTTTTACTAACAAACTTTTTGTTGATTTAAACTTGCCAATTTTGAAATTTTTTAATTTAAATAGCCATATTTTTTGGCAATTAGAGATATGAATGTGATTGATCGTTTACCACGTAATTTTTTCATATTAATTGACATTACTTAAATTTTGGCAGAATTAATGTTTTTCTTAGGTTAAGATCGAGAAAATGACTCAAATTTTTTGACTGTTTATCGGTGTTTATTTTGAGAAACATTATACACAACACTTAAAAAACAATTTATATTCTTAGTAAGAACGAGTATGAAAATTTGTCTTTTAAATTAACTCAAGTAACCAACAATTAAAAATATGATGTGATCCAAATATCAAATATCAATTTAACATATAATTTATTCTCCCCAATCATTTTCTCAGATTTACCATTTGCGATGAATCCTAGAGCTATCTTACATAATAATTTAAACTCAGCTCCAATTTAAGCAATGGTGTCGCATTAAGAAGTGCGTGGTAATAATTCCTGGATTTATTCAATGTAGTTGAAAGACGTGTTTCTCACAATATTCAATGTTAAATTGTAATTCATTGTTTGCAAAAAAAAAAAAAAAACAGGCATAGAGTTTGATATTATAATATGTTTCATAAACAAACAATTTGAAAACGCGAGATGACAACTGCCCGTTCTTCATCCACTCTGTCTGTATTACACAATTCAATAGAAATGGCGGGATAACGGCGAGTTTAAAGAGCACGTCCGTATCACGTCTCAACCATGTCTTTTCCTCAACAACAATAAGCTCTTTTAAACCTATATACACTAAACTTCAATACTCCAAGTGATTCTGAAAGCAGATAGTGTATTTTACCTTACAAATATGAAAATTTAAATATATTTAAATCACCCAAACTCAGCAAATAAAACATTCAGATGACCTATGTCCCTTTATAGTATTATATTAATTCCATTGAACTTAATAAAATAATATTTCCAACTGGAGGCTTAAGGAATAAAAAAATTAGGGTTGGAAAATGCTGGAGTACGGTTAATGAGAAGTTAGTTAAAAGAGATCTTATTCCAATAAGATTTAGTTTTGTCTGAATATATGTCAAATAAATAAAGTTTTTATTCATAACCATAAAAAATTATTTTTAACTTTTAGTGTAACAAATAAAAAACGAAATGGAAGTTTAATAAGAAGTGCATAAAATTATCAAAGATATTGGAAGTTCTAAGGTTGTTTAGTCATGGCTTGGGTAGTTTAGACTATTCACTAGAAGAAATTGAAAGATAACCAAGAAAAAATTAAAATTAATAACTTGATTTTAAAATTATATGCAGTGGCAATTTTGAAATTAATATTAATTTTTAATATTAAGTTTTATGGTAATATAAAATAGAAAGGATTATACTTTATATTTATTTTGAATGTAACATACTAATAAAAAAAAATTGGATATGTTTCCTTTGTTTCCTTATATATTTTTTGATTTGTAATTAATAATTAATAAAAACTTTATTATACTGTATGAAAAATAAGTGTAATAATATTTATTGATTAGGTATATCTGTCACAAAGTATATATATATATATATATATATATATATATATATATATATATATATATATATATATATATATATATATATATATATATATATATATATATATATATATATATATACTTCGTGACAGATATACCTAATCAATAAATATTATTACTCTTATTAATATATATATATATATATATATATATATATATATATATATATATATATATATATATATATATATATATATATATATATAATATATGTGTTTGATTCTTTCGAAGTGAAAGATAGATAAAAATGATTGAACTTTTTTATTTACCAGGTGCCTCGTTTTAAGTACCCTCGTTACATACCTTATATTTACTTGCAAAAATTTCAAATTTGTATCATAAAATCTATGTCTTTGGGATAGATATATATATTATCTAAATATGACACTTAAAACAACAAGACTGTGTGGATAGTGTCATATTGTCATATCAAAATAACTAATAAGTAATACGAAAATAATATTTTTGAGCTATGGTCTTCACCACTTGGGTATAAGTAAGTGTCTTAGTACAACTAAAGCTAATATAGTATTCGTATTTTTAAAAATTGGGTGAATAATCATTGTTCTAGTAGTAATACTTAAGTATTTTAAAATTTAATTGAATTGAACATCTTAATAATACTTTGAAAATATTTTAATGTGCTTATTCTATTCAGATATTTTGAATATAACAACAAATTTTCTGTTATAAAAAGTCATCAAAGCTGAGAATTCTCCCTTACGGAAAATTTTAATTCCACTCACAAGTTTTGAATTTAAAAATATCCGTTATTTTACTATTTAAATCACAAGATAATTCAATAGTAAATTTAACAAATGTTCTAATCGACACGTGATCGAAGGTTTCCAAATCTATTGACAGGCTCGTTTTATTCAGAATGGGAAAAATTCACCATTTGTAGGAGCTCGTGGGAATATCATTGAGAAACATCCGGTGCATATAAGCTTCATCATAAATATAATCAATCAGGCGATGAAAAATAATTATTTTTGTTTCTTTAGCTATATATGAAATATAAAAATATGAATGTCATTTTTTATCAAGCTCAAATGTATACGAAAAAAAAAAAAGTTTGAAAATTTTGTATATGCTTTCATTTCATTTCTCAATCTATTTTCAATCTATATTTCTGAACAATTTTTATATCTACATGTTCGTGTAAATATATCTTGTGGTATACTTTTTTTATCATACTTTTGTGATTGTAATCGAACTAAAATACAGAATTTTACAGCAAAAACAATATGTACGTATATCTTATATTTCCAATCAAATTTCGATTACAAATGATTTAGTATCACTCCAAAACATAGATATGCTTATTAAATTTTAATCAAAATCTTGTTAAAAAATGGATTAATCGTGAAAAGGTATATAAAAAAGGGAGTGAAAATGTTACTTTCACAAATGTATAAAAGGCAGTAAAGGCACTTGTTTATTCATGTACTTCTGTGGTCATCGTTTATACATTAATGCATCGAATTTTATCAATCGAATTCGTAAAATTCATGGCTCTGATGCGAACATTTCCGCTCTGCTACTATCAACTCTTGTTTTTGTATGAATATTTTAAAAAGAAAACTCGGATTTTTAGAGTAAATTACTCAAATTAAAATTAATTTGTAGTATTATAGAAATACTAACGCATGCCGATTACAAACTAGTTATCGTCAAAAGTTACAGAAAAGTTTACTAGATGGCCAATAAGTTTCAAATAAATTTATATAACAAGATAGAAAATTTAATGCAAAAAGTTTAAAAAGGTTACTGACGATATAAGATTATTTCTATTTCTATTTGTAATCTATTTCGAAAAGAATCGTTTTATAATATGATAAGGATAACAAAGAAACGATCATTCAGCTATCTGAATTCGAATTTTAAAACATTTTATAGGGCGTTACTATGATAATTATTGATTTATAAAAGTCTATAGTTACTTATTAACCAAATTTAGTACTCCAACAATAATAAAGGTGCTATGACAAAATAACCGAAAGACAGAATAAACACATGGCAACATAACCTAATGAAAAATTAACCGCGGAAAAAATAACTTAACAGCAAAATAACCGATGAAAAAAATTACCGAAAAATAATTCAAATTTTATAAATATCAGCATGTATTTTGCATTTAATACCGAGAGATGTTAAATATTAAAATTTTAATGGGAATGTAATATATTACACAAAACCAAATTTTACACACAAATAACCCAAAAATACTTTGGGGTGTGTTTTAAAACTTGGTATGTATAAAATTATGAAAACGAAGGACTTGTCGAATAGTTTTTCTCGAAAGTAAATTTCTAAATATAAAATTGTGTTTACATTTGTACCAAAAAGAAATTTCTCGAAAAGTTTTTTTCGAGATAATATTATCTATAACTTATATTATCTAAAACATTTTCTAAAAAATTTATTTTTAACAATTACATAAAACTTAATTATTATAATAGCATTTTACAAACAAATTTTCAAAGTTAATTAAATAAATTTTCTTATGTGATGCAAATAAGATCTAACCATTTTTATGTAAATCATGGAACCTTACAAGATAAGAACGTTATTATATAAGAATAACGAAATCTATACTCTCGGCCACAATAATTTAGTTAAAAGGACTATTCAGTGATGGCATGGTAATTCCATAAATTCCATGCTGCTAAAATTTATATTTTAGATGTCCCCGAAGCCATTAAAATCTCTGAATCAATACATTGAATCAATACATTTATTCGTTAATCAGTACATATGTTTTTCGTTCTGTATATGTATTTCCTTACCGAATATTCTCTGTTTTTAGGTTTATGATTATCTATACATAAGATTGAATAATGCTTGTAAGATTGAAGTTCATTAAAAAATATTTTAATTATATGTGGGGGCTAAATAGTTTTTAAAAATATAGGATGATGGTTTAAAATACTGATTTTCATCATTCCAATGCAAGAGATGGCACAACAAGCTCTACTAAGATTTTCTATGTTATTTACCATTTAAAAAGAATACAACGGCCATTCTGAGAAAAATACTGGCACAGAAACTCAATCCGCAAAAATGCATTGCAGTTATTGGGCGGTTTCCACTCTACTGAATCCTCCTTGATACAAACTAGGTAAATCTGAATTTATATTAGCCGGAACCCAAAATTTTTTAAATAGTTGATAGGTAAACGAACAAAATGCGCAACAATTGTTCATTAAATTAATCATACATCTGTATTTATTTATTTGTATACAAACATTTGAAATAAAATATAAAAATATATGAAAAAAGTCTACATGGCAATGTTGAAATTTTATTCCATCTCATACCATTCAAAAAGCCAGACCGTTTCTGCCAAATAAAGCTGGTAAGTCATTTTTTTTTCTTTTAAATTGCATTTCGTATCGAAAACAGTACCATTCATTGACAATGAGATTAGCAATAATGGTTTTAAAAATGTTACTTGCTACGTGATTAATATAATTATAGTATCTTATTCGTTACAGGAGGGATACAATCTTTTAATATTTTTAATTAAGTAATAAAAATAGAACAACGTATTCTGTCAATGGAAGGAAAAACCTTAAATATCAAGGATTTTATTGAACGGTTATTTTTTATAAATAGGAAAAATAAAATTTTGAACAATTGGAATTATTTCAAGGATGCTTTATTTTCGTACTTAAAGCCATTTAAGATCGAAAAAATTCAAAACATACCAATTATAAAAATTATTTACCTAGCTTTTTTTTTATTATTTTTTCAAAGCATACGCTTAAATACTTGTTTTTATGCAATGTATGTAGTTTTATCCCAATGTTATTTCTCCTCGTAGAATTTTGCCATTTTGTTTTTTGTTTTATAAACTCAAATAACTTATGGCACGAAAACGAAGCATCTTTCGAAAAAACAGCAAAAGTCCTAAAGCCAATTTTGAATTGTTCTGATTACTCCGTTAAAACTTCGATATTTTGACTGAAAGCTAAAATGTTTCCAAATAATTAAAATAATCTGAGGGATTTGTTGTGAAAAAATGAAACAATTTTGAACACAAATTAATTTTTTCGAAAAATGCTTCGTTTTCGTGCAAAAACAGGCACCAAAAATAAAAATTCTATACTGAAGAAAAAACTTATTTAATTGCGCATATATACTACTATATAGCGAAAGTAACATAATTCCTACTGGTCTGGCTCTCGCTCTTTTTGTGTTTTGTATTGTATTGTTTTTTTTTTGCAATATTTCGAAATTAATTTTGATAAAAATAATCTTCCAATCATCTTCAAATTAAACATTTGGTTTCTAGTTCGTCTCCAATATCAGATATATGTTCCATTATTTGTGATCAATTCTTACTACTTCTACATAAATTCAGATCATATACACGTCTGAAAATTCATTAAAAGATTCCACACATATATATTATTATCAAGCTTATAGAAGAGTTTATTTAAAATTGGCAATATTTCATTTTAAAAAGACGAGATAATGTAAAAGATTTATTTCGAATTGTTTTCGTTACCATGTTAACATATAAATGAGTATCGTATATAGCTTATGATAACTGAAACCGCTCTTAATAAATTAAAAAATATAAATTTGTAATTATACAAAGTAAAAAAGGAATGAATTATTATACGTATCCAAATAAATTTTAGTCTAATTGCTATTTAATTTTCATTAGGTTAGGTACCATATTTAAACGACTAAAATTGTTATCAACGACCGTATAATTAATTAGTACTTTAAAACATTTTCATACGATTCTCATATTGTACCATACTGATAAATTTTAATAAACTAATTTTACATAAAAATTTAAATTTTTAACAGTATTTAACGTCTCAATGTATACAACATTGTTCAAAATCAATAGCATTATAGAAAGAAAATAATTGATTACAGATGTAAAAACCAAATTGAATATCAATATTATATACGAATGTTTAAAGGAGTGTATACATTCATAAGAGAATTTGTATTATCAAATTTTAGTCCTTTATGCATGGATGTTTAGAATTCTCTTATGAAATTTACCAGTTGTTTTGAAAAATTAAAATTATTATGATTCCGGTAAAAACTATCTAAAACAAAACTACTACTAAAAGTTAAAAAAATAGTTTATGATTCATTAATAAAATAAGTACAGAAAATTGAATTTCTTCTATACCCCAAAAATGATTATAAAATTGAAAATTGTGTCATTTATAAACATTATACTGAGTTTTAAACTACTTTTCTAACTCAGTTGATCGTCAACTGCTTCTATTCCAAGGCAAAAATTCTTAAAATTTTTTATGCTATGAGCCTTTTATCGAATACGATCATATTTTGTTAGCTTATTGCTAGCACATTAGTAAAAGTTATTGGACTAGTAAAAAATGTTTACATCAGATGACACGTATGTATAAAAGCATTTCACTGTATTTCTACAATATATTCTTTACTAAGACCATAATTTCAAAATTGAGAACTGGCATACAAGAAAAGAAAAGAACAAACATCAAACAGCACAACTTTTTCGCAGTTTATCGTACATAATACTTTATATATTAAATAAAATCAAGCTAGTATCATTGATGTCGATCAATGTCAGCGAAATTAAATCGAAATTTATTTATTTCTGCAATTCGCAATTTTTTTTCAAAACACTATACCTTTAAAATTGTCATGTAAAAATTCATTTGCACAATAAGTATAAGTATCAGCTAATATAATTTAGACTTTTCATATTTTAATAAGTTTTTACATTTTCTTTTAGTCAGTAAATATCAAATCTAGTCACAAGTCATTTTTTATGTGGATTGATTACATAATAAAAATCTTTACTTACAAGCAATCCTTCAGTTACCATTAAAACGATAAGAGAGAAAATTGTTGTAACATAAACCTATAAATATTCTCATTTTTACGTCTGATTCATTAATTTAAAAAAAAAAAAGGGAATTGAAACACCACTGAACGGATTGAGAAGTTATTCATTTACGAACATCACTGTACATGCATTGAAATAAAACAATGAACTTTTTTGTGCTTATATGACCGAAAACTCAATTAAAGCTCTCATTTAAAAATTATGCGTCTCTAGTTTTTATGATCTTATTTTAATACTGATAAATATACTTTGTGTTACATTTTTTGTGTCTTTTTTTGAACTTTATGCTATACTTTTTATAGTTATGATATATGGTACATGTCCGAGTATATTAATTTCAGGCAAAAGTTTGTAAAATTATGGTATAGGTGTTTATAGAATCACCTAATAAGCTTGCACATTTATCCTCCTGGCCGTCAGTTTAATGTCATAAACGAATAAAGATAGCCAGTCGACGTTTTAGTGGCGTATTTTGGACGTAAAGACTTTGAGTTTAGGTTACTGAATAAGCGAAATCGGTCCATTTGATTCAATGGGTCCAAAATCCAACTTTTTAATCAAGTTTGAAGAAAAATTTAAAGACAAAAATTGTTTGTTTTTAAAGACAAACAATTCTTGCTTGAAAATTTTTTTTGTAAAATCCCTATATTATATATTTATAGTTGTATAGTGTGAATAATCAGAGTATTTGATGAATCATAATGATTAAAAATAGATCAAACATTGATATCCATTTGAGTATCTATACAATTAACTCTGTTAGATGTTAAATTTTGTTTATACTAATATTTTTATCATTGTATCATTCATCATAAGCGAATGTAATCGACGTAGAACAGTAAATATTATTTCAAAATTAATTTACCTATTAGATAACAACGTAGGAATTGTCTGAATTAGTTGTTTATTTCTCTAACTCTTTTTTAAATTCATAATTAAACTGTTTACATAACTGAAATGTCATGCTTCCAGTGTGCATAGTAGCTGGGCTTATATTATAATATATAGTTCATATTATATAAGATCAACAAAATAGATACAGAAGACATTTTTCATAAAAGTATCCAAGATTTGTGGTGTAGTTGGTTACACGTTTGAACAGCAATTGTTAGGTCTAGAATTCGAGTCTGGGCAGATGTATTTTGTTTATATTTCTATCTATAATCCGAGTTCTTATAACCCGAAATGTAGTTTTTAGTACTTTAATTGTAGCTTATCATGTGAATCATGTGATTTTCATGGATCGTAAGACACCCATTCATTAATTTAGGATGATCCTTTAAGCTCGATCACTTGTTATGTAAATTGTTTTTCAATCTATTTTTGTCAGTCAATTTGTTTTTAATCTGTTGATTTCCGTATTTTTACTTTGAATCGAATCATTTTCTAAATAATTGTTATTAAATACAAATATTTCAATAGATTTCTACTAAATTTGAAACATATTTCAGTAAAGCTGATAGGAAATAAATATCTGAAAATATAAATAAAGGTACTGCTTTTTCCACCGACTTTTCCCACTAAACTTCAAAATGATCATACCAAATGTCGTTTTAATAGTAGGCTAAGAATAAACCGCAGAATTCAAGCGGTCATTTCAGTTTTGGGATTTGTAAGTATTATTTCTAAAGGAGATGATCGATATTTTATCGTTGTTTCCATACGAATTAGTAGACTGACCTGTATAAGTTCTCTAAAAACATGAATTATACGAAAAATCAAACAAGAATTTATCAAATCTTCTGTTGTTAACAGTTAGAGAGTATATTTTGTATCATTTAATATATTTAGAACGAAAAACATGAAAAAAAGTTTTTTGAAAATTACTAAAAAAAATCCCAAATGGGAAACGTAATATTTAATAAAATATCGGTCAATGAAAAAACGCTTGGAATCAAGATCTGTCGGAAAAATCAAAATTGGTTGTCTAATTATAAACATTTTTTTAGAGTTGATATATATGTGAATATAGATATCAAAAATAAGAATTAGACTACATTCCAAACAGTCTAGGGGAAATTTTTGAGTAATAACCCCAGAAACAAATTAACAATAGGAACTTGAGGCTTTATTGTTACATTACATGTCTTCTTATACAGAATGTTTATGAAAAATTTGATTGTTTATACTGTATTATTATTTTTGTATCGTAAGTCTTACTGACATATATTATACCTCCTTACACAATTATATATTTACATACTTACGCACACAATTGTTTATATTTTAACGCTTCGATCTATTTAGGCGTATATTTAATCAATACCTTTTCCATACCATTAATAGTAAGGTGAAGTTCTATCACATTTTTTGAAAATGATTAAACTACAAATTATTTGTTTGCAAATTTTTTAATACCAGAATTAATTTGGCAACGAACATACAAGATAACCATAAATATTAAATTTAAATATTTCACACTTTCTAATTGTGCTATTTAATTAATAAATTAATTAATTAATTATGTTATAAAATATTAAATTACGAAAACAGTAAACAAAATAATTTAATTTATTAATTATAGTTTTAATTCTGTATTGTCTTCATTAAATCTATATCCATATGAACTACATGATTTGAAATTTAAATCAACATGAAGAATTTATGTTAACTAAAATATACTTTATATAATTATTCTTTAGAAATGATAAATGCTCTTATAATATGAATGGCTACAATATTCAAGGATATGTTATAATTTCTATAGGATATGTTATCATTTTAATTTAATATATAAAAATTTATGAAGGTATGTTGAAATTCTTAAAACGAAATAATAAATAATATCAGAAAATGTGGGTGCTATTCTTACATATCTTATCGAGACTATAGGTCTTTATAATCCTTATTTTCATTCCTCTTCTAGTATGTAACCTCTACTATGAATGTACTCCCTACTATGTGTCGTTTGAGTTTATATTCAGTTTAATGGGACCTCCTTGAAATTCGTTCATCTCTTTCTAATCCCATAGTAATTTTGTTTATCTATTTAATAAAGATAATAACTCTAGCACATATTTACGACATTAACAGTATTTTGTTATAGGTGTTCGTGAAACCATGAAAGGTGTTCATGAAGTAAAGTGAGTTTAAGTTCGTCAATGGGCAAAATTCGTCCAAGGGATGATTTAAAGTTTTCTCACATTTGTTTTCACATAAAGCTATTTGTTTGCTATTCGTTTGTAGGGCTAAAGGTCTAGTAGCGGTGGGTCAATTTTCGTACATTCGTATATTTTGTACATTCAGTTGAAAAAAAAGTTAATAAAGTCTTAGAAACAGTTTTGTTAAGTTTTCTTTTTGGTATTAATTAATTTGGTAAATATCTGTGATATTTATATTTTAAGAAATCATTAAATTATGGAATATGAACCATGGAATGAATAATGAACACGTTGTTTACGTCAGACAATTTACCCTCCGAAACATTAGATACGATTTAAAATAACATTTTTTGTACACGTAGTAACGGAGCATCGGTGAAAAATTATGCATATGCTTACCTCGAAGGACTTTTATCATCCGAATGAAAAACTTTGTTAGGCGAATATGTGTTACAATCAAATATTTCCTTCTTTTACTATATTGTTTCACTTATGCAACTTTCGAATGAACCAGAATAGTTTTGAATTTAATGATAATTTTTCTTAGGTATCAATCAATTTAATTTATGTTTTCATTATTTGTTGTAACTGTCAAATTTAGTTGATTATTTTTATAATTTTATAACTAGGTTCGTTCCTTATGTAAATAAACAGTTGTTTTGTTACAATTATTTGTAACAACAAATCTACCATATCCAAAGACAATCTTTTCAGGATCTCGGAACCTCGTGAGAAACTCAATAGAGTAGTGCTTTCATCATAGAAGTCGGGATCCAGGACCTCTAGTTCTCAGGCAAGTTCACAAACCACAAATATATTACCGTTACACTCTGCGAAATAAAATAATTTTAACATCAGCTCAAACCTGTTAGCATCCCTGCTAACAATTTTGACTCTAGTCTGATATCCTACTTACTTACTTATTAATGTGTGCAACATAAGAGGAAATTTTAAATTATCAATATAGAAACCAAAGGAATTTAATAGTTAATTTTCGTGTGCATGGGTTTTAAGGGAAATGATTAAGATAATCGATCAGTGCACGTGTGTTTTATGTGACAGATGTGACAGAGAAACAGTTTGTGTTCGTAAGACGCAATTAAATAAAACACAATTAATATCTGCTTTAAATAATTTAAACTTAAAGTAAATCATTTTTAGAAAGCAAATTTGTTCTAACTTATTTTTACAGTATTTTTCTTCATAGAAGCATAAGTTTATAGAAATGAAATTTTTATTTTTATTTGAGTACAATATCTCTTTGACAGTTGTTTCAAAATATATCCAGACTTTTAAACATACACTACATCATAATATATTAATTTGGTAGCAATGAGTATGAGAGTTTGACACTGTTTATGGAGACCCATACTTAAATGGTTTAGACATCTGCACACGGTAACGGGCTCAAGGAAATCTGTTCTACATTTTGGAGAATGCGCATGTGTTTTCGATTTCCACGACGTTACGGTATAACTTTATAATTTCTACCGTAACGTCAGGGCGGATATTTTTGAAATTTATGATGTATATGGACCTCTAAGTGGTTTAGATATATGTTTGTGTATGCTTTTGTTGTTTTGTCATAATGATTAAAAACCAAATTATTATGAAATAGTACTACTGTATGCTAAGACATAAAAACTTTCTTGTTAAAGAACTTAAACTACTAGGATGTAAGCTGAATCAAGTGTGAAGGCCGACACATCATTTTTGGAGGCCAAATATTCCTTATACCCTATTAGTAACATATGTAAGTGTTAAGAGAAATTTCAACAAAAGCGAAATTACCAATTAAATTGAATATAATTAAATCTGAAATATTTTCGTACTTCTACGATAGCAAAGTTCCGAGTATCCACTAGTTATATTATATAAAGGGTACATATTGAAAATAGCCCACCTATGTCTATACAACAATGGTTACCATTTTGATATATCATAATAAAAACTTCACATACATTTTATGGATTTTATCGACGCACATAATTTTTTTTTTCAGCATTCTGTTTCTACCATCACTATGGTCTAGTGAAGCATCTGTCATCCCGAAGTTTCTTAGACTCGTCACTCAAGCATATAAGGAGAGTTAATATTATGTTTCATATATGCCGTTGCCATTGATAATTCTCTGTAATTTCTGAAAAGGGATAAAATCCTTTAATGTCGTTTGAGCTAATACATAGAGGTTCTGTGATATTGGTAGCCTGTATATAAATATTATATGACACTCAAAACAGATTTCGTTAAGTATCAACTATTAAGTTTTTACAAATTAAACACATCTCCCGGATATCAGCTCAAATGACTCTACCAATTGCTTTCCAACGACCAATTGCATACTTTTAAAGTGCTATGACCTGACTTCGTGTTTATTATCATATGACTTTCTACAATAACAATACAATTTTATTAACATCATTAAATTTAATATTAAAAAAAAAATGTTAATGAGTGTTATAAAAAATTATTATATTTCGAATTGTATTATAAACAAAACCACCTGTGCACTGTGCACAGTGGTGAAGACTAACAAGTATTATTTTGATTTAATTTGCATAAGTTGCCTTCTGTAATCGAACTAAAAAATAACAAAATTGAACCGACATTGAAAAGTGCACTAAAAAGTAATATAACAAATTAGATCAACTTTTTTCAATAATTTATCAACAAAAAGTACAATTATTATATATCTATGAAATACGTTTTTTAGCGTAACTCTATTCTTAAATTTTCAAATAATTTGTATTTTATGGTTCTAAAACCAATCATTTAAAATTTATTTGACCAAAAAAAAAAAAAAACATAAATAAATAAAATAAATTAAAAGTCTAATTTTAATTTAGAAAATACATTAAGATCCTTCTCGCCCTATTCGTGAGAGATATATCTAGTATGCTCTTTAAAATGGGACCACACTTAAAGCACATCTTTACATCAACATCGTATTCGAATGAAAACTAATTCACCTATGAACTTCTTAAAACTATCATATAAATAACTTAATTGATATAGACCACATTGACTAATAAACGAAGTTGAATTTTTGAAATTATATCATTCATAATTTTCCATTTTAATTACTTTGCACCCCATTTGAACATGATTGAACTATGCAAATTCGATTGTATTTTATGTTAGAAATAATAATTTTTTTATTCAAAAATTTAGAATCTGCTCTTTGACAAAAATAGTTTCTCATAAAGAAGAACTATAAAAGGTCGTTTTAAATAGATTTAACGGATAAAATAATATTAAAATAAATTTAATAAAATATAAAATTAATAATATAAACAAAATATATAATATATAACACTTATGTTTTGGTATATACAAAGGAACTTTATGTTCTATGTGTAAAACTTTATGGTGTGTGGATGTGTTCTTTCTATAATATACAAAGCTGAAACAACTTTAAACATACTATTATTTTTCTTTATTTGTTTTCGAATTGTAGTAACAGGAAGCAACAGGAAAAATTTAGTTTAAAAAGAAAAATTTTTTTTGACAATACATGTCTGTTTTAATTTTAAAACCAATTTTGATTGAATCCAAAAATCGTGCCCGCCAGATTGAATAAATGGCCTCTACACAGAAAGCTGTAGATGTAATTTGTTACAACACGTTTTCCAGCAATAAATAGGTATAAAGGATATCCAAAGGCAATAATTTGCAAATAAATATTAAGGTACAGAAAAGGTGATTTACAAACAGTATTATTAGTGATTATTTTAGACCAAAAACCGAGTTGCATCTGAGAAAAAAATTCTTAAATTAAAAAAAAAAAAAAAAAAAAGTAGGAAATCCAATTCAATTATGCCTTTTCTCGATAAATCTATGATTGCTAGAATACTTTTATTGGCTTCCCTAATTACTGAGGTAAAGCGAGGAGATGCTGATCTTACCTAGTATCCATATACTCAGGAAGTTTATTAAAATTATGCTTTTCCAATTTAAAATATTTATGTAATAAAAAAATAATTTTTATATATTCCAAGTATTCTTCAAAACTATTTAACAAAATAATATCACATAGCTTTTCACATAATTTATGAGCAACAAATTATGTCTAACGGGAGCATTATAACGTTACACAACACTCATTTTATATAGTCTGCATAATAATTGTCGTAATATATCGGATGATCAGTATATCAATCCGAAAACGTTGAAAAGTTATTTTTCAACTTTCTTATTGTAATTGAATTTACTACAATCGTCGGAAATGAAAAACCAAAACTAGCAATGACATAATCATATTTTCATCTTTCGAGGTCACCAAAGAAAGGTTTTCATTTTGGCAGCATTTCACCAAAATATATATGTTTGTGTAGGTACATACATGTTTGTTTAATAGTTTAAGTTTGTGTTTGTTTGAATGCATGAGTGTGTTTGGGCGTGTGCGAGTGTGTGTTACGTACGTGAGTATGTTTATTTCCATGTGTCTATTTTTTGTGACGCAATTACTTGCGTAAAATAAATGCAATCATCAATCGGAATATTTTATCATTATATTTTAGGTAAAATCAGACAATTTAGTCTCATGGATTTATTACCCAAATGTTTAACCATAAGAGTTGAAATAGAAATATGTGTGGGTATCTTTAAGCAGGCTGCGTGTGAGTACCTTTCAAAATTACACTAAATTAATAATGCAAAATTTGCATGTATGTTTTAATTATTATTACAAGTAAGTATATGTTATGTTCATTTAATGAAGAACTAGTTTTTTTAACTTATGTGTTGTATATGTAGAGTTCAATTTTGGTTTCTTTATAAACCTTATGAAAAAATATTTTATTAAGCTGTGATATCATTAAAAAAAATACACTACATTAACAGATAAATAGTTTATCTACACATTGTTTTGTTAAAAATATAATATAAATAAACATAAAATTTTGTTTCATTAAAATAACCATTGAAAACATCAATTTTTACAGTAAATCCATTGTGGTATTTTTTACCCGGTAGCAAAAATTCGTGTTGTTTAATAGGGTGGACCTACCGTGGCGTTAAATAAAATACACATCATCAGTTATATTTTATTGTAATTAATAAATATATTGAATCAAATATTACTTCCATGATAATTAGATCAACTTTCTTTTTGTGATGACTGTGTAAAGTCTGCCCATCATTAAGATAACTCAAAAATGAAAAGAGATATCGCGCTCAAATTCATGTGGCGTATTCTGGACCTTAAATTGAGTCCGGGCTCGTGAATGAGTAAAGACGATCCCTTGGGACCTAAGGATTCAACTTTAGAAAATGAATAAAAGATTAAAAAAAATACAAGAACAAAAAATGTTTGTATTTTTAAACAAACCAATTTTGTTTGAAACATTTTTTTGTAAAATTCGCCCCAATTGTATCTCAAATTAAATAAATAAACACATAATTATATAACAACAATACATTATTATATACATGTTTTATAACTGTGGGGATTGCTTATTTAGAGGATTTTAAGAATGGTAATGATTAAAATTTATTCAAATATTGATTCGCAATCATGTCGAATATGTCTGTAAGCTGTTATCGTCACTTGTTTGTTTTCGATTTTATTAGATAAAAATTGAATAATAAATCTGTTTAAAGAAGATTTGAATTATAATTATTTAAAACAATATGCTAAAATTAAACAAATTTTTGAAAAAAAATAAAATAAAATAAAATAAAATTACACTTAATTTCGTCTGTAATGTGAATAATAACCTTACTAGTGTTAGGGACCTAAGATATTTTAATAAACACCTACAATTAATTTATTTAGAGAAGAATGTAATTGGTATCAATGTGGCAAAATACAATAATTTTCAAATTTATTTATTTTAATAATATTTTGTACTTTTTGAATGCTTTAAAATCGGTTCTTTTGTATCATATCATATTTATATTCTTATCCTAATCAATATCATCAATTTTGATACAGAACATACTAATTCGGTTTTAATTCGGTTATTAATAAATTGAATCCATCTTCTAAGTCTCGAGGTTAGAATTAAGAAGTATTAGAATTTCAATGACAAAATCATCTTATATAACATAACAATTTTGAGGCTAGAACAATATGAGTAATTAGGAAAATTATTACACCTGAAGCCTTTTCCTGTTTCCCTGACTCCGTTTCAAATGTAGGTAGTCGAAGGGGACTGCAGATAACCTATTAAACGTTAATGCCGATTAAGGATTTGTGCAGCCTTGGAGCTTTTAATCAATGCTTCGACCTAACTTTGTACGTCAATATTGTTGACTCGCAAAACATCCCAACGAACCATGTCAATATTATTGGCCTGGTTATCCGGTGCAACGATTAATGCTTCGCTCAATCTTTGTGCGTCTATATTATCGACTCGCATTGGTTGAGATACTGTAAATTTGCAGGATAAAGTCTACACACGGGGAGGGGTAAATTGGCCTCCTAGATCTCCAAATAGATAGATACTCTTAAAATAAGTTTTTAGTGGTGTCTAAAACACTGCTTGTTCGCCTGATTTCGCCTTAATTCGATTTCGGAACAAATGTAATTCAACAATTCAATTGTTTATTTTAGTTAAATTACGACGGAAAAGAAAGATGAAAATTGGTTATAGCATATTTCTAATTTATTTAAATTTTCTATGGGTATCAGTAACTTTTATTTTATTAAATTGATTAGTAGAAATATATCACCGATTAAGTTGAATTTTGATATTAGATTCAAATATGAATTACCTTCCTGCCAATCTACATTTTTTTCAATATAATATATATATATATATATATATATATTATATATATATATATATATATATATATATATATATATATATATATATATATATATATATATATATATATATATATATATATATAATTCTAATTCTAATATAAATATTCCTCAGAAGCAAAATAAACATTGTAGCTTCGTCAAGCGGTATAAGTTAGTGGTATAAGAAGCTCATTGCATCTAACCGTGAGGACCTCCTCTCAGTCAGTTTTTAATGTCCAAAGCTGTTTATTTTCTTATATCTGCAGAGCTATAGTACCTACCGCGTTGAGACTACACACTTAGGATAGGGAAAACATATGGCTCAGTTGGTTGTGAAACTCTAGTTGATTCCCATATTGAATAAAAAGATAGAGCTTTATGTTGGTCACCAGGACGCCTCTGCGATGGAGGTTGCCTCTCTCAGTATTTTTGGTTAATACGGGTAAGATGGTGATATTTTTATATACCGATGTCATGGCTGTATGATATCATAATTTCTTTACTAAATAAACCAAGCTCTTGATAAATGACTGTGATGTTTTAGTCCACACAAGGGAAAACAAAATTTTTATATGATAAAATTTAATTTGTAATGTTATATTATAAATGCCATCAGGATGCTGTATAAAAATAATTTTGTTACGACCTAACTGTTTTTTATAATCGTTTATTTTATTATAATCGAACTGTTTTTTTAATTACGAATTAATTATGATTTATCGCCTAGTATGATCTTATTATAAAAATAATAAAGATGGATAAATTTGGAATAAATTAGACGTCGAGAATTTTTATTTTGAATTGAAATTAAAGTCAAAATAAATAAATCCGAAAAAAGTGTGCAAGTGTGTTCTGATGTGTGGTAGTACTCAATCGTACACTGTATTTAATAAGAAATATGTAAGCAGTACTATTATGTCTAAATCCGTGGTATACGGTCTGAATATGAGGCTATCCGAGAAAATAATTGGTTTCATTATTCTTGTATCTTTTCGACAATTTTTATAAATCAGAATAAATATCAGAAATGTACTATAAAAATTCACACACTTTGATGGTTGTATTATATAGACATTGTTTCACACTTATTTTCAGTATTTTCTAAATAATGTCAATTCGTAGGCAGTTGAAAAACCCACCAAAAAAAAAAACTATTTTCATATCACTAATTTTGTAAAACGAGGGAGATATTATAACATAACTCAACACGAATAAATTATATTATAGCAGCCTCGAATAATCTCTTGTATTATAAATTGTATACAACACAAGAAAATTGTATACAACACAAGAAAACAAAAAAAAATTATAGTAGAATGAAATTAATTGGAAACGGAAGATAATATGATAAAAATGAAAGTAAAAATAAATTACGGGCGATCTCAGTCCGGGAAATAGGAGGGGGTGAGTTTTTAAGGGTAAAATTCGGTTTATCTGAATTTTCGGCAAAACTACAAGTCTAATGGAAAAAAGTTAAATAGCAGAGTTGTAGGTAATAAAAAGATCGTATTTACACTTTTTTCACATAACCTCAAAATTTATGTGAAAAATTGAAATAACCAAGCTTTTGGTTTTTTATTTTTTTTTTTGTCCGAAATTTGGTGAAAACTTATCTTTTTATGTTCCAAATACACTGTAATTTTTTTGATTTAAAATATTTATTTTTTCATCTTATTTTGAATAAATATCGAAAAAGCACCCAAATTTTCAATCAAAAAATTTTGAGAAATTTTTTGAATCAAGAAATTTTAAAAAGTTATAGATCTTTTTATTACCTACAACTTTGCAAATTAACTTTTTCCATAGGACTTGTGGTTTTTCCGGAAATCGAAATAAACCGTGTTTTACCCTTAAAAACTGACCCCTTCCACACTTCCCGAACTCAGATCGCCCGTAATTTACTTTTCCTTTTATTTTTATCATATTATCTTACGTTTCCAATGGGTTTTATCCTACTATAATTTTGTTCTCATTTTTATCATTTTTTAAGGCTATTCTACTCTAGTCTATGTGTATTAGATGTATTATTTATTATATATTATCTAACAAACTAACAAATTTTAACGATTAATTATTTGAAGGTCTTTTTTTCACTCTCAACTTTATCGGCGGGTCTGCGGATGCATTAGACAAGTTTTAAATATGTTTTTTTCTTAATTTTATGTTGAAAAGTCATTCTTATACGCATTGTTACTCGTAAAGAATAATTAAAAGTATTGATAATGTGAACTAAAAACTTAAACGCAATAATTTTTTTATTCAATTTCATTGTAATTTCGAGGTGATGAATATTACAATCATAATAATTTTTACCATACTGGTTACAAACATTTTTATACCTGATAGGACTATTACTTTACTTCATATATAACATTGGCTTACATAGTCATAAATATGTCAACTTGAATGCGTTGTCTTTCATATTTAAACTTAAAAAATTGACAGACATTCTTTCTTATTTTGCAAGAATAATAATTATAAAACAAGAACGAATTTTTTATTTTTTGGGATCTCATTTACCACTTGTTTACATGCGTTCTTACAGCGTGTTGAAAATCTTACAGCGTATTTAGCGTATTACAACAAATTAAATGATTGTACAGATGAGTAATAATTCTCACTCCTCGTGAACGAGAAAGCCTCTTTTACTTTTATGAGAATTTAATTTTTGAAATAATATGCATGTAGAGCATAGCTTATAGAGGATAAAATTAAAAGAAACAGTATTTAGACTAGTGTCGATAATTTTTGAAACCAAACAAAATTACAGTAGAATGAAACCCATTAGAAAAGGAGTGGAATATAATAAAAATGAAAGGAAAAATAAATTACGATCCAAGTTCGGGAAGTAGGAGGGGGTGGGTTTTTAAGGGTAAAAATGCAAAAATTGAAAAAAACTCAAATTTGAAAATTTTTTTTTAATCACTATGTACAATTTTGAGCTATTTATTAAAATTTACACTTTAATTACTCAAAAAACGTAAGATTTCATGTTACATTGATAAACGAAAAAATTGCAAATTGAAATTTACTACTATAATTAACAAACAAATAAGTTAATAAAGGTAATATTTAATAAGACATCTACAATATTTTGAAAAAGTTGTAGAATCTTCTTTAAATAATATTTGTAGACGCCTATTTATTGCTGTTTAGATAACTTATATACCTGAGTGACCTACGGTAAATTTTAGTCCATTTTATGGTATTTCATAGAGAAGTGTGGGCGGACCTAGGAGGGTCTGGGCCTTACTACATACCTGCTATTTCGTAGCAGTTGGGAAAACCGTTAGCCAGTATTATATTAGATATACAGAGCAGTGAACAACATCGTTTTTAAAAATACAGTGCAGGCTGAGTTACTCTAAGAAAATTGTGAGAAATTTTCTTTATTCAAAGAATCGTTTGGAATCTACATAGCAAGGTAAATACTATCTATATATTAATTAACTTTATAATAAAAATAGTAAAATATTTTCTCTCATAAATAGTATGTATTACCCTTAAAAACCCACCCCCTCCCACTTCCCGAACTCGGATCGACCGTAATATATTTTTCATTTTTATCATATTCCCCTCCTTTTCTAATGGGTTTCATTCTACTGTAATTTTCTTCCACTTTTTATCATTCTTTAAGGCTTTTCTACTCTAGTCTAATTGTTACAATAATATTTTATACATTTCTATAAATAGTGGAAATTAGTTAAATAGTCGGTATTATTATTTGTTGAAAAGCTAAAGCTTTTAAAAAAACACACTCAAATGTTTCATAGTCCTTTATTTAAATAATGCTTTTCATTTTCTAATAATAAAATCACATTCAAATACAACAAGGTTTTATATATATATATATATATATATATATATACAATGTGCTTGCAGGTAAAATACAGTTCAAAAATGTAATGACATTTTTTTAGACTTAAGTATAATTTTATCTTTATAAAATTCGAATATGCAATAAAAACTGCAGAGTTACACATGAAAAATGAGACGCTTAAGGTAGCTGTATACAGATTTTTTTACAAATGGAACTTGTTCAGCCACTATTACGAAACATGATTTCAAATAGAAAAATTATTGCTCTATCAAAATCGTATACAGTTTAAATGATGAACTTAACGTTAAACAAGTGAAGATAACAACTAATAGAGTTAATTGTTTGAATACTCGGCATATGATTTAATTTCATTCGTTAGATTATTTTTAATAAGCATTCAGAAATTGCTTTAAATATCCAGTATATTAAAATGATTATATGTATTATTATTATCTATATGCGTTTAATATCCCAATTTGAGCTCAAATTGTGAAAAACTCAAACATTTTATGAAAAAATGCTTCACACAAAAAATGTTTGTTACAAAAAATAAATAATTGTTATATTAGAACTTTTCTTTTATCTTTTATAGTTTAAAAGTGGGCCAATTTTGTTCATTAAGAAACATAAACAAACGTTTTATGATCAAAATTTCAGATCACTATTCCTTTTCGTTTTGAGTTATCGTGATGACAGACAGTCGAAAATAGACAAATTAGGTGTTTCCATGAACACATATACCAAAATGTTTTTTGTGCGGTCAATATTAGGTAGTGTTACAAACTTTAGATTAAAATTAATATACTCTGACTCTTAAGTATGTCGAGTATAAAAAGAGGAAATGTCTTTTTAAAACATCATAATTACATAATAATAGAAGTTTAAAAAAGACATTTCCTCTTAAAAAAGTCACGGTTTACTATCGCTTGTTTTTACGTTTTTAGAATGTTGTTAACTGTACATAAATATGAATTTTGATAGGATATTTCAAATATTGATCATATTTATCTAAACACTGGATAAAAGTAAAATGATTCGTTGATCATAGTTAACGGAGACTAAAATAGTGAAAAAATGTAATAGTTTGAACCAAAAAACGAGATGTCATCTCAGAAATTTTGATGTTCAGATTTTTAAAAATGCAAGATAAGTTCAAAATACCATAAACAGTACAAAAATAACTTAAATACATCAATTTTACATTCAAGGAATAACTTTAAAATACCGTAAACAGCACCTTAATAACTAAAATACACAATATCATCATTATAAAATCATCCCCTTCCACAATTTAATTGTGAAACTTAAAATATTAATCCGAAACTACTTCTATTATGCTGGAATATATGGAATAACGAACTATTGACAATAGTAAAAATATAAGCTCTAAGATTTAGACTTTATCACGGTAGTATTTTGTGTATGTGAATATAGATAGTGTTTGTAGCATCATGAGCATGGTATTTTTTTTTCGACTAACAATATATTAAAAACGCTTAATTACTACATATCATTCAATTTGTGATTCTTTTACTGCAAATATGGTCAAAGCCTTATCAATTATTATCACTAGTTTTCCATTTGCATCTTTATTGCGTAAATCAATGCACGTACTAAGCTGGAAACGATTAAATAAATTGAAAGGCACAACGCTATGGATAAGGTAATGAATCGTGGGAGCGTGTACCGATTTGTTCAAAACATAATCTGTATACACTTAGTTTGATATGCATTAAATTTTTTGTGTTTAAAACCTTATAATTATATTTTATCCAAGGTCTCTTTGTGTACAAATGGAGAGCTTGATATGCGGAGATTGTTATATTTAGTGCTCGCATTTATTTAAAAATTACAAACTATTTACAGCCACGACTATTTCACTCAAAGTTCACATATAATCAGTCACATTTACTATGCGATGGATACCGATAAATAAAATATTATTTTTTCCATGCAACAAATATTCTGAGAATCAACATTGTTGGAATTGTAAAAGTAAAATATAAAAACTATTTGTGTAAATAGATAAAATATTAAATTTTTTGTAAACAATTGGTATTTTATGGAATATGAGACTTTTAGTCAAATTAGACAACTAAATAGACAACTGTAATTAGACAACTAAAATTTATATTGATTTAAATATTCAGAATTATTAAAAATGGGGAAAAAAAAAGCAGAAACCTGAAATCCTCACATTCATTTATAATTCAAAGAATAAAAGTGTACCCACTAATGCATTAAATTTTTTTTTATTTATTTTTTTAAGTCAAATTCTAAATTATATTATTATACTTGAAAGGGAGATAGATACAATGCAATTTCAATCATTGTTGTATGCAATAGAAATCTGCAATTGCAAATTAACCATTTTTATACTGGTAATATGTAGTACATGCCCGAATATATTTAATTTAAAGCTTGTAACGCTAGAAAATATTAACTGCACAAATAAAATTTCAGTATAGTTTCTCAAAGAATCAGTCACCTAATTAGTTCATTTCTGTTTGTCCACCGTTCAGTTTGTTTTTCATTAAGGTCACTCAAAAAAGATACAAATTTAAAGAAAGCGAGGTTAAAAATCAAGTTTAATTTCATGAATTAGAAAAATCAATTCATTGGGTCCAATTGGTTTATGATCTAACATTTGAACCATGAAGGTTAAAAGAAAAGTTCAAGAACAAAGTGTTTTTTTTAACTGTGTATAATACATGGACTGAAAAGTCCCGGGCCTAACACATAGATAGTGCTAGTTTTATTGCAGTCACCTTTTTTTCAGTTAAAACTTACCTTCAAAAGACAGCTGTTAAAATTTCATGATATTCTATTTATTAGTTTGTAAGTTATTGTGCTAAGAGTGACGCTATCAAAACAATGGATCAAAAACAATTTCGTGTTTTAATTGTACACTGCTTCTTGATGGGAAAAATACCGTTCAAGCGAAGTAATGGCTTAAAAAGTGTTATGGGGACTCCGCTCCATCAGAAACAACAATAAAACGTTGGTTTGCTGACTTCAAACGTGGTCGTAGAGACACCGATGATGCAGAACGCAGTTGACTAGATTGCGTTGCTCTTGATGGAGATTACGTTGATGAATAAAGCTAATTTTGAACCAAAAAAACTGTGTTTTCTTTGTTAGGCCCAGGACTTTTCAGTCCATGTGTAATATTAATTCAAACAATCATTAGCTAGTTACTATATATTTAATTTAAATTTATATTTCATACTTTTTTTTTACAATTAACAACACCACAACTTTTAATGGACAAGCATTCTTATAAGATTTTTGTCAAATTTAATAACAAAACGAAGGTTTTATTGTACATTTTTTGCCGGTACTGGGGCGTCATTCGATAGTTTCTACTTCAATATACTATGTTCATTTTCATAGTAGTATCCACTCATTTCGCTTGTCAGCATAGCACCATTTATATTTCCCACATACTCCGCTCATGCGAATATTTAAAGTGCTTAAATTTGTACTATACATGCAGTGGTCTATCGACTGTACCGCTCCACCTTTGTGAAACACAGAAACATAACATTCGTTGCATATAAATTAAAATATATCATATTTACAATGGCTATTTTGAACGAGACAATCGGACCCATATGAAATACATAGTCCAATCATTAAAAGAGAAAAATTATGGTGCTGTCGTCAATGGGTATAAAATTTGTATATGATTTATGTATGTTTAGTAATACAATTGTATTTGATTTTATCTACTAGGATAAAATTAAGGTTTTAATGATTTTTTGGGTGAAATTAATAAACTTAAGAAGCTATTTTTTTTTTTTTTTTTTGTGATAAAATAAAATGTTTCTTGCCAATAGCTGTTTTTTACATTTTAGGCAGATTTTTTTTTTAAATATCTCGTTTTGTAACCTTGTACACACAAAAATCGTTTTTTAATTATGTTACTTTAAGGTTTTATATTGGAATTACAAAAATCAACCGATCTGAAAACTAACTTTTTATACCAGATTAAAGTTATAGATATTCTGATGTAAAAGCAGATTTTGGGAATGTTTCCTCACTTACTTTGAACGTATTTTGAGAAATAAAACCCTTACTTAAAAGGAAATTCAGCACCTTTTTTATTATAAAATAATTTAAAATTACTGGTTGACACATTAATAGCAATGGCTGTTTGGTAAAATCGAATTAAGGTCCATAAATGCATATCTGAAAATAATACAATTATTTTGTCAAAATATAAATTTTTTATAACTCACTTGAAATACGTCCAATTTCGCAACAATTTCGGTGGTTTTAAGAAGAGTCCGATTCTTTAATTATGTTTATATTCCTAATTTTACAAATCCCGTTTGGTTGTACTCATGGACTATAAAGCATTTCAATATATAATAAAGTCATATCTGGGCAAAATCGTAATAAAAGCTTTAATGACTAATTTATATTCGGTTATTATCACAGAATAAAATCGTGCATTGGACTTATTTAGTTGAAAAAAAATATGCTGCTGACACTGAATTTTAGAACAAATCTATTTCCCAAAACTTAAATTACAAAACAAAAATTTAAAAATTAAAAATTAAACAAAACACGGAATAAACTTACCTATTATTTGTCTTTTTTATCTTATTTTTCTTATTTATCTTATCTTTTATTTGTTAAATTTAGGTATTCGCTCAGCTTTGAAACGAATAATTACGATCCATGAACGGCTATCAACTACACTGAGATTTTTAGCATAAGAAAAAATTATCCACAGTTATAGTATGATGAGCGATTTGCAAATATATGATTCTCATTCAAGTTTTTCTAATCGATAAATATTTTTCCCAATCAAATGTTTGTCTTTAACATATTTAATTCTATTTTACAGAGCGATAATATTTTGATAAATGAATATATAAATATACTACAAAACTAATGTAACATAATGTAACATGTAACTTTTGATTATTGTGCTGATATGAATTAAGGATTGTTAATAAAAAGTTGTTCGTAATATTATGATTGAAAAACAAAATCATTTAAGAGTTTTTCTTCCATTCTTAAAAATATTTGAGATTGGGAATTCGGCACTGAAGGTACTCATTTCATATTGAAATTCAATCAACATTTTTTATCAAATCATTCATAAATAATTGAGAAATTTTTATAACATTGAATTTCGATAAAGAAATGGTTATACCTTGTCTCACAAACTTTTCACTCCAGACTGAATATAAACTTGCGAACAAAATTTTTTGCTAATTTTTTTGCTCAGATTTATATAAACAGCTTGAGTTTATACGGCGTGTGCAAACTTAAATAATATGTATTTTATAAATATTAGGGGCACCACCTACCTTATGAATCAAAATAATTTTTATACTAACAAGTATCAACAAGCACATTGGTTAAGTGAAGATCAATACTTGATAGTTTTTTGGTTTTTTAAAACACAAATAATTTCTTTATCTGCTCTATAAGCTTATCTAATTTAAAGAAAAAATGCAAATCGTTTTTTAGAACATTACTTTTTAAGCTATAAATTGATATTTTATATAGATAAAATATCAATTTATAGCGTTACATATAGATGTAACGTGCAAAATTTAATAACTTGATTTTTTACAAATAATTAATTTTTCATGGTATAAAAAAGTACGAAATTAAATAAGTTTAAAAAAGAAAGAAAATATAAGACGATCAAAAGAATCTGGATTTTAATGGAAAAGCGTTTATTTCCTAAACATAAAACGCCTATTCAAACAGGCGTTTGGGCAAAAGTTGTTAAGATATACTGTTTAATACAAGGTGGTTAGAAACTAATGAAATAAAATGTATTTAAACTTAAAATTACCATAAATATATTAATATATTTCAAACAAAACTTTTTTAAACGTTAATTTTTTGGCAAATATTTGACTTTGAATTTTTGTTTTTGCTAATATTTCATAGAATAAAAAACGGTAAGTTATATGTATATTAAATTTTATCGACCATAATCTGTTTTGTTTTTTTTTTGTTTTTGTTTTTGTTTTTATTTTTTTATTTATTTTATATTATTGAAGTTATACTTCTGCGCGCGTTATGAAAAACTGATGAAAATGAAACATTTTAAAATACACATGTTACAAACAAAATTCACATGTTGAAGCTGTTGTTATGATTTATGTAACACTTAATGGAAAATAATATATATTTATTTATTTAAATTTTCGAATTTCTGCTGAGCTTTTTTGACTGTGTTCACTATATTATTGTCATTAATTATTTGCACGCAATTAAAAATTGTTTAATGATACCAAAGAAATATAACTTCTGACTCGCGTACATAAGTACACGAATCAATTTTTTTTTTTTAAATAGTATTTTTGGCAAATGTATTAATAAAAGTAAACAATTTTCAAATTAGTTATCGTACAAATATAACACCACTAAAAAATCGACTGTTTGAATTTTTTCACATTTAGTGGGTAAATTTTATTAAAAATTGGGTATTTTATTAAATGTATTTTTTGTTACAGATTATAATATTGAATAGTGAGATTGGCGTTATCTATCGGTGACATTTTCTGGCTAATAACTAGGGAGACATTATCTTTTAATGATTTTGCATTTCGTTGGCCTGTATCAATCTATATTTGTTCAACTTAAACTTTCGAAAAACACGTTCGATTTTGATTAAATTTGATAGGAGCATTCATTTCACTCAGTTCAAAATTAAATTTACAGTTTTATTATAAGTTTTTTTTCTAAAAAAATATTAAATAAAATTAATAATTGGTTTCGAACACGGGACTTTTCGAAAGCTTATAATATGTTTCTTTGTATATAATATTTAAATATTTAATTTGTTGATTTATAATAGTTAATTTTCCTAATTAAGGTCTTGTTTTGCATTGTGTCAGATGTATTCTAAATTTTGTCAGTTTAAAGAAGCAGTAGTTTATAAATCGTGTAACTACACGATTTTGCAATTTGTACTATGCGTCTATATATATTTATCTGTGTTTATTCCGCTGTAACTCTCGAACAATTTGGTAGACATAAGTAGAGGAAACATAAGTAGAGAAAATTTTTTCCATGCAAACTATGAAGGCAGGGTTTTATATAGTTGATAAAAAATGAAATAATCAGAAAACTTAATGCTATTTAACCCCCTTCTTCGTCTAGTTCTCACTGAGCTACTAGTTTTTACTTATTCTATATTTATTTTATCGTAATATGAGTTCGTTGTTTTACACCACTTTGTGAACTTACCCAAACGTATATTGAATACACATTAAAGGTTTGATATTCACATTCCGTACATACAAAATTTTATGTTTCAAGCCATTTATGCTTAGTGAAGTGGATGTGTGTGGTCATTATGACAATAATAATACGCTATTACTGTAAAATGTGCATACATACACATAAACTGAACAAATATTATATGGAACGTGACAATACAGATTTAATTGACAAACGAAAATTATCATGTCATATCTAACTAGCTATAACAAAACTAAAACAATAAAATATTTCTGAAAGTGGTAATCGAATAAAAGTCAAGAAAAATTGCTTTATAGGAAGCTGGCAAATCAATAATAAAGGAAAGGTTAAGGAGTTTATCTTTTCAAACAAGTTGAAGTATTGAGAACAGACGAATCAATTCCCACTCTTTCAGATTAAAAAAACTAATTTCACGTTGAACAATTATTTACTGGAGCGCAAATCCATGGGCACCCTAGAAATAAAGCATATGGCCCATAAAGGTCCATTGACACATATCAGTCACGTCATAGTTCAGTCATTCCGTCATTTCACGTCACAGTTCAGCCTTACTCCAAATATAGATTATCATATGGTTTCGCCCTATGGAAAAAGTTATTAATTAAGATCGACGAGTAATCCTATCCAAACGTTTAAATCGACCCCCTTTTTTACAGCCCATCTCAACAGTTTTATGGCAATGTTTTATAAACTGCGTGAATTTAGGTTGATGACATAGCCAGTAAACTGACGAATTCGAAATTTTATAATTTACAATTTTAATTCCTTATTTTTCGAATTTTTTACTTTGAGTTTACCCTTATCTGTTTCTATTATAATGAAGAAAATAAAACCAGAATTGATTATATTATTATTATTTATTTATTCATAGTGAATTGCCATAATATCTTATCATTCAAAATTTATGTAACCCTATATATTATGTACAATTCGAAAGGCATACTTAGTAATTAACAAAAACAAATATAAAAGAAATACATAAGAACAAAAATATATATGTACCCTTAAAATCTATTTAAAAAAAAGTTTTTTATTATTATACATGATAGATATTTATTAATGATATTAACATACATTTAATTCTGGACCTTAATATTTCGGCCACTTTATAATATTATCTTCTAAACACTTCACCTCTCCCCGTACCTTATTCATATATACATGCTTTTTTTCATTTCTATCTACTACATAAATATATTGGGTATTACTCTCAAACTGATTCAGATCTCCATTAAACGATAAAGATTTTTCAGATGTACCTCTTTTCAGGTGATAATTACAAAATATACTACAATTTTCTTTTAAATATTTTCTATAGCGTTTTGTAGCTCTAGAGGTGGATTTAGTAGAAGAATTATGGTGGCTAGATGGATGTGAAGGTGATCGAACAATCTTTTATAAGCCGTTAAAAGGCTATTCAATCACCTTCATATCCATCTGGTCAATATTATATTTTCGATCTTAAGATTCTTTAGGTTTCATTTGCAGCAGGTTTTAAAATTCCAATTTTTCTCTCTGTGGTCAATAAATAAGCACCACAGTATCTGCTTATTTCAATATTTTAACCTTATTTACTCCAATACATAAATAATAATAAGTTTTAACCCCTTCAGGTTTATGTTTATGAGTCATCAAGTATTAAATTTGCAGACAGACATGTTGCAGAGTGTTGGAATCAAAGTTGAGTAGCCCGGTATATATTCTATAGTTATTTGTAAGTGATTTTTTATCCTTTGTAAAAAATAATTCGATTTTTGCAAATAAATTTTAATAACATTATCCTACTTGGAAACTTTTTTATTTACTGCAGCTTTTTCCACAGTGAATTTTTATCTACTCCATTGAAAGCTTTTTTGGAAAACTGATGAAAATCTTTAAAAAATTAATCCCTCATAAAAATGTTTGCTCAACTCAATAAAGAAACTTTTTACAAGGTATTCGTAAAATAAATTAGCTTTGTTAAACATTGACCTAGCCGACTACGGAATTAATTCTTAATAATCTTTAATCAGTTAGCGAATCGGTCATTTAAGTTACTAATTTCATAAGGCTAAATTTGCTAAAACGTAATAAGGCAAAAGAACTTAATAAAAACCATCGAACAACCGTTGCTATAATGTAATTTTTTACAAAAACAGCAAGATTAATGATCCATTTATTTTGTGAATGAAAAGTTTACAGTTAAACAAAACTTTTTAATTGACTTTACATATTTTAGAATTTATAGAAAGGCAAACAAAAGTTTTCTTCTCACTTTATTTATTTTTTCAAAATTTACTTTTCAAAACAATTTAAACTGTCTACAAAAAATGTTCATAAACACTATAAGTATGTACATATATGTAATAAAATTTCAAAATTAATTTAGTAATATTTGATATTTTAAGTTTTTATTTGAAAATTTAACGACATTTTATGTAAAACATTGTAATCAAAGTTTTAGTAATAAAATCTTATATACACAGTATTTCATCCATATTTAACAATATTATATACAAGTTACATGAATTTTATTATATTCTGTGTTTAAGCGAAGACAAAAACAAAATTGTTAAAGGCCTGTATGTGTCTTTATTGAAAATGGACTATTTCCTTGAAGTTCTTGAAAGAAGGATTTGGACCTATCAAGTTAAACATTTGTATAATAATTTATCCAAAAATGGTAATTATCACTAATTATTCATATTATCATTCATTATTGTTTCTTGCAAAATCAAAGCCAGCTGCTTTATTGTTTCCGATATAAAGGCAAACATCTTAGGATGGAATTCTATACACATAAGACCACCTTTCAGGAATCCCCTCTGTAATGAAAACTTATCTTCAAAATCGGAATACTTTATAAATAGTCGGCTTAATTATTAAATTCTTAATTTTAAAGTTTAGACCAGAGGCCTATTTAATTTAGTCAGAAAATTTCAATCATATTCATCCATTAAAATATTCTAATTTTATTGAATGTTTCAATCATGTAAGTTTAGAGAATTTTCCCTTGAGGGGATCATTATATACGTACGACCTTCCATAAACATATTTTTTAAATGTCAAATACAATTTTATAAAGTAGAACGTTCAATGTAGAACGTGTTTCATAACTTTAGATTAGATAACACATTGTCATATAGAATTTTTGGAGCTAGACATTTTCTTACCCCATAATATAACGTAAAGAACATTTTTCATGAATACATATATAAATCCTTAAAGTTTATAATAAGAATGTAACATAAACATCAATGATAAATCTTCAATGTCATACATAATATAATATTAATATCTGGTTGAGTCACGTTGAAATAAATATTTTTAATGGTGATTTTATTATAGTTTTATAATAATTATTGTACATTTAATATTATGTTAGAACAAACAAACAAAAATTAAGCACCCAAATTAAGTCATTTTAAATGATTCGATTGGTAGTTCAGCATAAGTATCGTAAGTAAATTGAATTTGATCGAATAAAATCAGCTGGCGAAAGCATAATTAAATGCAGCAGAAATTAATTTATTGAAAAAATAAAAACTGTTCTACAGCATTTTCAGTAGTTTTGATCTAATTCTTTTTTGTTTGTTTTTTGATATGCTGCTATGGTTACGAAATACTAATTTATTAATCAAATAATATATGTCTAAAAATGGTATAGAAATTTGTCTAGTAAATTATCAAAGTCTATTTTTTTTTTAATTTTAAATGAATAATTATTTTATGTTTACATTTGAAAAAATTTACTATTTTCTCCGGTCATTCTTATAATTTTCAACCAACTAACCACAATTAAATGCAATTGTTTTAAATTAATCTATAAGTAAGGTGTAAAATTTGCTTTACAATTCACATACAACCTATGTAATAAATTATTATTTTCTAAAATACAAATGTCTTATTAGAAATTAGAGTATCAATCGTTTAGGAACTCTCTTCCACCCACGATATGGATTGGATAAATTTTTTTTTTTTTTTTTGTAAGTATCAAAGAAAAGTTGTAGAACCTATTTTTTAAAGATTATAAACGTGGTAAGGCTACAATTCGATATGAACCACAGCGAAATGTATACGTTCGAATTTAACCGTACTATCCGTTTGAGTTTGAAAAGTTTACAGTTTCCTCTATACGCCTGTTGATAACAATTAAAGCTCAACGCTGTCAATGCCAATTGTGTATAAATCATCTAAATAATGAAGATGAATTACAATAATCCAAGCCCTTAAATCCAGACTATTGTAGCAGAGAACTGAAAAGATGGATACTGTAAGTTTGAAGTGAGTGATAAAGTCAATAAATGTCTCGTTGTCTTCTTCGATATATGTATATCATTTACATATTATCAATTTAGTCAAGAATTATGTTCAAAAATTTTTGTACAAAGTTTATAAATTTTTTTCTTAAGAACATTATACAGATAAAAATATATAGGGTACTGATTGAGTCACTCAGGCAAATAGCAGTAAATGATATTTTGAGATTTTGAGGATATCTAAACTCACTTCTAAACATATCAAGTGACAGAGGACATTAATAGAATAACAAAGTTACAAGAGATATATTCCAAACCATTAATCATTTATTTCAAATACATTGTTATCGAACATCATTTTATATACATTGTGTTGAGGTAGGTCCGTCCATTCTTTTTATTTAAAAAATTGAAGAAAAGAAAAGTATAGGTAAATATGGTTTGGGTTCACTATTCTGACTATTAATTAAATAGTTCACGGATATGTACATCGTTATCGTATTATTAATCTGGGAATTAAATTACATCATTTTTCTGATTTTTAATTTCTATTTTTTCTTAAATATAAAGATTTAAATATAAATTTTTCAGAATAACCGATATTCATGAGATTATTTATTCTATAATAATCGGATGAATGGTTATATTTACTGTAATGAGTTTATATGCATTTTAAGTAAAAATATTCATTTAAGTGAAAAAATGTGTTACAAGCATGGAGCTGTATCTCCAGCTAATGGCAATTGATTGGTAAAATTTGTAAATTGTAATGATACCGAACACCATAATTGATGTAAAAACAAAAAATTTATAAATATGTAGTTTTAGAGTTATAAACGTTCATGTTAATGTTGTTAACTGCCTAAAATATATATGTTGAAAAATACATGAGGGCAGAATTATACTTTGTACTTCCATAATAGACGTCAAACTACACAAATATACGATTTGTAATACATTAGATGAGCTCAATTCAATTTATTATTCGGATTGATAAAGTTACTCACTGTACATACCATTTCATTTGTTTCCAACAAATCATTGTTCTATTTGTGAAAAAATAAAAGTTAAAATATAAATAAATAAATAATTGAATCATGTCGCCATTAATATTGCATATCAGAAGGGCATAAAATGTTTATTTTCTTATTTAATTTTATTCTAAATTTCAAAACTCTAAATGAAAATATCGAATTCCTTATTGAATTATTTGTTATGAAATAGAATAAATTCAATGCATTACACAAAATAATATAGAAATCTTGCAAATGGGTATTATTTTGTTATTTTTAACGATTTCTTTAAGGTTGCCTTGGCTTGACTACTAGAATAAAGTACACATTAAAGAAAATGATAATTCAATGCGATTTCAAAATAGTGGCGATTTCAATTTTTTCACAATTCCTCAATATGAGTATCGAATAAAAGGGTAAGGGTCGTAGAATACTGTGCACTACTACAAATTCTAAATGTAAGATGGGCGATGGCACATTAAGCCATATTTTATATTTGTTTCTTAACGGTTTTTAACGTTTCTAATTATTTTCGAAATGTGTCTATTAAATTGAATGTTTTTTAGTTTATTAATTTTTTGTATTAAAATTTCTCAGTAAATGAATAAATAAAAAAGAAATTAAATAAATAAAATATATAGAATATAAAAGAATAAGAAATTTAAGGAAATAAAAAGTAAAAGCTTGACAATAAAATAATTAAAAATACTTAAGTTTTTTACGGTTTTATTGAAAAAATCTAATAATTAGGTGGGTAATGTACTAAACGCTATGAAATAATTCGTTAGATCTCAAGACATTAATATCCTCATCACCCCAGGGCATTGATCAGACAAAAAAATTAAATCGTGGGCCGTATCTTAAACTGAGAAATTATGTAAATAGCTATAATATATAATTACATAAGCGTTTGAATGCTGATAAAAATTTCACCCGCCGCACGATTTTATTTATCAGAGAGCGGTGTTTTTTCTTGTACAAAAGACCTTCCAAATTATTTGTTTGCATTTAATACATTGTCCACATCATAATTTTTCAAAAAAAACTGTTTAATATAATTTAATTTATACATATTTTCTATTCCAATAAAATTGTTTTGATAACATTGTTGTTACATCATTATTCGACAAATCAATACTGTAAGGTATAAAGAAACTGTCTATTTTTAATTTATACTTTGAAGTAACATTAATAACTTTGTAATGTAATAATATAAGATTTTATTTTAGGGACAAGTATTAAAATATGTAAGCTTTTATATCTAAAATATAATTATTATTACGTAAATCCTTCTTTATTATCTATTTATAATAAAGCATGCTATAAATAAAAATAGATTTAACAGATATTTTTTTTATATATTACTTAATATTAGCTTTCTATTCACTTATTCGCAAAAAAAGATAAAACACAGGCTATTTAATCGATACAAGAAAATTTCTTCGTATATGTATTATTTTCAAGTTTGTCCAGGCATAACTTTCTACAGTGGAGTCCATTTTGAATCATGTTATTTTTTTATGATAAACGTTATACTTTGAAGTTGGCGGCAATTAAATTAAATAGAAGACAATCCACCCCTAACGGGTACGAATATATTAGAAAACTTTTAGTGATTAGATATCGGATATTGGATGGCAGTTGTTAGAAGAAAAAAGTGCAAAAATAATTTTTTGTGTTTGTGATTTTGTATCACCAAAAAGACATTTCCTACGCTTGTTTGCATATAATACTTAAAAAACGAAAATTTCACGAAAAAAGAATTCAAAATGCAGCAACACTAACTTAAAAAAGATTTGAAAAAAAAGAATCGACAAAGAAATAAACTAAAAACTTAAAAATGCTCAATTTCTAGCTAAGAATATGATTGGAGCTAACTTCGCTAAAGATATTTCGTCAAAAGGAAGTAATTCATCATTTTTGTTTGTCATTTTTTTGAAGTTGGTTCTAATTTATTCGAAAATTTTTTGTTTACTTTTTGGTTCTTGCTTACTAGGAGTTTTAATTTTAAGCTCTTACCCTTAAAAGAATTCGACAGTACTAAACATGAAAAAATGGAATTATCTCGGTAAGTACCGAGGATAATATTATACCATAATATAATTCAAATGCGGATTTCAGTAATCCCGAGTGGTAATTATTAATAAAAAATTAAAATTCGATGAAAATGAGACATTTTTTTTTATAGTTGGTGTTAGAGTTTTAAAGAAAAATTACCTACATATTTTTGAAATGACTTTAATAACTTCAATCTAAAGGTTTTCTGTACCTACTTTCATGCCAAACTGCATCTTTAATATTATAGTGGCCTATATCGGAGCTCAAAACTATACTTTTACTAAAGCTTATTCGATCAAAACAGCAAAAATATGACTGTTATAAACCAGCAATAAAATTTCCATTCCACTAGGTGTTATAGTTTCTGAGAACATCGAAAATTTTTTTATATTGTGGATATTTCCGCACACATCATATATATATATATATATATATATATATATATATATATATATATATATATATATATATATATATATATATATATATATATATATATATATATATATATATATATATATATATATATATATATATATATATATACTAACGTTAAAGGCAATAAATAACATTATACATTTATAAACATTTATTTAGAAACGAATAATTTTTATTGATTTTGAAACATGTTCATTGAAAAAAGAAAGCTTTTGAAGAATTGCTAATGTGTTTTCAAGCACCGATTGGGTACTCTGTTATACTTATCAAAATAATATGTGGTACATTAATTTTCATTTACTTCCATATCGGAACCTTGTTTCTTGTTTATTAATTCATTTTATATTTTGCATGAATAAACTTCTTATACTTAGGTGGGTGTTTCCAATAAAATTAAATTTATCTGACAATATGTTCTTAACAAAATTCACAAATAATGTAAAATACAAAAAATTATTTGTAAAGTTATTATTTATTAACTTGCGATAGTATTTTTTCGTGGTCGTTTATCGCACTCGCAGTAACTCTTTGTAAAAATTACAAATTAAAATTTTTCCTGAAAATAATAGTCTGAACTAATCAAAGGAAGCAAATATGAATGGGTGGTTTATTCATACGACATATTAATTATTCTAAACTAAATGTTAAATTGAAAAAATTAGACTAAAGAATGAAGAATTTTTCAAACTGGTCTATTAATAAAATTATCTAAATCCGGACTTTTAAGCTTATTAATATCTATTTATATAAGAGTACTTTTTGGTGAACCTTCAGATTTTGAGATTCGATTGCAAATCTTCTCTTTTCCATAATTTGGCTATAATTTTACTCCCGAGTTATATCTATCGATAACGAAAGTTTATGATCCTATAAAAAAATTTTTTTCGTCGATTTTAAAAATTTGACTGTATATCGATTTTTTTAAGAATTACCGGCGGTCTGTCAATATGTGGCACTTATAATATAAACGCGCATGCTTCCTGCTACTACTGAAAAAATATTTTTAAATTTTTATTAAATCATAATAGAGATAGATGGTTAGCAATGGAATTGGCATTCGATTTGCAAAAGCAAATTTTAAGAAATTTTTTGAAAGTATTATTATTAAACGATCCCTGATGGTGAGGATACCCATCGTTTTAAATAACAAACGAATCTCTACAGCTAATTTTTAAAGAAAATATTATGTTTTAAGTAAAAAGCCGTTCAAGTATTCCAAACTTTCCCTATACCACTCAAACTTCATATATTTGGTTCACTTATATGCTATAAAGTGAATCTTTCATTCGATTTTGATGAAATTTTGTATGCTGTTATTTATTAAGATCAATTATTTTGCATATAAAGTGAAAAAAATGTAAGATTCTATAAAATATTGAATGTTAAAGAAAGTACGTATCAGCACCGTATATGCCAGAAAGGGTAAGTCCGAGAGAGTTGGCCGTACCGGACAGATGACCATTCTTAGTTATTTTCGGAGCCCATAGCTAGACGGCAATATTCTAAGCTTATGGTACATCGTCAGAAGTAACCTATGGTTTAATTAATGCCAGCTAGCTATGGATTCCGAAAACAATTAGACTGGTCATCTCTACCGTAAGGTCATGGTTTGTCCCCCGGACAAACCCCTCATTTATTTGGGTAAAAACAAAAATTTATTTTTTCTGAAACTAGCGTCGTGGATTCGATTTTTAAAAATTTTCTTTTATACAAACATTATTCTGACAATAACGAACACAAAAAAAGTATCCAATTAGGTGAAATCGTTCGGATTGTACAGACCAAACTTATAGGTACCCAAATTTTTGGACATACAAAAAGGTGCTTCAAACAATAGTTTCAATAATTTTTTATTTGTGTATTTTAATTTTAATTATGAATCTCGTTTCGTTTAGAAGTTTAATTTGTCAAATGTGGCCAAAGCAAATATAGATGCGAAAAGATTATTTTTTTGTCCAAGTTACTAGCTGATGCAATTAAGCCTACGCAAGAAATAATCTTGAATTTTATTTTATATTAAGGCATTTAGGATAACAACGTAATTAAATTTTTGAATATTAATAACAAATATTCAACATAGAATAATGAATTATCACAAATAATAGTAGTTACAGTCATCCTATAATTCGCAGATGCATTAATTATAATATCAACTTCTATGATCCATTCTAAATGGATTTTTTGGAAATTTATCACACTAATCGGCCATTGATTTTTGAAGAAAAATAGTAGAATATAAGAATTTTTTTAAATTCATATAAAACCAGTTCTCCGGAAAGTAATATAGTGGTAATTAATTATTGTCTACTTTGGCTTATTTTCGGAAAATGATGGTTTGCTTATATTATACCATTTATATTCTACCATTATTACATTATTATACCATGATAGATACCTCTAATTCTATTACAATGATTTAACCTTTTAAATTCAGTGCACAAAGAGGTCGATTTAGAATATCACACCATCTATAAAAACAAATTACGCCGGTAAATGATTTAAAAATAAATAACATATTTCAAAAATAAATTTAAAAAAATAATAATAATAATAACTGACTTCAAACAAATGGAATTATCAGTAAAAAATAATTCTAAATTAATGAATAGATTAAACTATAATAAACAATTTTATTGTGACGATATACTTTTCAAAGTTGGTGCTAATCATATTGTAACAAATTGATTTATTGACGCTGAATAGTAATTGGTCATAAGGAAATTATTATTATTTTTTTTTTTTTTTGGGCAGTTTATAAAGTTCTTTTATAAAAGTTAATGTGTTATATCATCTTAGTTAGATACAGTCTTATTTTGCAAAGAGTGCATATCTTGAAAACTGTTCAACCGATTTTGATGATATTTACACTGTACCCTAAGTTGAAAGATATCTACTAATAAAATAGCTATTCATCACTTAATTACTGTGATGTGTACATTTATACAGATCGAATTGATTACCTCTTTTGCTTTTTAGAAGTCTATTAAAAATTTTATGAGTGATTTTTTCAATAAAAGCTTTGCAAACTGCCCGTACTTTACTCGAGATTTATTTCAATATATTTATTCATCCAAATTAATATTATTTATCAAAGAAATTTACAAACACCTGTATCATATTATTGATATTTGGTAAATACCTTTATATGTTGTTTAAAATCAAATAAAAAATTAAATATAATTTCCAATGCATTATTTTTAACTATTCATTACCTATACAATTTTTAAATCAATCTAAACTGTTTATCCAATAAAGAGATGGAGGTAATTGAGTATGCAAATAATGAGTACCGAATTATACCAATGAGTTAGAAATAACGTATAGATGCGTATATTGGCGGAATTTTGGATAAATATGTTATTGATATTATACAATAATAAACTACATTGTTTTCCTTCGAAGTTGTTGTTTTTGAGCTATCACAATTTTACATTTAGAAAGGTTCGTTGAAATTTTGTAGCTATGAAGACGGAAATAATGATATCAAACCTGTATTAGGTTTAAGTTGCGTCAAAAACTTCTTGACTAAGAAATATAAGAAAACCTCTGTTGCAATATACAGAGTATTGTGAAATTGGTCGTATATAAACAACAAACATTTGCATAAATGACGTCATACATGTTCATCTCTATAGTGATTATACATAATTGTCATTCTACGGTAAGTAGTCCTATCGATTTCCATAACATTTATTTTCATTTTCCTTCAAAATTTAAAATAAATAAGATAAGTATGCTGAATGGAGTCAATATTCAAAGCAAAGCTTGTTTAAGAAACAGATAGAAAACAATCTTTAATTTAATTTTATTTGATATATTTTAATGGGTTGATATATAAAAAATTGAAATTTTTTTATTGCATCTTCCCTGGAAGTAATAGATGATTCCCTGGAATTGGAAGTAATAGATTTTGGGGCTTATAAAATAAGTAAACAACTTAGCTCCACTCACAATTTTGTACGTAAGGGATATTCCCGATTATCCGGAGAAAAAATATAAAAAAAATTTAATAGTGCTGATAGCCGGGGAAATAAATGTCAAAATTTATTTTGCATATTTACAGTTTATTAAACTTTAAAACATACTATCAAGACATATTTCAATCTATACCATCATTTTCAAAAAGTGAAAATTTCAAAACATCGTTTTCTTTTATTGCAAAAGTTAATGACCTGTAAATTGTTTTTGAAAATTTTTTTTATATGTTTCCCTAATACCAAATTTGAAAAAAATGTTACGGTAAATTTTTTTTCTATAATGTAGTATTTATTATTTCAAAACTTCTTACAGCATCCTTTTATTCTTCCTAATGTTTTATTTTGAACCGTTTACATTGTTTTTTCTCAGTAACTAGAGAAACTAAAAACAAATTTTACTACAATCACTAGCATTCGTTTGTGGTTTATTGTTAAAAAATCAATTCTTTTTCCTAATACGGGTTCCAGCATGATGCAGCTAAAATTGTTTTAATTTTTTTTTTTTTTTGTTTATTATATTGTTAATATCGGTTTTTTAGTTCGTAGTTTAAATAATTTCACTGTTTAAAAATCAATCATATGTCGGATTATTAAACAATTTAATCTGATATTGTTATCTTCACTTGTCTTAATGTATTTTTAAAACTTTTTTAAATTTAATTTTTATTTTTATTTTATTATAGGCTGTCTTATTGGACATATTGTACATTAGTATGTACATTCAAAGATACAGGATAACTTTACAGCTTTTATTGTTATCAAACGGAAACTATTGACCGGAAATCAATCGGAATATTAGATTTTACTTATTTGTCTATTTTATTGAAGGTACGTATATGCTTTAAAGGTAGATGAATTCAATCTTCTGTGCAATAATCGATTTTCCAATGCTCATTTTTTTTTTTTCGTCTTTTCTATAACATTTTTCATTTTAATGAGTTTTATTATTATATTTTTTGAATGAAAAAAATTAAATGTAATGAAAAATTTAGGTTAATAGTTTTTTACCTCTATGTAGTTAATGAGAAGAATATTACCTCCTGTGAAAATGTCTGAAAAAAAGTTATGCCTGCAATTATGAAGAGTTGCATCTATTACGGGTTATTAAAAAATTCGTCATGACGTCCTTTTTCACGTTAGGATTACGTATACCAAATTTCATTAAGTTAAATAGGTAATTATTTTTCGAATGTTGTCAATAATATTGTCATTATATAATTTATTTTTGGATGGTATTTTTGCGAGAATAATGTCTTGCCATTTCTAAGAAAATAGCAGTTAGACATTCAGATAATTTTTTTATCAGATTTAAAGCCCACAATCAACAAGCTGTTAAAAGTGCAGTATACCCACAATCAACATTTTTCCAAAAATTTTGAATAATTTTGAAAAAAACTCCAATGTACAGAACTACCAACTCTATCAAGAGCTTGGTTATAAGTGTAGATTAGTCTTTTCATTATTAATTATTATACCTTATGAAATTAAAAATGTTTATGGAAAAATTTGTACCAAAACTTGTGATTCGATTAAAAAAGTTTTTATTTATATCAACGATTTGAAACTTTCTGAACTTTTTATTAAAATACTAACAGACCCGGTCACGCGTTGCTTTAACATTTTGGAGCATCCGGTATTTATTGTGAGGCTACCGGTATTCGGTGTTGGAAACCCTTGACACAAAATTTTAATATGTATACCCGGTATTTGGTATGGGCCAGTGGACCCAGTGGAAAAAATGTAATTATTTACGACATCACATTAGACACCTCAAAAATAACATTATTTCTCCACTATTTAATGGATGTTATTATACATATAAAGCTTCCTCTTCAATCACTCTATCTATTAAAAATCGCATCAAAATCCGTTGCGTAGTTTTAAAGATTTAAGCATACATAGGAATTTAGGCAGACAAAATGACTTTGTTTTATACTATGGAGTGCAGTAACAACGAAGAAGGAGAAGTGTCTGCTGTTCTGTAACATTCTTTTAGACGAAAACACGTTGCTCAAAAATTACTGAAGAAATAATAATAGTATAGACGGTCGGGATAACTTACTTTTTATAATTAAATGCCGATAACTTGTGAACCGTTCATTTCATTTTTTTGTTTTTTTTTTTTGATATTTATGGTTAATTTTGATGAAATTTTATATGCAAAATTATATTTCGAATGTTAAGAAAATGAAAATTAGTTAGCTTCCAAACAAACATCTAAATCAGAAAAACTTCCAAAAGAAGTCTTTATTCAGGACTTCTTTAGAATGTCATAATTAAGAACTGATTGAGTAATATTTTCACAAGAAATCAGAATTTTGAACTCCTTAATAAGTAATTTTTTTATTTTTAAAGGAAATCAGAATTATGAGCTCTACTAAAAGTCACTTATATGTCGGAAATATGAAGTCTGTAAGAAGTCTTTGTCCTGAGTTCTGTAAGAAGACAAAAATAAGAGCAGTGTAAGAAGTGTTATATCGAATTTTATCTGAAATCTGAAATATGAGGTCTATTTAGAATTCGATCAGATTTAATTTTTCTGATGTGCATTTCACAAAAATTATTCTGTAATGGATGGAATTACGGACTTTGTTTCAATCAAGGCGGATTTTCTTTTTGGTATCAGTGTTCGAGGATTGGTGTATTCTATAATTTTTTTTAAATTTATTTAAAAAAGTATATTATTTATTTCCGTTATCTAAGAAACGATTTTATTTTAGTAGCTAGAGTAAAAGAAATCTAAAAGCATTATCATGCATATGTGGCGTATTCGACGTTTTAATGACTTCTTAAAAGGTTCTTTTTGAAAATAATTCTGACGTCCAATTTATAAATAAAAATTTTTTAAGAATTTTTCCAGAGGTCATATTGCTATATGGGTTATTAATATAGAAAATTGTATCTGATTGAAATGTTGAAAATACAGTTTTTTCTCTTATTTTAATATGCATCTCATTAGGTCAAAATGTTCTGGATATATGCGATTGAAGTAAACTTAGTCATATTTCACATAGAATTTGTGTACCTACTTCAATTATACTCTTTTTTAATCGAATATGTAGATTTTTATGCTTCCTGTGCAAAATATATTAGATAAAAGAGAGTTTATGGGAGTAAATCTTATATGGAAGTTGTGTTATATTGACGAAAGTTTTCTTTCTTCGTCAGAATATGTACTTAGTACAAGTTTCATATTATAAAAGAATATCTTCTCAATCTGTCTGTTTGATAAATGAAACATTTAATTCCCTATTAAAATCAAACGTGCAATTTTGACATTTCAATTATATAATATAATTTATGATTTGATAATTTTTAAGGTAGATACTAAATGTTAATTGTACAAATGTAGTTTTTTTTTTTTTTTCATTCTTATTTACAGGCTATTCTTGAACTAAATAACTAAACCTTAATATCTATTTCTATCAGGGATATTATGGAGTCCCGTATCCGTAACCGAAACTATCGGATACTCGAAATAAACATAACCCAAACCGAATCTGAAATATAAGAATCATATAACTTCGAATAGGGACGGAACCTAAAGTCTAATTGACATAATGCATTTTTAAGTATTAGATAAATACTAAAATTGTAATATGCGTAACCGAAACTATCCAATATATTTGATACCCACAATTGCATCCGAGGCTGGTATAATACCATTCCAATATTCATGTATGTATCTGTATCCAGTTATATATGCCTGTCTAACAGACGTTGGTAATTATAGATTTCCATATATGACGATCGTAGACCATGTGAAAAAGATGAACTCTCTTTACATATGATGTGACTTAAAATCTAATCGATTTCTCCCCTTTTTTCTTAATTTTAAGTTTTTCACGTTATATGATACATTCAATAGAGTGTTGTCTTATCGCATGATCCAAGAATTGTGATTGCCTTAACTTATTTTCCCTTTCCTTTGATATTGTCTCCGTTTTAAAGCGTACATTAGCATATCTAAATACACAGAGCACTTAACAAATCTAAATTTAGTTTTATTTATTTATTTATTAAGCAACAGGAGTTTATATTTTATAAAGCTTTGTCCAATATATTTATGGTTCATCAATCGTTTCATTTTTGTATTTTCCAATTGTAGACTAATATATTTCTTGGCTACCATTACAAACTGTTTTATATGCATTCACTTCCAAACAATTTTCTTTTAATGTTATGTTCAAACTTTAGTAAATTTATTAAATTTTATGATTATTTGCAATCGGAAGACTATCGTCGGCGTACTGTAGTTTTCTGGTTCAAATATAGCGCTTGTATTATTCAAATATATTCTTTATTCAAATTCATTTGATATAATTTGTATATGAGTTTTGCATGATATACCTTGTCGATAGCTTTACTTAAATTTAAAAAGCAGATATAAACTTCATTCTTTACTCAATGGAACGTTCTAATAATATATAAAGTAGTAGGATAGCATTTCTAGTTCCATTTTGTGGTCTAAATCCAAATTGTCCAAGTCCGATTTCAAAATCAATTTTGTTCTGAATTCTGATTAGGATTACATTTATAAGAATTTGTATTACATGTTGTTCGTTTGCTGTTGTTTCATTCACGCTGTTCGGGATCGTAAAGAAAATTGATGCATTCATGTAGTTTCGAATGTATCAAGTTTCATATATTGCGTTTAGTACCTAAGTAAAGTTACTTTTGTCAATTTCTTCGGCAGCCTTTATAAAATCATTTGAAATTCTATCTGGGACATTAGTTTAATTTGTTTTAAAGATTTTATTGCATGTTCTACTCTGATTTCATTATATGGTTTTCGTTTCGATATTCTTCGATAGATATTATCTTCGATTTTGTTTAGCTTAAAAATTGGATCGGATACATTTTTCTGAATGTTTTATTTTCTCTCCTTTTTCCCATAAAATATTTTAATGTCCATCAACTAGAATTTTCTCATATAATATAAAATATATAATTAAGAATTGTTTTATACTATTTAATTATTTTTTGGATTTTCCAAGAAATATTAATTATAAGAATAAATGTCGATTTTTTCCCCAATTTCCTACCTAAAATTATTTTATATTTTATAAATACGTATTTCGACAACAAAGTAGTCATCATCAGTATGAATTAGCTAGTTGTAATGATTCTTTGAGGAGATGTTACTCGTTGCTAATTTGGTGACGGTTTTATAATTGAAGTTTAATGTTTTAATTTTAATCAATAGCATTATAGTTAATGAAATCTTTTTTGAATTTTAATTTTTTAGAATACAAATAACTCGTTATCTATTTCAGGATTGATTGTATAAAGTAATAATTTAACATTTTAAAGTACTTTAGGAAATATGTTTTTGTAAAATGAATCAATCAGAATTTCTATAAATGTATAATAACAGTAAATGGAAATGATTACATAGCTGAGGAACTACCGATAAACCTGTTATAGCGATAGTAAAAAAAAATTTAAATAATAAGTATTTAATTTAAATTTTAAGCAATAAAAATGAACCTTTCCTTAGAATTTCATACTTCTATCGATGAAAATCCTATATTTTCGACAAAAAGAACTTTACTAATTACAGAAGAAAACACTAGGATTTATTCAAATATCGAAACATACCCTATGCATTAAAATATACTTTTCTACATAAAATTTTTGTTTTGACTGTCATTTGAAATCACCGCACATCTTTTATTCTTTTTATAAAGTCAATCTTAGTTTATTTATATTTTTAATGGCCCAGTTTCTTCCTTTTATTGTTTTAAGTAAAAAGTTTTATTCTTTTGACCAAAAATATTAGCATCCTAACTATATTTACTAATTAAAACAAAAGTTAAAAAAAACTAAAAACCTCCTCCTAGTAATGTGATATTAAAAGTACGAAACAAGAAACGATTCTTATCCAAATTTTGATCATGTGCTGTCCAGAGGATAGTTTTGGTCGTATGCCACAACAAAAGAGTTGTTTACATTAAACAATTCATATGAGAGGTAACATATGACATGTGTCCACATATCCTCTGGACATCACATTATTAAAATTCAAAAACATAAAAGAGTTTCGAAATAATATAAGTTTCTTAAAAGTACTTTTCAAAAATTAAATGGAATGCTGAAAGTACAACAAATAAAAATTCTTTGTTCTAGTGAACTCTAATATTTAATGAATCTTATCCAAAGGATGCAGATAAGAGGATTACCCTAAAATCATTTGAGAAGATACGTTTTTCACGTTTTACCCTAATGAACCTGTAAGAAATTGAAATATGATAAATACATTTAAAATCGATATCGCAGTCGTTATTTATATTGTTTCGAACGTTGATAAAAAATGGCTTAAAAAAATTATTGGATTAAAAAAATTAATTATATCATATTGGTATAAAACTTATCGTCCTATTTGAATTTTTTGAAGAGGAAATTCGCCAAGAATGAAGTCAAGGAGATTTTCCAAAAAAATTTTTAACGTTTCGATGGTTGATGTTTGTGATCAACACTTATAAAAACAAGATCTTAAAAACAAAATCCATCATATCTAATTTTAATTAAATTTTATTCTGTACTTTATCGCTTTAAACATTTATAATTTAATGTTGGGTAATATTAATTAATTTTTCATCGTCATTATTCAGACGAGTTGTTTGTTAGATCAGCTAACAGTAGAAGGTAATAGACAGACTGCGGATTTTATGACATTCAAATAATATTGTAGAGATAATAGAATGTAAGGTGTGTAAAACCATTCTGGTTGATAGTGCAGAGGTTACAGCAAATATTTAAAGTAATTTTGCATTTTATTTTTCTAAAATTTGTAGACAGACTGATGATTCGTCGCTTACGTCTTAGATGTCCGTTACACTTCGTTTATGCTATATTGAGCTGTAAGTTCAGATCCTTAACTTTTAAAAATCATCGTTTATTTAGGCTGCTTTTCTGTCGAGTAGAAAAACATTACATGTATAGTAACAAAACAAAAGTAAAAAAAAAATTGAATTGACACTATAGATTTATTAGCAGTATAATTTTAAATTTTATGTCTAAGTTTTATTTATTTATGTGCTCAAATGATAAGGAATAGTAGGAAAACAGCAGTCAACATATTCCATCTTTGAAAGAGTCGTGTACTTAATGTGGCAAATTTCGTATCACCAAAACAATAAATCGAGTATCTAAATATTTCACACTTCCCAAAAAAGGAAGAAATGTAATATCACGAATGTCTTATATAAACTAAAATTATTGCTTTGGACTTACTTTCACATAGCTGTCAAAGTATTCTTCTAATAGCCCTCGTCTCTCAACCAAGGCCACCATAATTTTTGAAAAGTAATCTTAGAATCCTTAATTCCGTGAACATCTAGACTACAAATAGTGTAATTTATATACGAAAAATTTAATTATATTCACAGAAGTATGCAGACAGAAATATTCGATGATATGAGAGCGTATTAAAAAGTTTTTACGGTAAAAAAACCTTGATTTAAAAAATACTATTTTAAATCATTGGAAAGTCTGAAAAAGAAATTATTTGCTATATTTATTGATCGCAGTCGATTTATTTTATCTCGAACTGATTGAACTGAAAAGGAATATAAAGAATAAATCACCATCACATGTGGCGGATACTCTAAGATAGCGTAGAAATTTTTTCATATACTTTCTTTGGTAACATGTGGTTATTCAAAGACTTTAAAGTACATGCATCTATTCTATATCTTTTTCACTCGATTACGCCAAAGGCAAAATGATCGGTTATGATTTTAGCAGTCTGCGTATGTATCTGACTATTTACGTATGTTCCACCATGACGGCTAAACTACGCCGCCGTTTTTGATGAAAGAAAGAGAAATCGACAAATGTGAGTGGAGGTGGTGATTTTGGTATTTTGGTAAATTCACTGATGAATTACAGTAAGTACGGAGACAACTTTGATCAGGGTGACTTGAGCTATCAATGTAACAGTTTTAAGTATAAATTTAAGTACCTCGATGACCGGTATTTTTTTTTTTTTTTTTATATAAATTGTGTTTTTTGGAAATTATATTACGTCGAGGCGGAAGACGAGCCCAGCACGCTAACACTTAGCCACTCCAATGACTTTAAATTGCGAGTATATAAAAAATTTCATCAAAATCTGATCATTGGTGCAAAAGATATCGGCTTTTATGTACAGAAAAAGGGGTATATTTCGAGTGTTGTATGTCCGAAAGGATGATTATTTATAGCATACATGTTTCTAAAATGGAAACATCTCGTACACCTCCACTAGTGTTTACCACAAATTTATAACATTCGTTAAGTATATTAGAGTTATGCGCGTTCGTCCGTATTAATGTTATAGACCGGCAGACCGGCAGCATAAAATTCAAGTTTCTCAGAGAGTTCCAATTTGTTATCATGCAATCAGGTGACAATACTTTTCATATCGCAGTTGTAACTCGTAGTACAATTTTTCGTAACGTGGATAATTCAGAATGTATAATAGAAAATAATTTAAAACTTAAGATTTAAAATTTAAAAACAAAATAAAATTTTATTATTAATTTTATTTTTGTACTTCAGTATTAATTGAATAAATTTAATAAAGGAAGGAATAATGGAAATTTTGATTTTTGAAAAAATGATGACTCCATGAAAATAAATCCAATAATCGACCAAAAAAAAACGTTAAATTAAAATAATAATGATAATTATGATTATTAGAAATTTTATTCCTCCGATTAATACCTCAGTGTACCTAGAGTATGGTTGTGTTAAAATTTCAAACCAATTGGTACAGTCGTTTTTCGAAATATCAACCATCGACATGGTAAACATAGTTTTCAGTAAAACACGGCTAAAGTTTTGGAAGTTTGGACATAAATAATTTTTTTTTCGCACATGGAATCTATTCCAGGGTCATAAGACTCTCTATAGCATCAATAGTTTCTTTTACATCCAGTTAATGTTATCTTCCAGCTATTCTTACATCTCGCCAAGCTTCCATGCTGCTACTTCACAGTAGCTCCGATTCCGTTATAGATTCAACTTTGAGTCTGATCATAATAAGCCTATATCATGGAAAATACAAATAAGCATATATCTTGGAAAATACTTATCGAATCTATTTGAAATCTTTAAAGAAAAAAATCAATTATTTTTGAAAATTCTAACTGCTACCAATCTCAGCAAATCAAATATTACCAGTCTACACTCCCTGTTAATGTATTTTCGTTCTTTGATTGTCCCTTAATATCGATAATTACAGTAAAACATCATGTTGAAAATTTTTCTTTAAATATGAGTAAAAAAGAACATTTTATAAAAAATCGTTTGTCTATTATTTTCTTTGAAATTGGAAAATATATTTTTATACAACAAAAGAGGGTATCTCTATTGGATTACTATTGAGATATTGAATATACTCATATATGTGAACGAAATTTAGGTTTCATATACAATTTTTGCGATAAGGCGCTGTAGATGTAGATACTAAACAAAAAAGAAAAAAAAAAAGAAAAGAATGATGTACAAAAAATTTACTAATTCTTCAAACATATCAACAACGTCGAAAAAAAAATGTAGTATCCTTAGAATAAGTGCTTTGAAGTGTTTTTCTATAGTCATTTCATAAATATTGTATTGATTTATTATTAGATTGTTCTTTGAAAAATTAAATTTTGAAATAAATGTATACAATAATTTTGTAAACGTATCCAACATTATTTTCAGAAACTTTTTTGAAAGAATTGTTCAGTGTTGTCGGTTTATCTATCTCTATTCCCACCAAAGTTTTCAGAGCGATTGTCGAAATCCAAATTTTTCAATTATTTTCATGTTTACAGGTGTGAAGAGCCTTTTCATGGTCAAGAATAAAAATCAGTAATCAAAATCTTCATTAAAAATTATTATCATACAGATGCTGAAGAGGGTTTTATAAAGTGCGTTACATACTAAAAACAAAATAATTAAAAATTCAATAGACTACGGATGGAATGTCTGCAGATCATTAGTCATATTATGGATAAAAGCAGAACCATCCAAGACATATATGATGAAATGCTAAACATGTTCGAATTAGTTCTTCTATAAAATTAGTTTCAGTTCGATAAAAACACATTTTTACAAAAGTCTGGTTTACTAATGGGATCCCCTCTAAGTCGACTTCTTGTAGATATTTGTATAGATCATCTAGAAAATAAAATACTCGATTCTAATATGTCTTCCTCACATATTATTTTCTGAAATTGGTACGTCGATGATATTCTTGTTGGTTTTATAAATTATCTGCGAACTGTTATATAGCCCACAGAGCTATGCTATCCTTCTTTCTAAAAGCAACAGAAGCAAGGAATGTAATACCATAATTCAAATTGGAGTAAATTCTTGAATATTACCCCCAAAATTATAAGAAATCTTATAAAAAAAAATACAAGCTATTAAAAATCAAATATTCCCACTTATTTCATCAAAAACAAAAAATTTTTATATATCTCTCCCACAAGTAGGCAATAACTCACAACAAATTTGAAACCTGTTTCGAAAATATAATATACAAGCAGCTCACAGTAATAATGGTAATTTAGGCCAATCAATTTTTAATGTTAACGGAAAAACCCAATCCTTAATAAAAGTTATGTTTATAAATACAAAGAGCACATAAACCGTAATAAAACTTTTTCTAACTTCTTCATTCATCTTACCTATACAGGTCATATAATTGATGGTGAGTACAAGCCGGAGGTGTTATATATTTGCGACAAATGAAAAAAATTAAATTTGCTAGAAACCCTGGAGAAAAATAAATTTTAAATAATCAAATAGACCTTAATAACATCCCTTTATTAAATTTGGAATTATTAATTTCATTAAAATATTTATCAACTCCACTCACAGTTTCTTCATTCACAATAATCTTATCTGCATTACCTATATATTTAAAATAAAAGAATAATTATTCATTACTTCATAATGACTTTATAAGTCGAAAGTGCACTAGTAATTTTAAAAAAAATTAGTAAGTGAAAATTAGTTTAAAAGTTAAAAAGTTTCCATTATTTTATAAAAATATTCATAGTAACATATAAAGATGTTTCAAACGAACAAGGATTAATATTTGAATAAATTATAAACTAATAAATATTTTTAAAATATTGTAAAGAATAAAGTCGATCTTCTAATATTAATGATTTTACCGCTTTAATTGAGTATCTCCAAATTTTATTTACAATCAATTAAATTTATGAATTCATTATCATTTAAGAAAAAGTTATCAGTATTGTGTTTATATTTTATCGAATACATTTCATGTACATTTTATTACTAAATTTAGCAAAATAAATAATACCATTAATGATTCTGGCAAAATAAATTTTATTTATGAAAATTTTTCATAAAAAATAAACCTTTAATCATCACAACATCAAAATATTATCTTACTCGAATAAATCAACTTTAAAAAATATAAATTTGTATAATACCTAGTCATAAAAATTAATAAATAAACAAAAATAAACACACTTTCATTACTTTTTCATAAATATTTGCTCTATTCTTAACTAACTTCCAAGAAAAGAGGTTATCAAATCGATCCGAATCTACGTAATATTCTTGGAACTGAATAATACTCGTATATGTTATTCTATATAGCCTTCAAAATAAGTGCACACACCAAATTTTATAGTTGTATGTATGTATGCCCATGTATTTTTTATTCTAAAATTTAGAATCGACTAGCAATGATTTTTTTTTTAATTATAATATATATTTTTCAACTTAGGAAACAGAGTAATAAGTTTCATCCGTTGATTAGTTTTCTAGATATGACCTATTGTATAGAGAAGTATTTAGGATCTAACTTAGACGATAATAATGCTTTTTTTGTAGATTCGTGCATAGCTTTTTATAATGTAGTCCGATTTAGATCATTGAGTTTAAACTAGAAAATTAACGATTCGGGTAGTCAGGAATTAGTTTTTACAAAAAAATTAATATTAAAACGGGCGATATGTTTAATTCTAAGTGTAAGCAGCACTAAAAGTGGAGTACACCTAGAACAAACCTCTAACAAATAATACAAAATAGTTTTAATTTAAATAATAATAAATATTAAATACTTATTATACAATATGATTATCACCGGTTTTGAATAGGAATTGATCTCATGGAAATTATTTGCAAATAATTTTTATGTTAAGAGCATTTTTTATGCCGGTTCAATTTTTTTAAATTTATATTGTGATTATTTAAAAAACTTTATTTTGATAATATAAAAAAATACATGTAGCTATTACGTCATTTGAAGTTAGTTACTCGACAGAAAGTATAACAATTCACCAGATAATCATTAATAATTGAAAGCAAGTGAAACTAAAAACTAATGCAGTTAATTGTTTAGATACTCGACATATGGTTGAGTAGTTATGTATGAACTATTAAAATTTATAAGTAATTTTATGATAGGACATACGCAAATGGATATAATAAGTGAAAAAAAATTTTGGACTAAAAAACTTACGACTAAAATTATTATACTTACTTTAGACTAAAGTTATTATACTTACTCTGACATATTGTTTTTATATCGATTATAATAAGGTCGCAATGTATGAATGGCCTCGCGGACATGTGACTTACTTTGACTGACTTGATCTCCGTACACTTGGGCCCAAAATAATACTATACATAACAAACTCATAGACTATAAAGGACCTTATGAAACGGTAATTCATTATACATTTTTAAATATAGGGCAGCCTGGATTGCAAACATAAAATCCGAAAACTAGACTTCATATCATTTGCAGTCCAAATGATATGAATTATCAATTAAACCTGTCATAGACCACACCTATTTCGTTTTAAATCGACAATAATTTTAATAACCATTTAAAATTAATAATCAAAAACTTTGAAGACAATTTTTATGGGTTGAGGATCATTATGATATTTACATAATATCTTCATAAGACTATAAAAAAATAGTTTAAAATTCCAAGTCTCTGACTGAACTAGATGTTTAAAATTTCATAATTTTTATTCATTTATCCGATGTTTTATATACATACACCATATTAATTTTAAGAACATTTTGCTATTTAAGGATAATTTTATGACATACTTGTTGGCATCTACCAACAACCTAAACATATGAGCTATGTTAATGCCAAAAATAACTAAAATTAAAAAAATTAAATTATGTGTTGAAAACTTTTTCTATATCATGAAAAGAAGAAGATATTGAGATATAGCTTTTACGATTAGGAGGAATGGGAAAAATTGAAACATAACATAGATAAATATCAATTTTTTATTAATTTGTAACCTACTGTGTTATAATTAATAGACAAATATTTGTTTCTAATAGTGGTGCAGTTTTTCAATGTCTCCAATATTCCAATAGGATAAAACTAGGTAAGCCCAAAAACTGGGTAAGTAAAACAACAAAAATAGATGATATAAGCATATATTTTATTTTGATCATTATTATGGCTTTCTGACAAACAAATGGCATTCATTTAACTATAGTAAGAGAGAGCTACAGATAGTTTGTTTAAAAAAGTTAACAAAAACTCAAATTTTTTAGCGATCAGAATTATATTAATTATTAAATATAAATATAGTATTTATATAATAATCGTAAAAATTTCATCCTCTGAATTATTTGACTTGTTAACATTCTCAGCATTGCTTTCAGCAGAAGATCAGGAATACTTTACTTTTTTCTTGGTTTGCACTCAACCTTTACTATTTTATCTTCGTCTTTTGAAATTTTGCTTATAGATACTTGTCTCTTTTTAAAAATTCTCACACTGTATTTTGTTTAAGTCTGAGGTTTTTAGTCTGACGCCAAAATTAATGATGGATTATTTTAGAAATTTTGATTTTTAACTTAACAACAAGAAATTAAGAGATATTTAAAACAATTTTAATCAATTCATCATAGTTAACAGTTTTTCTAATAAAATTTATCTCACAAAAATAAATAACAAATTTTTTCTATCTTTCTAAAATCATATATAAATGTCAAAAGTTTAACGTAATAATTAATGATAAAAATATTATCTCATATCACGAATATAAATTCTACCTCTGTCTGTGTCAGTAAACGGAAATAAGAGTAAGTTTTGGAATAATTAATTAAATTTTTTTAATACACTGATTTCAAAATAAAACATTTAGTTTTATTAAAATTAATAATTTTGTTTTTGTTATCTCACTAATAGAATGCCAGCTATATCGTCTAATTTACGCCGAATTGATACAAAAATCTTCTAAGATCAAAAGCTGGAGGTGAATGCAAAAATCGAAGACCACGTTTTAACTTTGATAAATCTGTTAAGAACATGCTGGAATTATCATAATATTAAACATACGAAAAACTTAAAAAACTACGAAGCTGAAAAAAACCCACAGGAAACGAAATATATAACATTTATTTTTAAGATTATTTTCAAGAAAATAAATTCAAAATCTCGAGAACACCTATATAAAATTGGTGTGTTTTACCTCATTGCAATGGGAGAGGCGGTCGTTAAAAAATAGGACCAAAAATTGATTGATTCAAGAACCCGATCCCCATTGAAGAATATTTAACATATTCTTAAATTAAATTCATTGACAGAATGCTGAACTAGATTTTTTCATTTTCAAGTACCCTCTGCCCATACGCTAACATCATCTTATTGAGAAAGTTGAATCTCGACATTTTATTATGAGACAAGAAGAAATAAATTAAAATCTGAGTGTAACTGAAAATTAAAATACTGAAAATACTTATATTTCTTTATAAGCAACACTGTATGCTAGAACTGAAAACATTTTTCTTCGAACGTACTAAGTTTGAAGAAATCTTTGGAGCTATTTCGATTAAAGCGTAAAAAACCGAAAAATCATTCGAATAAATTCGGGGTCCGTAGTGATTTCAACCAAAAGCTTCAGGGAACAACTAGAGGTAATATGAAGACTGGATACCAAGTTTAGTGAATTTCAAATAAAGCGTTCGATACAATAGTGCTCTTATCCAAATACACTTATCCACACACATGCACACTCAACCTCATCATACAAACATGCCAATTTTAAATCCACTTTTAGAATTCAGAGGTCCTTAATGTATGTATTTCCGGTAAACATTCCACAGTAAAATTTTGACAATATTTACAATATCTAAAACAGTAATAGCATATTCATAAGTAGTCCGAGAAATAAAAATTTTGATTAAGGCTAATCAGCATTTTCAAAAACAAAAGTATCTTGCGTCAGTTTTATTGATATTTTATAAAATGTTTATTGACAATTATAAAAAAATTGAAACATTCGCATTCCTTAATGACAATTTGTTATTCATATTTGTCATGCTAGATAAGTGGTTTATATTTATAATAAACAGTTTGCAATATTTAAGAATACAACGTTAAATTAACAATATTTCACAGTTGACAATAAGAATTTCTAACAGACCACTTTTTTTTAAACGACCATTGCTATCCTCTGGACATCACATTATCCAATATCGGATAAGAATCATTTCTAGTTTTGTACTTTTAAGACTATATAACAGTAGAAGGTTTTTTTTTTCTTTTAAACTTATTTTTTATTTAAAATATTTTAGAGTTAAGTGGATGCTATCAATGTATATATTTTGTAACAGTACTAATTGTACTCTTTCAGAATTATTACCTTAACAGGACACATTTTAGAACTCCAGTTTTTTGCATATCACATCTGTCATATTAATTTTATTCTCATTATTCTACATATATGTACTGATAAAAATATAACGTTTTTTTTTTCCGTAGTTGGAATATTTATTAAAAGCTATTAAAGTGCTTAAAATATGAATCAATGATACAATTAACGTACAATTTAAAAACTAAGTAAAGTCATTTTTTTGGTTGTAATCAAATTCCAATAAATTCAAAATATTATAATTACATCATTATTATTAAAATTTAAAGTACCTTATAACCTTATGTTTATATAGTTTTCTTTAGTATTTAACTGTTAATGTTTGTTGTTGATTCTGTTAGTATCATTATTTATAAGAACAAAAACCTTTCAAAACCCTAATTACATTCAATAATAAAGATAAAGAGAAGAAAAATAAAAAATAGACTTAAGTCAAATCATTAAATTATTATGAATAGCATAAAGTAATAAAATAAATCCGTAGCTTGCGCGCATGACATATTTCGACTGCGTACAGTTCAGGATTTAGAATGATAAATGATTTTTTTCTAATAAATTTTTTCAAAGGGTAGTAAAAGTATTTACTACCTAAAAAAAAAGTATCTAAAATCTTAGATACTCGTAAAAGTATCTAAGTTTTAAAGTATTTAGAAGAGGATTTTTATGATTATGAAATTTATCGTTGCTATTCGAAGTTTTTTTCATTATGAGCGCTTTTATTACATTGTCATTGGTGATAGAATAGAATTGTTATAAAAACTCGAAATATAGTAAGTAAGAAGACAATTATTTGAAATATAAATATATTGATTTTGGTTTCAATGGAAATGGTGCTTAATGAATACTTCCTACAGTTATTAAATTACTGTAGCTGACAGTCATGCGACAATTTTATATTCATTCAACTCGTTTTATCTTTCCCGTTAATGGTAAACGTTTTTAAAAATTCTCACGTGTCTTCAATTCCTGCTAATTATCCAATTTTGGATAATTAGTTGACAATTTATGCGTTTATCATAATGTTATCATTTTATAACATATATATTAGTTTAAAATCTCTTAGAGTTAAGTAAATGTTTATATATGCTTTTGAAATGTACGAATTAGGGTCTTTCATTTGATATCCAATTAGACCCATTTTATAGAAGAAATAATTGTAACCTCATTTTTTCTGTTCTTACTTATAAAATATTTCTTTAATTATTATTTAAGCTTATATAACCCGGACCATAATAACGAATCGATGGACACATCATTCATCAAAATCAGCTCAGTAGTTTAGCTGCTATAGGGGAACATCCGTAGTTGGGTAAAAACTAGAACTAGGATATACAACTTAATAATTCTGTTAAATATTAACGAAAATAATGTATGAAAACAAACAATTAAAAAAAAAAATGTTTCACTCTTAAAAACTTATTTAAATATTCATAAATCAAGAGGTTTTCCAATCGACAGTATTAAGAATCGATTATATTTTACATATAGAGCAGAAGGAATCGGCGCACGAGTACCGAAAACTATTCCACCTCAATTTTTTTATGCGATCCTCTTCAAATTGCCCTCCTAATGATATAAATGCATGTTGCCATGGCGCAACCCGGTGCCATATTGTTTAAACCGAAATTGTTTAAACAATTGCAAGGCATTGTTATTTTTCAACCGGACAAATTTTTTTTATATTCTTTATTGAAATACCAATAAAAAAGGTCCTATGACTTTTAACGATAAAGTTAATATTTTTAAAGATATGAATTTTTAAAGGTTCGAAAAATCTGAAATTTGAGTACTTTCAACCCATGAAAAATATATTTAAAAAAAACATAATGTCTAAGTAATATTTTTTTTTTAAATTCTCTATACAATTGTTAATAATATTCTAAAAAGAGATTTTAAAAAATTTCATTGTTTATACCTTTTTTTAATTGTTAATAAGTATGCGTCGCTCACCTTTAAGTATCGCTGTCTCTCTCTGACTCATGGTTTTTTAAGTATCGCTGTCTCTCTCTGACTCATTGGTTTATAGTTAAAAAAATTTATTAATATTTTTATTAGAGACCACTTTTTAGTCCTTAATAAATATTTCTTAGTATTTAAAAAGATTTATTAATATTTAATAAATGAATATCAGATTTATTAAATACAAACAAATCACTTTAAGTACTAAGAAATATTTATTAAGGACTAAAAAGTGGTCTCTAATAAATGATTTGTTAAATATTAATAAATATTTTTAACTATAAACCAATGAGTCAGAGAGAGACAGCGATACCTAAAAAACCATGAGTCAGAGAGAGACAGAGCGACGCAAAGGTAAGCGACGCATACTTATTAACAATTAAAAAAAGGTATAAACAATGAAATTTTTTAAAATCTCTTTTTACAATATTATTAACAATTGTATAGAGAATTTAAAAAAAAATATTACTTAGACATTATGTTTTTTTTAAATATATTTTCATGGGTTGAAAGTACTCAAATTTCAGATTTTTCGAACCTTTAAAAATTCATATCTTTAAAAATATTAACTTTATCGTTAAAAGTCATAGGACCTTTTTTATTGGTATTTCAATAAAGAATATAAAAAAAATTTGTCCGGTTGAAAAATAACAATGCCTTGCAATTGTTTAAACAATTTCGGTTTAAACAATATGGCACCGGGTTGCGCCATGGCAACATGCATTTATATCATTAGGAGGGCAATTTGAAGAGGATCGCATAAAAAAATTGAGGTGGAATAGTTTTTGGTACTCGTGCGCCGATTCCTTCTGCTCTAATAGTAAAATTTTCTTGATAATATGTACATCAAGTACATATTGAATAATAAATATTAAAAAAGAATACTTTCCCAGTAGTGGAGGTCACATTTTTTATTACAAGCTTAAAAGATCGTAGAAAGTCAAATTGATATCTATGACACATATGTTATAGCGTTTTTAGCAGATTATTTAACACACCTATAATCCAAACTTCACGAACTACCCCCCCCCCCATCATTTGAAAACTGAAAATCTTAGAACTCTTAACAGCACCATTGTTTATTTATGATGAACATATAAAATTTCAATTTAATTATTCTCAGTATCTGTGTTTCAAATTTGTGTATTTCATACTTCTTACAACAAAGTTGAAACAAACACTCTATTTCCCACCCGCAAAGTTGTAACTTCAAATTATTTCTCTATGGATACTTAGATATATTATAAATAAACCTAATTTCAACTATCTAGCTTTTATATTCATTTCGGTGAACAGTTTTATATATATCTGGTTTTTCATATAAGAGTAGGAAACTTTTAAAAATTATAACAAATTATAAAATGGAATGTAAAATGTGAAAAAACGAATTGTCCTGTCAAACACATTTCCCGAAAGTATTGTACAATTTATTTTCTTATATTGATTGAGATTATTATAAATAATGAACAGAAGGAAGAATTGATTAAAGACAAAAACATAACAATTTATGTTCAAACGAAAAAAGTAAATTTGTATTCTTATAAAGTTTGTTTTCATTACTTCAGAAGGTTGAGAGGAAATTACAATTTGTGTACAATAATAATGCTTTATGTACTACGTTATAATAGTAATAACAATTGACAACTAACAATTTTTAGTCGCGTTAATAACGCAATTTACCTGTAACTCCACCAATTTCAAAGAACAGCCCCAATTTCGATGATTTTTGTTAAACCTTGTTCTTCATATTGTTTAAGAATAACAAAAAGAAATTATTTTTAACGTACCATGTTTTTATAACGGACTAGAAAGTGTAAAATAATCTCTAATTTCAAACGAAAAACATGGAGAAAATACATAAATTGCTTATTTGCTTGCGACCTACGTTTTTTTTTTTTTTTTTTTTTACTTACAGAAATTATTTTATACTTTTTAGTCCGTTATATAATAATACATGATCTTTTTGTCACATTTTCATGCATATCATCTTTTTCTTAGCTATGGTCCAGATAGATAAATTTCAATTATTATGCTCATTGGGAAATTAGAATTCTCAATCAGTTTCAAAATTTCTCACGGACAGACATACAAGAAACTTATAAAAAGGCTGGGGAACTTATCAAAAAGACGATGCCACCCCATCAAGAATCAACAATTTTGATAAAACGAACTAAAACAACAGAATATAAGAAAAATATTTTCTTAAATTGTTTACGAAATAAACCATTATTCTCGAACGAAGGGGTAATTTAAACTTACTGTAATTCTGTTAATAATTTACTGAAATGAAGAATAATTTTTTTTCCTTTTTTACAAGCTTTATTTATAATATTAAAAAAAAATTTCGATAAAATTTAAGGTTTTCTAGTTTTTTGGCAAAAATTGTTTAAAAATATACATTTAATGAAAACGAATTTATGGAGTTATTTTTACTGTTACTGAATTTAAACAAGAAAAAAAAACCAAGTTTTTATAAATAAAGTTATCAAAATATGTTCTGTTCTTAAAGAGGCAATCAGAAGCCCTGTTTTATGTTTTATCCATTACACTTTATACCTGAATCACTTTACAAACTTACGAATTGTATTGCACACAATGACTCAGATAGGTAAGATCATCCTATATCGATAAGTAAAGTTTTGTTCACATTGATCAAGTAACTAAGTCAAGTAGTTTAGTTGTTTGAAGTGTGTAAACAGTACCATTTTAGTCAAATGTTTAGTAAAGTAGTATAGTCAAGTAGTTTAGTATAATTGTTTTTTTTTTGTGTTAATAAATAGTACCACCACCACTCTTATGAAACAAACATATAACAATAATCAATTGAGGGAATCTGTTTATCATTTAATTGTAGGACTGACAGTCCATAAATATAAACTGTTTTGAAATATAAAATTATATTACATGACTATGACTGTGTGTTTAGTACTAAACTACTTACTACTTGAATAAATTACTTGATCAATATGAACAAGGCTTAATAGATTATGTATACTGATGATAACTAGATTCTTGTTAAAATAGGTATTGAAAATACAAAAAGCCAAGGCAGAGGTAATAGGCAGTTACTTTGTCTTATGCATTGTAATTTACTTGATATTTCAATTAACTCAATATTTGGATAGTAAATTATTTACAAAAACTTGTATTGGTAATTTTATGATAGAGAATGTCTTAATATCTCAAAAATGTGTACTCGAAACATACACGGAATATTCCAATATGCCCTTGATGAGCTTATAAAATTCACATTTTCATAAATTTGAACTCAATTTACTATCAATTTACTACACAAAGTAAGGTTTTTACTATAATTTATCGTTACTTATTATTACTTTGGTGATCATTACAGGTAATATATAATATTATCTTAACCAAATATACCCCCCCCCCCGTCATGAGATCACAAAATTATTCGAATTATCAAAAAATTTAGTGATATTTATGTTCTCATTATTGCTTTATTTTGGATTTTTATGCTCAAACCGTTTAGGAGAAAACGACATTTGAAATGAAAGAGAATTTCCCCAATTGGAAATTTATTCGAAACCTATCAAAAAACTTAGACATTTAATAGATAACCCAATGCAAAAAGTTTCACAAATTTCAAACGAAAATATATAAGAAGTTTGTCCTGCCCAACATTTTGAAAACATAACCGTATACAATGAAATCCGTATATACCATACGTTATGCTAGTATGAATTGTGGGTTCGAAAAAAACAAATACGCCAGAGTTTGTTGCTATTGTCTGCTTTAAAAATCTGACCTAACATTATAAAAAAATAAATAAAAAGTAAATAAAATTTACAGTAAAACCTGAATATAAATCTAAACATTCCAAAAACCCATAAATAGATTGATCGGATCCATTATAGCTAATATCTAAGAAACACAGAAAACAGTGAAATTGAATAGTGTTGCTTAAACAGACGTCATGGAGGTGTTATAGTAATCCAATTTCACAAACAAGAGTTCGTCACAATTCCAATAATCAATTCTGAATCTGTTTGCAATCTACTCACAACCAAACATCATCCCAGCTAATTGTTCAGCTTTCTTTAATGTAGTCGAAATTTCAATCAACAATACAGATGTTCCAGGTCTTAAGGTTCGTTTTGAGGATTCAATTAAACATAACACGACCACTGGTATTTTAATTAAATTCATGAATCACATATAGTGTATCGATTTATTGGATAATTAATCACATTATGTTTGTGCACCTCATCCTATAGCCCACATAGCATACGATCCCCTCAGGAGCCCAGGATCACCAGTAGCAATGTAGAGCTGTACCCCAGTAGTTGAGGAAACGCAAGGTAATTGTAGTTCAAATAAAACAACGGGAACCGAATTGTTGTATAATAAACCAAACCAAATTATTATTAATTTTCAGTGTTGATATCGGCCATGTACTTGCACGAAATATCCCTAGCACGAAAAATCCCTTGTTTTACAACAAAATTCGACACAAAAATAGATTAACCATCATCCGTATCAAGAACACCAGAACGGCCTTAATAATGAACTCATTGGTCTGGAAATAGTTTGATAACAGATTTAAGTTGTTTGCATCCTCGTCAAATACAACGAAAATGGCCTGATAGATAACCAAATAATAATACATATATAATGAAATATGATACATAGATAGCCAAATCCAAAAGCATATTGATCATTTTGAAAATATGCTCCGACAAATAGAACTTTTTAATGTCTTCTGTCATAGTTCTAACCGCCTACTGCTGGGACTCTCGTATAAAATTTGTTGTTAATACACAGAAAAAGTTCAATAAAGATGTTTGGTATTTTTTTTTATCCTATTTTTTTTTTTGCCATCCATGTCCATTTGCAATCAATGTAATACCGTTTGATACAATGCGAAAAATAATTTTACAAACTTTTTTTTCTTGAAATTGTTACGGCAATGCGTGACCGGGTCAAAAACTGAAAAACATACTATACACAAAAAATATGGAAATATTTATAGGCATAGATACAAGATAGTATCACTCTTTAGCAAACAATTTTCTTCTCAATCTATAGCAAACAATCTTCTGAATTACTAGGTACATTCATTCATCTTGTTTAGGTTTAGTTAGTTTAAAAATTTCCAAAATTGAAACAATATTATTGCTTGTATTAAATAGGTATTCCATATGTTCCATCGATTTTATTATTAAAGAACGTAATTTTTATTTTGTTTTAAATTGTTTTGTCAATGAAAATACCCACCACTTTGTTTTTATACGATATATTAACAATGTGAGACAATTGATTGATTGATTTTTATATATAAAAAGAATATTTTCTATTTTTACTTTCGTATTTATTTACTGAAGTATATGCCAATCTATTCAGTCACTGGAAATTCGCTTTTATGCATACGAAATTTTTTTTTTTTATCGAAACGATAACTCACGAATGAATAACACGATTTTATTTTTATATCATTTATGGTTTATGTAAAACAAGTTGTATCTCGCATGATTATTCAACTAACTTAAGTACGTAGAAGTAAAAGGGAATAAGAAATAAAGTTATATTCTTTTGCTTGTTACATTGCTATCTGCCTATAAATAGTATGCGGGCCAGTTCATTTAGATCAGTATTACAAGTTACTCGTGTCAATATGCAGCTTTTTGCACTATGTTCTAAAATGCATTTAAAATACTTGAAACTTCTAATTAGACGAGGTTCGGTTAAAAATCAATAGGAAATTTATAAAATGATTTTAAAAAAAAAATTTTTTATTCTCACCGTTTTTTTAATATTTTTTTTATATTAATTAATGAATGTTGATATATTATGTTTCGGTCTATATGACCATTTTCAAAACAATTAATAAATTAATCTTTTTAATAAATAATGTTTTACAAAGTAAATCTCCAAACCATACAATATATTTTTTAATCGTTTAGACTTATTATAATTTTATACAAATTAGTGTTTAAGGTTTTTAAGGTAGCTGGTTTCGATGTATACAATATTGTAAATTCTCAAGTTGTATAAAATGCACATATTTATGCACACCTTAAAATATAAAGTCACTTTAAAGTATTTTTATTAAAAATATTACAATTTTTGGAGTCATATCTTTGGCTTGCATGGATGAGAATGAATTTGAGATCCCATAAAAACGACATGATGAAGTTGGGGCTACAGAAAAAAAACGATACTTCAAATGGTACATTTTATTAACTTATAATTTATTTATATATATATATTCATAAATCATATTCGCCTGATAGAAATAGTAATTATTTTTCACTCTCATAGACATGATAAAAGGATAGAGATACCACATACTTACTTTTTTTTTTTTTTTGAAAAAATGATGAGTGAAATTTTAAGATGCGGGTTCATCACCGATACACACAATTCACAGGTAGAAAACCGCTCAAGAAATATCTTATTTCAGTTATAAGCCACTGATGATAAACTGATCCGAGTTCCGATTCAAGTATTATAAGAAGATGCTATGGCAGTAAACATGATTTAAAAAAAAGTAACCTTCGTATAATGAAAAAATTTACGTTAAACTTAATGTAAGAAAATATAATCTATTTATTTTTTTAATTTGAAATTTAAACTGAGCTTAATTAATTGTGTCGACTATCAATCATCCTGCTTCAGTCCTTTTATTATTTTATTGTAATTAATTATTTGTATACAAATAAAAATTGTTTTATAATGATGCCAAAGAAGTATAACTTCTAAAGCGTGTACTTGTGTACACACACACATTGTTTTTCACTATAATAGTGTACACTATGAAAAGAAGCATTACTGTATAAATTTTATGCATTTACAAAACAGTTATAAGAAAATAATACAATAAATACGCTGAAAATTAAATACATACGAGCGTATAAAGTGCACATTGTACAAATGTGCATTTTTCAATTACTTTTATCACATAATATATTGAAATTACATACAATTTATATGAAATGCATAAATGTACGTACAAAAATGCATCTTTTATAAAGGTGGATGCACTAAAATAATGGTTTTAACTGTAAATAACATAATTGTTATTTTTGAAAACATAATATTGGGATTATATTTCATTTTTGTTATTTTAAAGCATTTTGATAGATGTCGTTAAAAGTGTATAATAAATTGCAGTCTCTATAAAATTATAAATCGATACAGGATATATTTGAAAGTTCAGTTAATGTGATTCTCTTTTTGAGGATGGCTCTTGTATATTATTCATGAATATTTTCTGAATATTAACACAGTTATAACCGTTTAAAAAAAAAGCCAGTAACTAAAGTTTGATATAAGTTGAAACAATGGGAGGCAAGTATGTCGGCGTTAAACAGGTCTAGAAAACACTCAGCTACACTATGTATACGCCAGGGTAGAAGCCTTTAAAAATGGCAAAAAGTTAAAAAAATTTATAGTAGGATGAAATCCATTGGAAACCAAAGAGAATATAACAAAAATGAAAGGAAAAATTTAATTAACGGTTGATCTGAGGACGGTAAGTAAAGTTGTAGGTAAAAAAAAGATCTGCAACTTTTGTATTTACACTTTTTAAAAATATATACAAGGTAACTTTTTCGATATTTATTCAAAGGTAAAAAAATAAATATTTAAAATCAAAAAAATGTATTTGAACATTTAAAAAGGTAAGTTTTCAACAAATTTCATGAAATAAAAAATTATTTTGTTAAAGATAGAAATAAAAAACCAACAACTTATTAAACCAACAATTTATTTCAATTTTTCACATAAACTTTGAGGTTATGGGGAAAAAGTTGTAGATCTTTTTATTACCTACAACTTTTGTATTTACATTTTTTTCCACAGGACTTACAGTTTTGCCGGAAAGCGAGATAGACCGTGTTTTACCCTAAAAAACTCTACCCTTCCACTTCCCGACCTCGGATCACCTGTAAATTATTTTTTTTTTAATTTTTGGTATATGCTCTTCCGTTTACAATGTGTTTTATCCTACTATAATTTTTTTTTTTAGTGTCAAAAATGATCGATCCTGGTCTAATACTCCTCTATCCAAATTTGTCCTTAAAATTTAGATAAAAAGCAGTATAATAAATATACATACATAGGTTTATGTGGGTGTTTGCAATCTTCTTCCCAGCAATTGTAGTCTTGATTTCGTAAATACACTTCATACACCATACATAAATTTAGACCAAATAATATTTCAATATATTTTAACCCTTTATTTATTTATCATGGGTAATTGGATTTGATGCCGGTACTACATTTGAAAAAGGTATGGAATGCAGAAACATACATGTGGTACCCACTAATCTATGTGTTTATTTTTCTCCAAGAACATTACAGAATTTTCAGCCATACAGCCCCGAGCTAGCTTGATCTCGAATAACATCTGGAAATTTAAAAATCGGTCCATTGGGGTTGATCTCGAATAACATCTGGAAATTTAAAAAGCGGTTCATTGGATGAAGCCAATGGACCGGTTTTTAAATTTCCAGATGTTATTCGGGATCAAGCTAGCTCACAGAGAGAAACAGAGAGAGAAATATATATACACGGAGAGAGGGAAAACTCCCCACTGATTGAATTTAAAAATTTTTGGAATATGGGAGTTAATTATCGAAGTATTTTATCCAATAAAAATCAAAAACATTAATACATAAATATAAATAACATTTTATAGTATAATATATAATAAATAATATTGTGTAATTTAAAATACATAATTGCTGAATAGACCAAGACTGGATGGACTCGCGTGTGAAAAACTAAAGCACTGTATTTTGTCAATGGAATTGAATTAAGAATAGCATAAATATTAAGGATCTAAATGTTTCTGAACTAATATTTCTTAGAACACCCCTCCTTTTTAGTTGGACTATTAAGTTTGGAACTTTTTATTGATTTTCAGAAATTGGGCAAAAAGAAACATTTTTTTCGAAAAATTCTTCGTTTTGTGCTTTAAGCGATTTATGGTCAAAAGAAGTCAAACACGACTTTTTTATAAATAACTGACCCGTATTCTAATTTTAATTTTAATTTTTTGAGATTCCATTATGATATTTTTATGCGATATGCCTCTCACATAATTTTGGTGTTTTTGATGGTTGTTTTTCAAAGTTATAACGCTAAGAAATCATTAAAATTGTTAACGAGTATTGTTTTGTTTTTGGTTTTGTTTTGTTTATTGGACGCAAATAATCACTTTTGAACTCATATATTATATTTCGAAAAATTTTTCGTTTTTGTGCTGTAAGCGATTATAAAACTTAAAATCAAAACTGTATGAGGAAAATAAATGTTTTGAGATAAAGATATATATATATATATATATATATATATATATATATATATATATATATATATATATATATATATATATATATATATATATATATTACAATTAAAAAAACTACTACGTCCAAAAAAGAAAAATTAAAAATATGCAGTAGAGTCCCGGTAAGCCATATTTTAATATGGCAGTTATGATTTTTGTCCATCTTATTTTGCTTATTTTGCTAATATAATTACCATAATTCCATTGTCAGTAAGCGGTGCTAAATTTGTATGCACACAAGTCTATGCAAGCCCAGGTCTATTAGTGCTTTTAGTTCAGGAGGAAATACGAATTTAATTTCGATTTATTGTTTTTATGATTGTTATTGTTGATTTACTTTTCAAATAATTATTTATTCATTTAAAATAACTTGTATTATGTTAGTTTGTTTCAAAATAAAATTATTTTGTCTTTTCTTGGAGAGATTTTGTCTCTACTGCTCATGCCATATACAAATAAAGTATGCATAAAACAGGCTTGGTTACTCGGAAGGTTGAGAGCAAGAAGTATTTTCTATCTCACATTGTCGGAACACAGTCCACTTACAGAGATTGACTATATAGTAGTTTAACATATGTGACCAGAACGGACATCAATGATAGTGGAACGCATTAGCAAACATTTTCGCAGTGGAAATCAATCACAGTGGAACGCATTAGCAAGGATTCAAGCATGTGTAAATGTCAATGTTTTACATTTCGAACGAAATTTGGCTTCACTAATAATTAAAAAAATTATACCCATTTTAATTGTAATTTTAAAGTTTGTATTAAATTTTATAGAGATTTTAGTATTATTGATACTCTGGAATTTTTTAGGACGCTTTTTTAGTCAATAATCTATTAAAATATAAAATTTTTTTCATTTAGAACAAGCTATAAAAATCATATGAATTATGAAATTTAGTTATTTTCGATAAAAAATGTGTGTCTTCTGTTAAAAATTCTAATTTCCATTCATTTGAAACTATTACTAATATTTATTATTATTTATTAAACTTAAATTTACATTATTTATTTAACTTAATTATTACTTAAAAACTAAATTAATAATTTAAAACCACCATATCTATCTATTATGGTGATTCTTAAAATAATAGATCCATTACTATAAAATTTAATATTTATTAACTATAAAGTTGTGTAAAATAAAAATCAAACTTTTAATAAAACAAAAACAGCAATATCCAACCATTAACTCACATTATTTTACAATACCCTGCTCCTGACTTATCGATAAATCCGTCATTAACTGACTTGAAGACAGACGCAGTATACAAAATTATTTTAAATCGCACAAGCTGTTTAAAATTTATTTTCTTGATTAAAGCATATACCTATAATACATATAAAAAAGTATTTTAAGCATGGAAAACCATTTCACAAAAATATATTTATATGTCACCTTAAAAACTTCTGTTACACATGAATATAATCTAAAACAAATTATTATGTATTTTAATTAATAAAACTTTTTAAATCTCTGTTTTGAAGTAAAATTAAATCAGTTTATTGATAAAATCTAAAAAACATAATTTTCGTAAGTTGTTTTGAAAAATTTCGATTTATTAAAAAATGTTGAAGAAAACATAATGTTTATATGTTTTCTATAATACTAATCAATTTGAAATAGTCAATTTTGTGTATCATTTAAGAAGAGTTTTTATCAATTCGCCTGTATGTACATATTCATAGCACGAAGTTCTTTTATGGGGATTATAGTGGGTGTTTTTCATCTACAGCGATGTGCTGAAAAATTCCTGTCATTGACAGCCTATGATTGGCCGGGACTTGAACAACGCCAGAGACTTATATAAAACAATATTTCACTAAACTACATGTAATTGAAACGTCAACTTGATATAAAACAACGAACAGTTCTGAATTATAATAATTATATGAATACAAATTGGATCTAAATTTAAAATTAATTATATGAATACAAATTTGTTTGGTTTGATTTCAATTTCAATTTTGTAAGGAAATTTAGTAATATTATTTTGTGTATGAAAGTCTATGTTTAAAATTTCCGATTAATTGACAAGCACACAGAGACGCTACACAGTTAAGATGAATGTTCAAATTAAATCAAATTTAGAGTTTTAAAACTACTAATCGAAGAATATTAAATATAAAAATTACGTTATTTCAGAACTCCAAATCATTCTTTCGATTTGATCAAATTTTTTAAATGTAGGTAATTCAAAATACTGCAACTTTTATAATTTAATAAATGATGCTCAAGATGAGGGGGAGGATGCCACTGCCACTGCGGGATAACAAATTTGAATGTCAATACTTTTAGCGTTATCCGTGATTCAAAATACCCGTTTTTCATTTAATGAATGCAATTTTTTATAAATAGCTCGAAAATCTCACACATTAAGAAAAAAAGTTTAAAGTTGCTGATTCGTATAATTTTTCGAAAGTACACAAAAATTTATTTTTGCTCCGCTGGTTTTATGCTAATAATTTTTTTCTAAATTCGTTCTACAGATTTTTTTGTACTTGAACAATGATTTTTTGAGCTTTCTCCGAAATATTACATGTTCTGAATATTTGAATATAATAATTCTTTAACAAGCTATAATTATATTCATGTAATATATAAAATAAAAAAAATTATATACCTATTATTATATTAAATGCAATCACATATATATATATTACTGACTCACTGATCTATACAAATGATTTCCAAGTTCTAGATGAGCTAGAAAGATGCAGTTTTTGTTTTCGATAGGAAATTTTTAATAATCCTTGAGAAAAGTCCAAAGCTTTCATTTTTCCGATAGAAATGAAAATTTAAAAAAAAAAAAAACTGTTACTTATGGATATACATGGGTAAAATTTGATAATATTCAAAAGTAATACATAAGTTCATGTGACTTGATAGAAAACTTTTAGGTTAACTAGAACGATGTGGTTCCTTGCAATCATTAGGAAAATTGTTTCAAATTTCAAAAACTTAATAATTTGTTTTCAGAACTCTACGGAACATTGGAAAAACTGGAAGTAAATATTTTTTTATTTAAATAGTTCAAAATAGACAAAAACAATTTGGATATTTATATATCCTTCTGTTTACCGAGCGTAACCACCTTTTGAAAACTTTGATGATTTTTGTAATGTTTGCAATCGTTTTAATGTTTCTATGACATTTTATAAACTAGATAGGAATATGCGGTTTTTTGCAATCGTTGGTAAAATTATTCATTTTTTAAGCTATTGCATAGATTCTATCGCGGGCCTTGAGCGCGGGGACCGAATCCAGAAATTCCGTAACGAAAAAACCTGATATGTTACAAATCATCATTTTCATAGAAACCAAAATCTAATTTTGAAATTCAAAATAAAACTTCTTTATCTATTCAAAATAAAACTTCTTTATCTCTTCTCAATAGCAGTATGACGAACTGTCAACTATATAAAGTGTGCATATCGCATTGTTCAAGTATTACCGGAATCATTGCATAACTTCTATCGCGGGCCATGAGCGCGGGGACCGAATCCAGAAATTCCGTAATGAAAAAATCTCACGCTCCCCACTCCGACGGGCAAGGAGGTGTGGCTTGACGAATCGAGACGAGCTGCTCCGAAATCGGACGAATACATAAGCAGCTGTTTATGAGAAAGTATATAGGTGTATAGGTGTAATAAAAAGCAATACTGCATGAATAAAATAAATAAATAAAAAATTATAATTGCATAAGTTGATACAAAATGCTATGCAATAGCTTTACCGCGGCAGTCCCCGAGTGCCACACGTCTTTTTTTTGTTTCTGGAAAAATATGAAAAATAACATTTTTAATACAAAATCCTATGAAAAATTGGAAAAACACAGAGTACATATTGTTGCATTTAAGTCATAAAGTCAGTTCTAAGTATGCTAAAGAGATCTGGTTTTTTCCAAAGAATGACAAGAAATAACGAGAGGAAAGAGGATTTATGCATATTTTTATCTAGCTCTGTTTTTTTTATCCCCAACACTTTTTACAGCATTTTTTCTATACATGCTAGAATGATGTATATTTTAGTCCCTACTGTTCTCTTTTTTTTCGATACCTCCACCGCTTCATAATTTTTTTTTATATATACTAGAGAGATACAGTTTTTTGCATACAATATTAGATATTAAGAGGAATGTGAATGTATATATAGTTTTAGTCCAACTGTTTTCTATTATGCTACGAATCCAGCTATTTGTTTTTTGCAAATTATGTAAAAATATTAGTGGAAATAGGGTATGTGCATATTTTTATATTCCCATACTTCTACGTTATTCTGCGCTTCCATTACAGCGCCACATTATGTTGCTTCCACATATGCTAAAAGATGTTTTTTTCAATCAACGTGTAATCATTGGTGAATTTCGGTAATTGTTGAGCAGAATATTTTAAAACTGGGGGTATTCTTTGAAATGGGTCTTACATCGGTTTACATTTACAGCGCAATTGAGGGATTTGGTTAATTGCAATGTCAAAAGGTGGAGTGGAAAGAGAATTTATTTATATTTTTTCCCACTGTATTTTAATTTATTTACATAATTTTGTATATATTTATTTTACTTTTAATTTGCTAGAAAGATGCAGTTTTTTTGTAATCAATGTGAAATGATTGGTGAAAAAGGATAATTTGAATTAGAGTGTGATTCCGATGCCCATTTGAAGTATTTTGAAGCATGCCTCAAAGTGTTTTAAAAATTAGCCTACCATAAAATTTAAGATTCACAAATGTGAACAGGAAAATTATTAGTGTGTGGATAAATATAAAATAAGGAGATCATCTAAGCGCAGTAATATTTTATTAGTTGTATATTTGTGTGTAATTTTAACTTTTTAAGTGAACTAAGATCTATAATACTTGTCGATGCACGATTACTGCCTACACTTATAAATGCGCATAACTTTTCTATAGGAAAAATCTGTGCGCATTATTAAAATACTGGGTCCTCATTACCCATTAGCCAAATGGTATAGTTAGTAAAAATTTATCGAATTTTTGTTAATTGAATTTATTAAATATTAATTATAATTTATCATACTTATCCATTATATAATATTCAGATCAACGACATAGAGAATGGTTTGAGCAATACTATACTGAAATTGACATTATTATCCAATAGGAAACAATACAATTCAATTCGATAATTGATACGCGACTAGTATATGAACAATACACGAACATAATTATGAACAATAGCACACATGTATGTACATTATAAGACGAAGAATAGTTAAAGGAATTACTTTATTGGAAAAGGAAGTATTTATAAGTAAAGCTATACATTAAATAAATTGAATCATTTGTCATAAATTGAATCATCAAAAATAATTGTTTAATTTTTTAAACATTTAAATATTTAAATATTTGGTAAGATTGTTCAAATTTTTTTATGTATAGTTATACCAGTTTAATTGTGTAGTCTCAAGTGTCATTCACGTCTTTAAATTAGGCTGACGGATTTCTTATCAACTTTGGGATTAAAAGTCTTATGAAATGTGCTTTTATTTAATGAATATTATGTTATCCACTAATGATGTTCATTTAACCGATCAGATGCCTTTCTTTACGACAGCCTCTTGTTCCACACTCTGAGCTGTGTATGATATTGAATGATTTACCACTTATCTTATTACCATGATAAGGAAACCAGGATCTGAGATTCGTAAGGGGGCAGCAGGGACAAAACAATTTTTATTGATTAAACTTCATCCAAATAAAAAATATTTTGTGTTTCTAACATTCAATTTAAAAAAATATTTAAAAAAAAAAACCGCCTGCAAAAACTAGAAATTAAAAAATAATTTTAAATTAAAAATCTCTATAAATAATCTACTTGTGACCAATTACGTTTCGAAATCGGTGCCAATATTATCTTTAGCTAGAAACTATAGATGGTCACTATACAGATGTCAAAATGATCGTTGGGCAAAAATAAATACCGAACGGATACCAATAAATCATAAAACAAAACGAAGTATATAATTTAAAAGAATATCGAATGATCTAAACATTTTTGCACGCACTTTGTGGTCACGTTTATGCATTCACAGGGTATCATGGAAATATCTTGGGGAGGCCAATACCAAGTAATGAGTGCAGCTTCAGCAATGAAAACAATAATATTGACAGTAATAATAATTAAACAATAAAATATATGTTATACAAAATTATGAATAATTACCAAATTTTCTGTTCAATTTTTAATATTTCAATTTGCAATCTTTCAATTTTCATTTTATTGTTTCACATTCTCATTTTGTATTTTTATCTTAGAGTTCTTGTCTAATTTATATTTTTCTTTTAATTTATATTTTATATTTTTATATATGTATCTTTTTATCTGCTGAAAAATAAAAAAAAACTTACTTATTTTAATACTGTTTGTTTGTAGTAAAAAAAAATGATCTTATTTCCTTGCTATAAAATTTATTTGAGTATGTAATACTATGCCAAATTCGTTAGTTTTTTCTTTAGCACGGAAACTACAATCATAAATCAATGAAAAAACAAAAACCACTTGATAAAAACTTGTTCACGAATTCTCTTTCTATTGTTTTGTATATGTGAGAAAACAAAACGAGCCCATATTAAAATTATTGTTGTATATTAAAACTTTCACTTTTATATGATTATATTAAAAATACTATTTCAAAGAAAAATATTATTAATGTAGCGAACATTGTTTTGTTTTAACAAAAAATTTTTGACACATGTAAATTGGTGTCAGTATTTTTTTTATTTTCAAAAGTTTTCCTGTGAGTGCCGACAAACATATCATTCGTCTTTTATGAATATACTAAAATTATACGAGTAGCTAAAAGTTTGTATAGAGCTTAATTTGAATAAGACTAAATAATTTTTCGTGTATAGAAATTCTTATAATAGGAAGGCAATTCAATAAAATTTTAAAGAACTATTTTATCCGGCTTGTAATAAAACAAGGTGTGCGTTGTACGACTTCTTGCACATTGCAAAGAATAGAATTTATAAGTAAGTTTAATGATTTGCTTGTTACAATAACAAAGAAACGTATGACTTGCTGGCGACTGCAATTGTAAATTTTACGTCTCCGGGCTACTTCATATAACATTTTTTTTTAAATAATTATTATTAAGATAAAATCATTACCATTGAAAATGATATAATAATAATAATAAATTTATTTGTTTTCACATACATAAACTATTACAAAGGATCTGTTTGTCATTTATGTTCGTATTGTTAACAGATATATTTATATTCAAAGAAAAATTCTTAAATTAATCGTAACAAAAAATCAAATAATAAGACTAACTAAGGACGAAATTCTTTGAAAAATACTGATTCTAATAATCTGACAGTCATAAGTACACAGTACAAATTGAAGATAAGTAAAATATAGCATTAATAATATTAATATAATGCATAGTATTGCATTAAAAAAATTGAAAATAACAGAAAATAAATAAAAATTATATAATGTTTTCATTTAATAAATATAAAAATATTTTGGCTTGAAGAGAAAATAAAGTTGATGGTAGTTGTAGGTCACTCATTAAGAAAAATTCTTTTACGAATATTGAATTGCTGCAGATCTCTAATAATACTTGAAGACTGAGAAACTGAATCTACCATCGTATCGAGAATAAGAAACCCTTCTCGTTCGTATGAATGAACAGGGCAAATAAGTAGTAAATAATGCAAATGCTTTTTATTGTTAAGATTGCAAATAGTGCAAACAACTTTGATGTCATGATATAAACGATTTTATTTATTGTCAATCTCATTCTATTTTTTCCACAAGTACGCATTTACATATCCTCAGAAATGAAATTGGACTATTTGACGTAAGATACGCTTGAGCTTCCCATCGAAATTGGAAATTTTGGTAAACGAGACTATAGTTAGAATATTTGGGTCTTTTGACGTCTTTCACATATAAAAATTTGGACTCTATTCAGAATCTTCGACTTTGCTCGGTTAATGGTCAGTTTATTAATGTGTGAAAAGCCAATCAAAATGTCCAGATTTCTACTTAAACCATAAGAACTGTGGGTTGAAATTACCAAATCACACGCATAGTACAATAATAGCAAATTATTTAAACCACCCAACTCCATACCCTGGACACCTTTATCCCATCTTAAAACACTTACTATCTCATTATTTTCAGAAGGTAAGAAACTATTATAATTGACCGTCAATGTAATTTCTACAGAATACAATGCAGAGAGTTTGAATGACACCAAACTAGGTCAATCGTATTTTTGCAATGGAACTTGGAAAAACACGATTGGCCTAGAAATCAATGGTTTTAGTGTTCTTATGTTCATAGAAGTAAATGTTTTCCTATACCTTTGCGGTAAAATCATCATAGACATAAATATTTGAACCTTTCAGTAGATCTAGCTTTCAGTATTTCACTATTTTTATTCGTGTTTATTAATTTTAAGAGTACATTTATTCTCTTAATTATAGCATCAAAATAATAATAGAAACTGATTCTTTCAAAATTTTTTTTTTTAATTTCTTTAGTAAACGTAATTTATTTGTAATTTCTGTTTTCAATTTTTTTATTCATTATGTCCATATTATTAATAGCAAATCGAACTGTTTATCTAAATGTTTATACAAAACCAAAATGTGTAACAGATAGCTAACAAAGTAAAAAAAAAAAATTCACAAGTCAGAGGCTATAACCACTTCACTAATATAAAATTATGATATATAAGTAAAAGTACTTTTATGAGAACATTAATTTATACTATAAACTTCATCGTTCTTTCTTCTGTTCTAATAGGATGAAAATGTCGTAACGCACAAAACAATATATTAAAATTTTTATGTTGAATTATCACTATTTATACCTTAAACAGGCAAACCTCACATGTAAAAAATTCACGCAAACGGTTCACAATTTCATTATAATGAACATTTATAGATTAATTGAATTTTTCACTAAAATTCCCTTTAATTGTTTGTGCACAATAGGTAGTAGGGATGTTTAAAGTTTAAATAACAAAACAAAACTTAATTTAAAAATAATATAATTTGAAAATTTCCTTTAATTGATTGTGCACAATAGGTAATAAATGCACGACTATATCTTATAGGAACATTTATAGATTAATTGAATTTTTCACTAAAATTTCCTTTAATTGATTGTGCACAATAGGTAATAAATGCACGCAAATGGTTCACAATTTCATTATAATGAACATTTATAGATTAATTGAATTTTTCACTAAAATTTCCTTTAATTGATTGTGCACAATAGGTAAAAAATCTGAAATGGGAATCTTCTGTTTTCTTTTCAATTTACGCTGAAATTACGTTGCTATGTATAAGCATGAATGTACATATCAGCAAAGATAGGAGATAAAGAAATACAGTTTTTGGGCTAATTTTGCTACTAGTGATTCCCGAAGTTTTCTCAGAATCGACCATTTAAAAATCGACCGAATAAAACGAATATACCAAATTACATGATTTTATTTATTTTCTTTTTTATTCTTATAATATAATTATTATTAGTATAAGTTCACATCTCAATTGTATATAGGTCAATTATTTTGGAGGTAAATAAATATTTACTTTAATTGATTGTGCACAATAGGTAGTAGGGATGTTTAAAGTTTAAATGTCAAAACAAAACTTAATTTAAAAATAATATACCAAATTACATTATTTTATTTATTTTCTTTTTTATTCATATAATACATATTCTGATAAAAGTGTCTTTCTCTTTATAGAAGCCTGTAAAATCTTCAATTGAACTAAGAAGTTTGAAATTGATTTGTGCCAGTAATTTTACTATTGTAATAGAAACATCATCCCATAAAAATTCAAAAACTATGTTGTACGATACGTTTAACCAATTCATTTTTCTGAAACTTGTACAGTACTAAAGAGACATTTTCAGATTTTTTAAAACGATAATTAAGCGACGGGAATTTAAAAGATATAAGTAAAGTACTTGTAAATTACTTGTATTACATAGTATTGTATGAGAATTGCCGTTTTTTATGAATGTATATACTTATTTACAATAAAAAATAAATTCATGATTTTTCCTGAAAATTGTTTTACAGTTTTTTGATATTTCAACGATATTTTTGTATAATACATGGACTGAAATGTCCCGGGCCTAACACATAGATGGTGCTAGTTTTATTGCAGTCACCTTTTTTTCAGTTCATACTAACCTTCAAAAGACAGCTGTTAAAATTGCATGATATTCTATTCATCAGTTTGTCAGTTATTGTGCTAAGAGTGACGCTACTTTTGTTATTAATACAATGGATCAAAAATAATTTCGTGTTTTAATTTTACACTGGTTCTTGATGGGAAAAAATACCGTTCAAGCGAAACAATGGCTTGAAAAGTGTTATGGGAATGTTATAATCAATATTACATTGTAACTCTCTATTAAAGTCGAGATTTCGACGAAAATTTATCGATTGAAAACAAGGTTTTTTTTTTAAAATCTTTCATAAAAAGACGAAAAATTAAATATTTTGCTATGAATATATTTCGTTAGTTATAAATAAAATCCCAAAAGAGGTGTTTGAATTTGGTAATAATTTTTCAGTTATTATCAAAAATGTCCAAAAGAAAGTTTTAGATTTTTTCATTATCTACAACTTTTATATTTAGGTCTTTTTCGATAAGACATAGTTTTCCTACAAATAGCTGTAAACGAATATTATGTGTATACTATCACCCCCACCAACTTTTTGTACTTTAACGGAGTCGGGCCAATTTTTTCTTAATTACTTACAACATTAACTAAATTTTCTAATCATTTGTATACTGTCTAAACTCAATTAAGGTATTTAAAACGATTCGATCTAGTACGGAAAAAATTTAATTTCCACCCCGACAGCTTTTGCATCGTTCATTCATTGATATATTAAATTTTGTAATAGCCAAAAGAAATTTAAAACACACGTCTGAAATCATTTCCAGCGTTTTCATATACTCATATACTTACTATTTTATTCATATATTTATTCTAACAAATAAATTTAATAATATTCAATACTAATACGATTATTCATATTTGTGTTTATTCGTGGAATCAAAAACGTAAATAATAAATTGTATTTGAATTATGTCTTTTATTGATTACTTTATTAAGACATGCTATACAAGGATTCTTTGATGTTTTGATTATTGATTAAACGATTTTGTTATCAAAAATGATACTATTTTTTTAATATAATGCCGGTCTATGTTCATTGCAGCGACGCATCATAGGACTTTCGTTTACTATTATACATCTAATTAATAATTTTAAATATATGTATTAATATTTGAAGCAAAAATTTTCGACACCTTTTTATGAAAATTGTGCGGCCGGAGGAGTATAAAATTTTGTACACTTATAGTTTATATTGAGACAGGCTGGGGAATAAAAAAAATAAAAATAAAAAACATTACACACATATATAAGAGGTGTGGCTTCTATAACACCCACTACTATACACACGCATATATACTCTTTTGTTTATAAGCACATACACATGGACTGAAAAGTCCCGGACATAACAAAGAAAACACAGTTTTTTTGGTTCAAAATCAGCTTTATTCATCAACGTAATCTCCATCAAGAGCAACGTTGTTACGTTTAAACATGGCCAAACACTAATCAGAATCATCAACACGTTCTCGTGTTTTGGTCAACAGTGAGCAAACGCGGCACCCACTTTGAACAGAGCTTTCTCATAGTCAAATGCTCATGCAATATAAAGTCAACACGTTCTTTTGATATCTTTACGATGTCAGCTAACTCACGCAACTTCACTTTTCGATCATTCAAAACGATTTTGTGGATTTTTTTTATGTTTTCTGATGTTACCGCCTCATTTGGACGTCCACTGCGTTCTGCATCATCAGTGTCTCTACGACCACGTTTGAAGTCAGCAAACCAACGTTTTATTGTTGTTTCTGATGGAGCGGAGTCCCCATAACACTTTTCAAGCCATTGCTTCGCTTGAACGGTATTTTTTCCCATCAAGAAGCAGTGTAAAATTAAAACACGAAATTGTTTTTGATCCATTGTTTTGAAAATAACAAAAGTACCGTCACTCTTAGCACAATAACTCACAAACTAATGAATAGAATATCTTGAAATTTTAACAGCTGTCTTTTGAAGGTTAGTATTAACTGGAAAAAAGGTGACTGCAATAAAACTAGCACCATCTATATGTTATGCCCGGGAATTTTCAGTCCATGTATTATGTATACTATTTTGTGTAAAGGCAATTTTCACTATTGAGTGATTATGGTCGCATTTCGATCGCTGTAACTGGACTCTAGTACATTTTAATGTGTGTATCTAATAATGATTAGTTTGCTTTTTCTACTTTTCAGAGAAATGTTTCAAATAAAAGTTGCAGAACTTGACATGATCTATGAATGCATTAAGATTGGAGAATATTGTTGGGATTATTTTCAAGAAAAACCTAAAAAACCGAAAACTATCTTTAATATGAAGATAAAATATAAAGTTTAGTGAAGTTTGACTAAAGCATGCTTTGCGATATGTCTCACATACACAAACCAACACACACACACTTGCGCACGCCCTCAGGCAAAAGCACAGAGCCACGCATAAGCATACCACACACACAGTGACAAACACACAAGCCCACACACACTCAAACCAATTTCTTAAACCCACGAGATGTTTATATCTTAATGTATATTGCAGATTCTATTGCCAATTAGAAAAGTGCGTAAGGTTGTTCTGGTCCCTAATAGAAACTGCCAAAGTATTTATTACAGATTAAAAATAGTAAAAAGCTGCTTTAATAGCATCCAGAGAATAAAATTAAAAAAAAAAAATGTTACCAATAAAATTTTCTATGCTTGCTAATGACGCAACGACGAATCATTTACTTATTTTTTTATAATAGTAAATATCTGGAGAAATTCTAAAATAATAACTTCGATACATTACGTCAGTGACTGACTGTTCTTGCATTTGTAAGATTTTGCTAGTTTCATATGGCTACTAAGTTTGTAGAGGTAGCAAATAAAAGTCCTTTTTTCGAACGTAAGAATCAGACAAAATGTGATTTTATAATTCCCAAAAAAATGATAGGGGTACAGCCTGAAAACTGTTAAATTATCAACATAAATTTTTTGAAAGAATAATTCATTGGCCCCTCAAGGATATTCACAAAAAATTCATTTTTCTAACAATCCCTATAAAATTTTGAAAATATATTTATAAATACCATTACAAATTTAGAAATAAATTTTAATAAATTTAGAAAATTTAAAAGTACTTGGATATTTTGTGCAAATATTAGATATTTTCGTTCACAAATTTATAAATTTTCCATATTTAACTATTCTGATCGATATTAAAAATAAGATCAGTAATTTTCCTACGATTAATTTGTTCAACTGAAAAGTATTAATTGAAGACAAATTATTACTGTAATAAAACTTATAGTAAACGATATTTGATACTTAGAATATTAGGATTACAATATTAAAAAATTTTTGTAATTGATTGCAGATGAAATCGTCAATGAAAAGTCAATCTTAAAAACAAATGAAATAAATATTTTTTTTTTAATTTCTGGCTTCAGCTACTTTCAGCTATATAACCATTAACCAAAGGGATTAGTATTATTATTTTTTTTTTTTTTATACAACAATAGTACACAGTACGGCTAGGTGGTCACCCATCATCCAAATTCAGAGATTGTGACTGCTGTTTCTTAACTTTATTGATTGGTCTAAGCCTGTCATTACGTTACATCAGTCCGGGGTCCGAAATAAATATTATAATTATACACTCATTTCAAAATATAATCTGTCACTGAATTTTAAGGGCATCTATTTTCTAAATATTAGAAAATTTTGTATTATTTTATACCATAAAAAAAAAAACTCAAAATTTTCAAATGGCTATCTAAATAATTTTTTATAATATATACATTTTAATAAACAAAATAAAAAATTATTCAAATTGTGTTAATAAAAGTTATTAAATATTGAAAACGCTTATCTAAACTTTAATCGATTTTTCTTAACATTTCATAAATAAAAAAGGTTATATTAATATATAAATAATTTTCCAATTCATTAAAAAACACTTCAATATTTATATTCGCATTTAGATTCTAATTGATCCCCTTTGTTCTAAACGTTCGAACGTAGATAATATATATTTTGTTTTCTACTGATTCGTAAATCCTCTAAATAAAGTACTATTGAAAACCATAGTCATTAAATAGTAAGTTAGAAATAAAATTAGATCAATTTTCAACATCATACAGTCAATCGCTTAAAACTATTTTTTAATTTCTGTAAAACATAAAAGATAAAAACATTTCTAATAAAAGTATAAATATTAAAATAAAGCCTACGGTCCCAGAACACATTTTTGAACAAAATTTAATTTAAATCTTTGTTGACAGAATTTAAAGTTTTTCTAAACTCTTCAAACTATCTTCTCAATATTATAACTAATATCTACCCAATGATAATTCTAATTACAGAATATTCATAAATTTTGAATTTTCTTTTCTTAAGCTTAAATTTTGAATTTCATGACTGTTTGAATGAATAAATTTAGAATCGTCATTGAAAAGATGTTAGTTTTCAATTGTAAGCAGATGTTTTGAAGTTTTTAAAACAAAATAGAATTTTATCATTAAAAATTGTTGGGGCTTAAGTTTTATAGAGAGAAATTTTTGTATATTTAAATAAGAACTTCCAGTAATTGCATTTATGTTTTTTATTATCTCACTTCTTTTTGTGCTGTCTTAAATATTCAAAGCAGCAGTTATTTTTTATTCGTGCAATTTTGTATTATAAAGTGGAAAATTTTGTCCGCCTTTCTCTGCAATTAAGATTCCAGGATGCTCGAATACAATATGGGTTCAGAAAAACTTTTCACTGTTTTTGATTCTATCCATCCATCCTTTTCCATTATTTTTCGATTATTCCTTTTAGTAAATCTGTCTGGATGGAGTGCTAAATAATTTTGATTCGTCAACAACACAATGTCGTGAAGTGCAGTACTTTTTTAAATCACTGAAGGGCAGTAACTCTTTATATATTTCTACAGTTTAATTTAGACGTAACATACTGGAGTACTATCCATTTCAAATTATCTTAAGAAGGCAAAATTTATGAGTTGAGAGGTAATTACCAAGAAAAGTATTTCGTGCAGTAAGCCTGAATTTTGTATGGTTTTATATCTTGCGCCTATGTACTAACGTATTAAATTTGTGTTAAAAAATTAAATTCCATAACATTTTCATTTCGATAATCAAATGATATAATATTCCAATAAATTAATGCTTAAAATTACAAATTTTGAACATACAATCTTTGCCTTATGTTTAACTACACATTGGGCTACGTATGTTAAATAGCTGATTGAAAAACGATTAACTAATTAGTATTACATTTGACATACGTAATAAAAAAAATTGCATTTATCATTCATACCCCTAGTTAATCTCAACGATTGGTCACTATCACACTTACATTTAATTTCTCACAAAATTGATCATTACAACACCAATAATTTTTTTTTAGTTTTCACGTTTTTACGATTTTATACCACCATTATATACCACCATTATTCAATACGAGAACTCATAAAAGACAAATTTTTTTCACTTAGTGTGTACACTTCAAAATATTTTATATAACATAATATTATCACTTGAAAGTAAAATTGAAAAACTGTTAATTTTTCAAGTTGAATTGGTATCCTTTAAAAAATAATAAACTATCAATAAATTGATAAAGGGGATGTAATGTTTATCCAAAAGAAGAAAATAAATATTTGATAAATACCAAAAAAATTAAAAAAGAAATATATGTTCGATTTTTTTGAATTACAATAAAATAATAATAATAAACAATTATTGAAGTAAAAAAATAAACAAATCTGTAAAATAAAAAATATATGTAAACATAAAAAAATTTACTTTGTCAGAATTATTGAAAAATGAATGTAAACAAATATTGAAAAATGGAAAACAATTAAATTCGTATATGCTATCATTTAAAACAATGAAGAGGGGTTGGCTCTTCATGGCAAAATGTCAAAATCATAATTGAAAACATAAAAGCACAAGTTATTAAAACTCATGTATATAATAAATATCAAATATAAAACGGATCAAAATAATAAACAATAATATCAACAATAAAACTGTAACAATGCATATAGAAAAAATATAACAAATAATAGCAAATTATAAAGATGGTTTTATGATAAAAATGGGAGACGATAAAAACAAACGATGAGGAAAACTTTCACTCTTATTGATTTAGCTCAAAATTTAAATGTGAAACAATACCCATAAAAAAGCGAAAGCAGTTCACGCGTAATAATAATACGTCTTAGGTTTTATACGGTTGAAACGAAAAAAAAAACAACGGCGTCAAGGCGTCCGTAATAAAACAGCGCTGCGAACCATGTGATGTTCGAAGACAACAATGTAAAATTATATTATTGTAGAAAACTGTATATTATTTTGTATTAGAAAATTCTTTGTATATTACAAACACTGTTACTTTACAGTACTACGTATATCGTCGAATATACGATATCGAAATACACACGGGCTTTCAACGGTGGTTGATGTAATAGTCGTGCAGAGAGTTGTTTCATATAAGAGAGTCAACGACGCACTAATACTGGTACCATATAGAAAAGTTGTGCTAACCCCGAAAACTGAGAATGTAAGCTTCAAAATAAAATATATACCGTTATACACATATTATTGCTTAATAGTCGTGTTGGGGTTATATAGTGGTTTATTTTTGTTATGATAAAAATTTATATATATACACGCTGTACTATTTTCGTCATTTATAGAAAATTTATATACCATATAGATATTCCAGAATAGAAATATCTATTTCTTACATCATAATCATCAATTTGACGTCAGCAATTTGAAATTCTTAAATTAAAATAGTAAATGTACTTTATATTTATTTATTAACACATTGATCCTGATTCATTCAACTCTCATTGTACTTCTTCCAACAACCGCCAAACTTTTTTTTCGCTATCTTTGATATGGCTGATATACATTAAAATATGATTTATAAGATGGTAATGGACCGATCAAAGTAAAGTGTATGATATAACTGGACGATTTTGAATTTCGTTTCTTTGAATGTATGGTAGAAGGAGGTAAGATGGGGTACCTCGCGAAATTCACAGTTCAAATTGACCAACCACGCTCGTTCATTCGTCTTTCTACACGCAGTCATGATACTTGTCAGTCGCGCGGTGGTTAATGGTTTACAAGTGCGCAGGGTCGAAAAAATTTAAAAGAAGAGTGTCTTACTGCAAATTGTTTCTCAAATTTTCTTCTGGTTTGGCACGTGACTGTGGTTTTTTAAATAACCTTAGCTGGTGAGGGGTTGCAATGATTAAAGCTTAAAGTAACCTATAATAAGGTAGGAATTGTGTTTCCTTTAGATTTTTGGCTGTTTTTTTTTATTTTATTTTTTTTTTATAAAATTTCTCTACAGGTAATATTGGGAAACGGAATGCTCCATGGGAGCTTATTGTAGTTTGCCTTTTTAGAGTGGTTCGTGACTACAAATGCAAGATTAACAGAGACTCTTAGTCCGAAAAATCCATGCGGGAAGCAGTTCAAACGGTTCTGGGTGGAAAAATGGGGGATTATAAAGCAGCTAAACAATTTGATGTGCCACAAACGACATTAGAGAGAAAAGCTTAGGCTGCTCGCACACTATTGAACGAAACATCTGATGAAAACTTACCCGTACCAAATTAGGTTACATTGGGCCCGAGGCTGCCTGTTTTTTCTGAAGAAAATGAGCTTTGTACCTATTTATTAGAAATGGAAGAAAGGTTGTATGGATTTACGGTTAAAAATCTAAAGGCATTAGTATACCAGTTACCAATTGAAAATAATAAGCCTAATCAGGCAAATAATAATCGTCTTTGTCTGTGATCATTCTCATCACTCCATCTTACTTCAGGGGTGTACCTCATCTTACCAGCACCATGGGGCAAGACGGGACAAAACACAATTTTGTGTTACTTAAAGTTCCTTTTGACATATATTGATATATATATATATATATATATATATATATATATATATATATATATATATATATATATATATATATATATATATATATATATATATATATATATATATATATATATATATATACGTTTACTTATGTCTAGTTATTGTGATACTGCGATATTGTGTTTATAAGAATACGTGTGTATTTATTTAGTATAAATTGTACATATTAATTTGTTCAATTCATTTAAGGGTGTTCCCTAGAAATCAATTTTCTTTTAGAAAATTTGAATACAGATTAAAATTGTCCTGTATACATAGATATTTTTTTTTCATTATGATGGAAATAATTTTTTGATAAATTGTGCGTAAAAGATTGCTTATTTAACAACTGATTCTATTCTCAACGATTTTTAATTTTTTATAAGATACCAAAAGAAATTTCCTTACGATTGTCTTAAAAATATGAAAATCATTAATTGAAGTTGGAACAATTATATTTCTATAAAATAATTATTACAAACTATGTTCATTCAATTAAATGAAAAAATTATATATTTAAATTTAATTAATAAAAAATAATAAATTGCTTTTAAAAAATTGTATACCAATTTATTTTATTCATAAGAGTGTGTCGGAATACTAAAATGTATGAAATTTTAAAATATTAAAAAAATTAAAAAATCGACTGTAAAAGAGAAAATTTAAACGTAATGCAATAGAATGACCGAAACAAGATTGATTAAATTTAAATAAATATTAAACACAGACATTAAGTTTTCATTTAAATTTAAGCAAACTTGTTAAGGTTGTTTTATTGTATTACGTTTAAATTTTTGCAATTTTTTTTATGATTTTTTAAATTATTTAATTTAATTTAAACTTTTTAGTGTCCCGACACACACTTCACTGGTATAAAATACCGTTAAGTTTTTAAGATGAATATGATGAGACCTTAATTGTCGATTCCATCCAGCTGTTCCAATCCAACGTGGTATTCGAAGCTAGTAGGTAATACAGAATATGTATATATTTATATAAATATATAAATATATTCCTAGACAGCCCGCAACAATATTTAAGCACCCAATAATTAATCTGGTAATTCCATGATAGTTGAAATATTAACAGAAAATATTTGTTATTTTGTTATATGATAACCCACAAAACTAAAAAACAGAAAATCTTTGACAGCAATCAAACAAATCAATATGTACAATTTATAGGATACAAATACTGAAATATCAATCAATATACATTATCACAATTCATTCTTTATGTCCCTGAAGTATCAACAAAATATCATCACACTTATATGAAATACTGCCTTCAGCTAAACTACAAGGGAATACAACTACTAAAAATACAAGTTTTCTTTCCCTTCCTCATAAATAGCGTAAGTATACATATATTTTTTGGATAATTGGCAGGCATGTTTATCACATTCAGGATATTTACTGTATATTGACCATCGAAAGCATTGTAATAACAAATTTACTATACAAAACATTTCCACATAAATACTATTAACAGTTCGATAGTTTATAACAAATAATAATTCACGGTGTACTATAATATTTAATTTTTATAATGCATAATAAAAACTCTTTCGTCTAATACTACAATTACGATTAAGAAATGTGAAAAGTCTGTTGCTTCAATGGAGTTACTAGTTAAAATGAATTATAATGTTAAATGAATGAGTATAACTTTAAACTGAAAAATTTGAATAGGTGGATAAAAATTACCTCTCAGCCTCATTATGCATTTATTTTTTACATCATTAAGTATACTTTTTTTTTTTTAATTATGGATTGTATTTAAAAATAAAAGTATTTTCAAACCTCAATCACCTAAATAATAGCTAAATATTCGAAATACCAATATTTTAACAGACTTCTGCGTTCTATAATAGGAGCCTGTTCATGAGGTTTATTGAATATACTGTAGATACTGGGATAAGAACGAAGTAAACAACTGTGGTTGCAGAGGTTTACTGTTATATCCAGACCTACATCGGCATGTCCTTGCAAAAATGAATGCAGATGCCTTACCTACCTACCCAGAGGAATTCCTTAATAACATATCCACCATTATTCATGTTATGTACTTAATTCGATGAGTGTGGATTATATAAAAAGAGGAAAATAAAAAAAAAATGGATTGAAAGGATTCTTCTATCCTCATGTACACCTAAAGAATATAGTTGTTGTACTATATTTTTGACCCTTTTTGTGGACGTAAGCGGGTTTTATAGAAGATTGTGTAATAATAGTTTTTACTAGTTGACTTTTACTAGAAGTAGGGTGAACTACTTGTACTAGACCTCTCTCAGAATTATATTTATAAATAAGAATGAGATTGCAGTTTGGAGCGTTCATGAAGCAAATTTTTAAAACAACATAGACTTAAAATTTTTTTGATTCTAATTTTTAGAAAAGCTTTCCAAACTTACAAAAAAATAACAATTATATGGTCTCCGGAACAAACTATTATTGTTCATAAATTTTGGGTTCATACCATAAGAATACCGTAATTCAAGTTTTACCATATTTTTAACTTCCTTTCCTTAATTAGGGCGTATAATTGATATTTTGGTATGCATAGAATTTGTGTGAATGGTTTAATTAATTCCATTCGTAAGATTTTGGGTCCATATCATAGGAATACAGTTTTTAATTTTTTATCATATTTTTAACTTTCAACCCTCAAAAATGTTTTGTTCTGGTGGGCATATAATTGTTTTTTTAGTATGTTTGGAAACCTTATGCGCTGTCTAATTAATACCATTCATAAAATTTTAGTTCCAAAAGGTGAGTTTTAAACCATAAAAAATCGAAAAAAAATCTAAGATAAAAGAAGTTAAAACAAAAATTTTGAAATAATTATTTGCAACCCCTTTTCATAAAATGTTTGGAATCATCACAATTTTGGGAAAAAACACATTTATAATTACATTTTTATAACTTTATAATAATAATTATTATTATTCTTTTTAACGTACAGTATACACATTGAATTCGTCCATATGATGTAAAAAATTCTTTACAAATGCAAATTTAACACTGAGGATAGGATTGTTTTAGAAATTGTGGAAAATGGAAGGTAATACGGTGATGGCCGTAAAAAACCATCAAAAACTCATTGATAACATAGCTCACATCCAAAAGGGTGCCTCCCAAATATTATAAGACAATGGTATAACTCGGTTGGAGGACAAATCATTCACCCAACAACCAATGATTTTCATGGCTTTACAATAAAAATCTTCCATGATATATTAGTCACCATAAACAAAGAATAAAGTACGTTTGTATTTTGTGTTCTGGATAAAAGGTAAACTCGGAATGTTACAAAACTTAAAACTATGTTTAATCATGTATGAAAAAATAATAAAAATATTTCGTATACCGGTGAATAAAAGATCCACACAGAAAGTGTATATAATTAAAATAGATAATATATTTTTCGTCATTCGATGCATGAAAGTATAAATAACTAAAAGTTCGATGGTAAAAACCAATTCTGAATAGAAGGTGTCAAAAATAATGTAAAATTTAAGTGATTTAAAACAAAGACTCACACCATGCTAAAAAAAAAAAAAAAAACAAAAACAAAAACAAAACTAAAACAAATAAACAATTATATAAATAAATTATTTCAAAATAAGATAAGGAAGTCTCTACAGATCCTTCAAGGAATAATAACACCTTTCTCTTCTGAGATGATAAAAACGGGCCGATAATCCTCACAAAATTTGTTATAAATATCAATACTATAATAACGAATACCATTGCTAATTATCATGAATTTAGCTAGGGGTAATTTGTATTTTAATTTTTTAGTTAAAGGAACATTAGTCAAACAATTTTCTTCCAAATACTTATTATTTTTAAACACTAATTTAAGTAACTTATTAAATTATATCTCCAAAAGTAATCTCGGCGGCTATCCGTATTACCTAATATAAAATAATCTAAGAGGGCTCAAATGAGTTTCTTTTTTGTAAGCTCTTTGTGTGGATTCTAACTAAAAAATTCGTTCAAGGTGACACCTAAAAATTTACCATTTTCTCCCTTAAGCGGATTATTATCTAAAACTTGACGGTATTTTATAATATTAGTTGTAGTAGCATTCATGACAATTCCATTAGGCTGGATACATAACTATGTAGGATTTAGAGTATTTTATGAATGCTATTCATCAAAAAGAGTCCAAACATTGATACAAAATTATATGTCGAGTATATAAATAATTTCTTCAGTTAATTGTTATCTTCACTTGGTATAATTATATATTCAAAAAAATATATGTAGAAATAATGAACTCTTTTGAAGTTGTTTTAAATTTGAATGACTACGTAATAACGAGTTATATGGCTTAACGTATGTTGAAATTGTGTTAATTTTGAATTAAAATTTAAACTTGCCTAGATTCAGAACAAGCTCTTTTAAATGTATATATAAGATACTAGCGGCCCGGTACGTGCTTCGCTACGTATAAATTGAAATAATAAAAAAATTTAATTGGAACATCAAATTCAATTTATTATTCATACAAAAAAATATGTTATTAATTGCTAGTTATTTTAAAACTTAATCCAAAACATTTGGATAAAGAATATTTTTAGTTTTTCCATTTTGATCAAGAATAAACAAACGCACAGGATATTAAACTCAAATGCCATATCACTTGGAATCGTAGGGATACGCGGTACCAAACAAGCTTCGCCTTTTGATTTAGCAGTTAAGTTCGTAGCTTCAATCAAATTTGGTAATAACTTTTTCACTGCCAATCTGGTGCCCTTACACAGTTTTGGTGGATTAACAGCCATATTTCGCAATAATATAATCAAAGAACCAAACAGGTATTTATTTCATCAGCAGGAGTTGATCGAACAATATCAGATTGTCTGTTATTGTGTATCGAAAATCCCCTATTGATTACCACGTAAATCTTGCATTGTTTGATTAAATGCTGCTAGTGATTTTTTATTCGCCATTGTACACTCATTCTGACGTTAATCGCAGAACTTTTGCAATAGAAGAATTTCTCAAAATATTACAAGTTGGAGTTTCAATCACCTGTACATTCCATGGTAATTTTAATGCAGAGTGTGCGGTCTCACCACCTTCTAATAATACAGCAAATAATTCCCTTCTAATAATTCCCGAAGATGCAAGTGCCAATGCAATTTTCTGTTCCGATCGAATAGTCGCTAAAATCAATAATATAACGAACGTTTTGCCTGTAGGTGGTACAGGTGCATCCAAGAAATATAATCCACCTACATTATTCGAAACGGCTTGCAGCTTGATGATAAATCTGGCCCTGAATATGTAACATTTTTTTTAAATTAGTTTAATTTTTAAAACTATCGAATACTTTATGATTCAGATTGATATAAACATGAGACAATCCTGTTGAAGTAATAACCTTAAACGTCGGCATAAAATCATCTATAATAATTTTTGTAGCACCAAAAGATGTCATTTGAAAAACCGAATTGTATTGTTGAATATTACTCAAAAAGTGTTTCGACGTTTGAGATGTCCCAAAAATTAATGAATACAATGGTTCGGGTGGAGTTTCTAATGCTGGCAATCTCACTTTGCAATTAACACAACACATGCCGGGCGTTTCACCTGGAAAGTTAGCCGCATCACAATGTGGTCATATTGCGTCCATCATTCCAATGTATCCGCACATACTAGAATCAATCTGACTGTTGTAATTAAACGCAGCATGCAGCACGCCAAAACAGCACGACTTATTCGTGATCGCCGTGCAAGATTCAGTACAGGTTCAGGGTCAACAGATCTATTTCGTGCATTACGTTCTGTGATCGTCTAATGCCACATCATTTGCATTACGCGTTCGCCGACCTATATTTGGTTGTAAAAGTTTAAATTTGACAGCAAAATCCCCAGTAACAAAATGATCCGCCATTTATTGAATTAATTTCTTACAAAAAATATGATAAATGAAGAACCGCTAAACCGATTGTGTGCAAAATTCTCACATAAACCATCTACTAAATAGCCCGAGCTTAATAATTTGGTTTGGACAGGTGAGCCCGTTCTTGAGTTATAAAATTATAACGAAAAGTGGCATTGATTCTTATATATATAGATAGACTAATGTAAGCCCTACACACACTACAATAAAAAAACTGTGAAGAACTATTTTTATATGTAAAATATTGCTGGGAGACTTATTGAATGCAAATATATCAAAATTTTTTACAGTTTTTGAACTCTAAGTTTATAATTCATTGATATTTATGGTGTATGAAAAAACATTAATATTTATTACATTGTTATTAAAATTGTTTTTAATATAAATGACTGATTTGAAACACACCAATTTGTTAAGAATTTAAAATTAGATGTGTAGCAACAACAATTTTTGTTTTATTTCTACCTGTAATCATGGTAAAAAATGTTATATTCTTAATGTCTCTGTGAACATTAGACTTTTATGAACAATCAACAATATAAAATTATCTATTACAACTTCTTAATAACAATGAAATTCTAAATTTTGCTTTTCTCTATTTATACTACATTTGAAAAATTTTTTTACTGTAGTTTTTCTTCTATCTTAAACGTTATCCATTAGACTAGAGTAAACATTTAGCTGAAACACTAAAACAAAGTTAAAACTTATTTTTTTTCATATGTTAAAACTGAAGAGAAACTGTTTTTCAAAGTTTTAAGTTTGAAAATTACCAACTGAATAATTAAATAACAAAACGTGAAAAGAAAAAACAGCAAAACTATTACGGGAATCTTTTGAATATCATTAAAAATAATTGGGGTCACAGTTAGCCATCCAACGGCAGTAAAAACGAATAATTGTGCCACGTACATCTATTAATAATAAGCTCGGGTTGTCTGTAAGATACTTAAACAAATAATTTTACTGAATTGTTAAATCGGTTCTTAATCAAATAGTTTTTCACATAATGTTTTTTTCTGAAATAATATCTAAACTATATTAAATTTTCATTTAATTTATTTAAGTAATTTATTCATTGGTGTCAATTTACACTAATGAAGCCAATTTGAAGTAATCTGTGTTTGGCTATTAATGTGGAATACCCATAGAAAAGGTAATTTGGGATAATATTCCATATTATATTAACTTAGCTTTAAAAAGATAAGTTTTTGTAGCGTAAGATACTAAAATGGAGAAATTGGAACCAAAAAAATTGATTTAGTATAGCGTAAATCAAGAGCCAAGCAACTAAAATTATGAATGGCTTTAAATCTGTTTAACCGATAAACATTTGTGGAACCAGATTTCAGCAGTATAACAGATTACTGAATCTTTGTTGAACTATAATTCTCTACCATCCACTGCTCTAGAGCAATGTTCTTTTAGATTCCACACAACATCCTTCAACTTCCGGTGCTGTAATTAAATTGTCTGAAATGTCACCTTTGTTAGCTTAAGTTTGCAATGTATCGTATAATATATTATATGATTCAGATCAGCATAATTATTCTCTAATTTATTTATTAATAATTATTTAACTAAAAGCAATTTAATAAAGGTAACAAACTACCTATATACAATATAAAATAACAATTACACATAATATACCATGTATGTGCCATACATATTACGAGTATATGCAACTAACTCTTATCATAATTTTTACACTTCCTACACCTAAACAATTTTATATACTGAAGCAATAATTAAACTCTTTTGATACTTATTGCGGTGAAAGCTGCTTAACTTAAATAGTTTTCTCATAATAGACAAAAAACATAATGGTATTCCATAATATCTGGATTTCCTCTATGGTTGAAATGTGAGGAATGGGAGAAATATTTGGAAGTTATTAAAATCTACAGAGAAAGCTGCAATTCAATTGCATTGGTACAGTTCAACGAAATCAATTCAAACGAAAACAATAAATGTCTCAACAAATTGTCGGCATATATTTCTATGATATAGATATAGCAAAATACGCATAATCCCCAGATTTTTGCAAATATTATTTCCGATTTCTCAAATTCTCATATACCTACACACATTTACACTCATATAATATCTCCTTTTTTCGCAAAAATAAAATGAATCTTTTTTTCTATATTTAACTTTTTTTTTCAACACTATACAATAAATAAATAATCAATATACAGATTAATCAATTGCAACAAAATTTATTTAACGTTATTCCCTGTGATAGTAAGATGACTTTTTCACATTTATTAGATCGGATTTTCGATTTTTTCAATAGCTGTATTCTAGATTAATTGATTTTTAAATATTTTAAACTACTAATGTAAACCTGCCATTTGCTCAAAATCGAATAAATGATTCACAGCATTTAAAAGGAAAAAAGTTTCGCACACTTCTCTGTATGGTAATTAACAGATGATATGTTTCTAAAATTTTCCTTCAATGATTTTCGTGCTATACGCGTTCATCTGAATGAGAGCAGACCTGCAGATCAATAGCATTGCAGATCAATAGCATTGTAGAAAAAAAAAATGGTTCGAAAATTCCAGAATATCAACATTTATAAACGTTCAATATTTATATAATATTATTTCACACAAACCTTACTTTTTTTAGAAACATTTTTTAGTTTTAATATAATATTTTCGATCCCGGAATATTCAAATTTTTAATACAAAACAAAACTTCGTTCAGATAATTTCAGTCACGAATAGAATAATTAAACTATTGTCTTGTAAATATGTATACAAAAATAATATAATTTACAAGCAAAATTTTGTATCGTTTAGCATTGGACCAATCTGGCTTACTAATTTTACCTGCCAAAAAATAAAGATATTATTAATTCATAAAAAATTGTGCTACGTTAAATTTTAATTAAATTTTTTTTGAATAAAATAAAGGTGTTGCATGGTATGTTTCAGTTCGTGTGGTTCCTATGGATCAATGATCGTGAAATTATTCACATTTTTTACAAAAATTATATCTAAATTTAATTTTATTTAATAACACACAGAATTATTTCTTTTAATTATGATCTGATTTAAGTACATACATTGTGAATATATGTACATTAATTCATACATATGTTAATTAGCCAATAATATCCCTTCTTCATTCTTTTACCAATAATTCAATAGAATATGATTTTTTCAGTATAAAAACGTAGGTTGTTGATGGTTCGAGGCACAGTAAAGTTGTACAGTCCTAGTAAGAACATCACTAGGAGGTTCAGCTGATATTTCTATCCATCAAACTTTTTCATCATGAAGGTATTTGTAAGTATTTTTTTTACACTTTTATTTTTTTTCTAAATTTTTAAATTTTAATTTAAAACATTATTCATATTATTTAGATTGTATTTACCACCTGTTTGGTGGCATCCATGGCGAGTGGCTGGCATGGGGCACAATTTCCCGTAGCACATGAAAATATTAAATATGATGGACACTACGGTTATGCTTATCCAAAAATTGGACATAACGGAGTACCAATAGATACCCCTGAAGTTCAACATTCCAGAGCTGTCCATTTGTCTATTCTTGCTCAAGCTAAAGCGTCACATGCTGGTTGGAATGATGATAATGGCTCATACGGTGGCCAACATGAATCCGCTAGTTACCACGGTTATGATAATAATAACCATTATGACGGTCGTTATGGATATGCTCACCCAAAAATTGGACATAACGGAGTTCCAATTGATACACCTGAAGTTCAACACGCAAGAGCCGCCCATTTGTCTATTCTTAGTCAAGCTCAAGCTTCTCATGCTGGATGGGCTCCAGAAAATGATGGCCACTATCGACGTCGCCGTAGCATCGATGTTGGCCACAGTTTTAATCCAGAAGCTTATACTTACCCGGACTTCGCCCATGATGGTCAACCAATTGAAACACCGGCTGTCCAAGCATTGAAACATGCACATTTTGCAGCACACTCCGAAGCTCTTTCTCGAGTAGCTAGTTCAAAAAATAATGATTGGAATAATGAAGAGTACAACAGCGGGGCTTGGAACAATGAAGAGAACAATGGCTGGAATAATGCAGGATATGCTTCATCATCATCATACGCAAACATTAATCAACAATCTGAAGGACATGGTGTAAGCGGATGGAATAACGCAGAAACTGGTGTATCCTCTAATTATGGACATAGTAAATATCAAGGTCCAATACATATTCCAAAAATCGGCCACAATGGTGTTCCAGAAGACACACCTGAAGTCCAATATGCTAGACATCAACATTTATCAAAACTTGCTGAAGAATACTCAAGAGCTCCAGCATATCATGAACCACAACACCAAAAATGGTGATCGACCAAATAACATCATATCATAATTGTATATTAAAATTTACCTGCCCAATGATGAATATGTGATTGCTTTTTCTCCTCCACTTAAAGAACGGTTTTTCTAAATTAATTGCTGTTCTAGTGAATGAGAATTTGCAAACAAGCGATGGTGCGAAATATTAGTATTAAGTTTGATTATAAGAATTTTTCTAATTTTCTAAAAAAATTTTTAATAAATGCATTGTTCATTATACAATAATATTTATTGATTTGTTTTCTAATCCTATTATCAAAAATCTGTGACATTTATCAAAAATCTATGACAGCTAAACATAAGAAATTTAAGAAAATGGTTTTCAGATGACTCCCCTGTTTACTGAAATTAATGCCATCCATTTCATATATTGATATTTCTTTAAAAAAATTTACTTCCACATTTGTTACTTCGAAAATATTAATTTTTTGTTCCGCGTTTTTGATTGTATTGCTTTTTATATCGACGACGAGAAAAATAACTAAAAACAAAAATAATAAATGAACTTCAGATTTTAATCTATAATTATCTGATTCTCAATCATTATAAAGTCTTTTGTATTACAAAAAGTATTGGCTTATGCACCTTACCTTATTTTCAGCATTAAATTAAATTGCTTTATTTTAAAATAAATAAATAAATTCTAAAGTCGTATATGACCCGAGCAGATATTTTGCGGATCAACTACCAGTCTTTGTATCTGCCACGTTGATTCAATAAGAAGATCAATATTCAAATGAAGAGATTAACAATTAACATTAAGTAAATTTAAAAATTACAATTTTAGTTACACAAAACATTTAATACTGCTTCAAAAGATATGATAAAATAAACCGATGAATTTCAAGAAAAGTGCAGGTTTTCACACTCTTGTTATGATAAGTAAGGTAAAGGTATACTATAATTTATTAATTAGATTTTTTCCCATATGCTATCAAACATTTTTGCCCGAACACAGATTTAAATAGTGAATTTGTAAGTATAATTTTAGCCATGAAAGTTTTATTAGAAAATATGTCAACATGCCGTTCAAATTTTTTTTTGAACTTGCTTTATGAAGAATGGTTAGAGATTTAATTGTAAAATAGCAGCCAAGAAATTAGTATTCAATAAAGTATTAATATAATGGTTTTAAAAGTAACGTATGAATGGAGCCCTAGAAATAAATAAAAATAGATAGTCATAATTTACAATATTTTTGGTTAATTATTATTTATGAAGATACTTCTTTTAAAAATAATTTAATTGCATATATTTATTGAAAATGTATGTAGAGTGATTAAAACAAACTGATTAACTGCTGTATGCAAATAAACATACATAAATACTTTTTTTGTTGTAAATTCTCAAAGTATTAGTTGTAAAATACGATTGTTAGATTTGACAATTAATAATTAGCATATCGCAACATCCACTTTTGGGATACAAAAATACAAGAGAAACGTAGTAGGACTAACAAATAATAAGACTTTTAAAATTAAAAAAATAAAATGAGTATACATTTTTTTCAAAAGTTATAAAAATATTTATCCTCTTACGGCAAAACTTCTAAACAAATAACCCGATACTTGACTGTCAACCATAGGTTCAATCGGAACAGGAACCGAAATGTATGAACTATTTGAAATATCGATGATGATGAATCAGAAATAGAACAAAACTTACTTCTGTGTAGAATAATTTTTAATCGTATATTTATAGAAAGTGTATGTGGCGTTCCTTGATTGCTAAGGAAACTAACGACTAAAGATGTCTATCAATCGCAAAAACGAATGATAGATTTGCTAATTTTGTAATTGCATGTTGCTTCAACCAGCGATAATCTTCTCTCTTTGTTCATGGTTTTCTAGTAGACGTTACAGAGAAATAGATAAATAAATAACATTTTGGCTATATATATAGCAAGATTATAGCGAAAATTCGTAAATTAATTGTATGGGTTAATCTTAATAAAACCACTTATATCAGATTTATGTTTTGTAAACCAAAAGAAAATATTCCAAGAAAATTGTACGTAAAATAAACTCAGATTATTGACAATACATATCATTTACTTGCTAATAGTTTCCTTTCATTTGATAGATCCAACAATAATTATTTGTATACAAACAAAAAGTAATAATTTTTACTATTTCAGATATTATTCTCTTGATATAGATTTGAAGAAGGAGTATTGTTCCATCAGGTCCTTACAACCATCTATCACCTTTAGCATAATAATTTACCCAGTAATATGTAGAATCATATCTCTTATGGTGTTTAATCTTCTAGTATGACTAAATAGATAGGAGTAAAAAAAGAAAAAATGAAGAAAAAACGACGCAAAATATTTTTAAAAAAACATGCTTTCCATCGAATTTACATATTTGACTCGACAAAAAAATTTATTCGTTTTGGACACAGCTAAGAATTTAGGAACCACAATCGATCCATAAATTTGAATGTAAAAATCTGTTTCAAAAGAAATCAATTTCAAAAATATACCGTAAAGATACATTTATTTTTTTAAGCAGGTATATTTATGAGCTTACACTTACATATTCTGAATTAATATATGTTAATTAGACAATAATTCCCCTCTTAATTTTTATTAATAATAATTTTTACAGTATAAAAGCATTGGTGGTTGATGCTTCACAGCATAGTTGTTCAGTCCTAGTAAGAACATCACTAGGAGGTTCAACTGATATTTCTATCCATCACATTTATTCGTCATGAAAATATTTGTAAGTATTGATTTTTATACCCTTTTGGAATTATGAAAAAGTTTATTTTATATAAATTTTGTGTATTTCATAGATTGTATTCACCACATGTATAGTGGCCTCTTTGGCCAGTGGTTGGGAAGGGGCCCAATTTCCTGTATCTCATGAAAATATCAAATATGATGGTCGCTACGGTTATGCGTATCCAAAAATTGGACACGATGGAGTACCAATAGATACACCTGAAGTTCAACATGCCAGAGCTACACATTTATCTATTCTTTCTCAAGCAAGAGCATCACATGTTGGATGGAATAGTGAAGATGGTTCACATAGTGGTCAACATGGGTACGCAAGTTCATACGGCTATGATAATAATCTTCATTATGATGGACGTTATGGATATGCTTACCCAAAAATTGGACATAATGGAGTTCCAATTGATACACCTGAAGTCCAAAACGCAAGAACTGCTCACCTAAATGCATTATCTAAAGCTCAAAGCGCACATGCTGAGTGGACTGGTAATGATGTATCGCATAGTGAACGTGATGGAGATTTAAGCTCTTACACTCATGATAATAATCACTATTATGATGGACGCTATGGATATGCTTACCCAAAAATTGGACCTAATGGAGTACCCATAGATACACCAGAAGTTCAACATGCTAGAGCTTTTCATTTGTCTGTTCTTGCTCAAGCCAAAGCATCACACGCTGGTTGGAATGGTGATGATGGATCATATGGTGGACAACATGGATACGCCAGTTCATACAGTCATGGTAATGATCTCAGCTACGATGGTCGTTACGGATATGCTTACCCAAAAATTGGACATGATGGAGTTCCAATTGATACACCTGAAGTTCAACATGCCCGATCTGCTCACCTAATAGCACTTTCTAAGGCTCAAGCTTCACATGCTGGTTGGTCAGGTGATGATGGATCATATGGTAAACAACATGAAGGATCCAATTTATACGGACATGATTCTAATCTTCATTATGACGGTCGTTATGGATATGCTTACCCAAAAATTGGGCACAATGGCGTTCCAATAGATACACCTGAAGTTCAACACGCAAGAGCCGCTCATTTGTCTATTCTTAGTCAAGCTAAAGCTTCTCATGCTGGATGGGCTCCAGAAAATAATGGCCACTATCGACGTCGCCGTAGCATCGATGTTGGCCACAGTTTTAATCCAGAAGCTTATACTTACCCGGACTTCGCCCATGATGGTCAACCAATTGAAACACCGGCTGTACAAGCATTAAAACATGCACATTTTGCAGCACACTCCGAAGCCCTTTCTCGAGTAGCTAGTTCAAAAAATAATGATTGGAATAATGAAGAATACAACAGCGGGGCTTGGAACAATGAAGAGAACAATGGCTGGAATAATGCAGGATATGTTTCATCATCATCATATGTAAACATTAATCAACAATCTGAAGGACATGGTGTAAGCGGATGGCATAACGCAGAAACTGGTTTATCGTCTAACTATGGGCATAGTTCATATCAAGGTCCAATACATATTCCAAAAATCAGCCACAATGGTGTTCCAGAAGATACACATGAAGTCAAACATGCTAGATATGAACATTTATCAAAACTTGCTGAAGAATACTCAAGAGCTCCAGCATATCATGAACCACAACATCAAAGATGGTAATCGGCGAAATTACATCATATTTCCTTTGTATATAATAAATTACTCGTTTAGTGATGAATATTGCTTTTTCTCATCCTATTAGGTAGTTATTTTTAATCAAAATACCAAATTCGATAAATTATTTTCTGTCCTTTTGGATGAAAATTTGCAAATCCGATGGTGCGAAATATTAGTATTTAAATTTGTTAGAAGTATTTTGTATTCACTATTAATAAGTGTTTAATTTTGTAATAAATTGTTTGTATATTATTTGTCATAATACAATTGTGTTTTTCTGTAAACTTTTACAACTGATTTTGATAATCCTTCATGTTGGCAAAGTGAAAATTTTTTTTAAATCAGAAAACCACAGGAAGTACAACTATTTTTTTTTTTTGGTATGTTTGTGAATTTTAAATGATTTTTAAATACAAGTATTACAGACTTGTATTTCTCACGAAAAGTGCGGTTGGATGTGAAATAGTCGCCATTCATAAAAATTGTTAGCATTTCTGCAGAAGCTAATTCTAACCGATTTTGGTAATTAACATAAAAATGCTAATAGAAGGCTAAATTTCTTTCAGATTATTTTAACTGCCAGGATGAAGTTTTTTCTTTAAAAATATAGAATGTATAATAATGAAGAATTAGTAAGTCAAAATATATAATTAATTCAAAAACATATAATCCAGAATTTACTATCGTCCATTAAGAAATTGTAATAACTATAAATATGAAATTAGCGAAATAAGATAAACTTAAGTAAGATTACAAAAATTATTTGTAGTGTAATCACTTGTAGCATTCTTTGTCATGCTTCAGTTCAATCATTACTTGTCTTAAGCCATTAAACCGCATTTCAACTATAACTATAAAATATATGTAATACCTATTTTGAAATAATTAATTAATATGTGGCAAATGAATACCACTAACGCTACACATATGCAGTTTTTAATCAAAGTTTATGTTATTTAATTCATTTTTCATTTTTTTTTTCGATAAAACCAATTTCGAGAATCTGAAATTTAAAATTTTTCGAATCAATAATTATAAACAATTCTAATTTACAAATTAATTTTTAACCGAGGGCTTAAAGATAAAATTGTATTTGTAATTAAAACAAAATTTTTTGAGGCGTCAATTCTTTTACACACAAAATTTTGATGTAGGTCTTAACAGGATCACCTAATTAATTCATTTCCGGCAGTCCGTCCATTCCGCCATCAGGATATCTCGAAAGAGATAGCGAAGAGAAGAGAAGCTGAAATTTTGGCGTACTATTCTAGTTTAAAAGAGTGAGTTTTAGTTCGTGAATATGCAAAATCGGTCCATTGGGTGCAACGGATCCGTGGATTTTGCACCATAAAAGAATGAAAAACACAAAGCATAAAATTTATTCTTAAAATGTTTTGAGTCACCTCAAGTTTAACTAAAATTTTGTTTATAAACACATATATAATTACATATATATAACTATTCATAACAGTATACACTGGATACTTGCTGGATAAATGCTAATGATTAAAAATAGTTCAAACATTTTACAAACCTATGCCGAGGTTCTCAATCAATATCGAGTATCTAAACAATTAACTCCGTTTGTTGTTATCTTTACTTGTTTTATTTATTTGTTACTTTTTTCAAATATCCTTTTGAAAACTATATTTCGGTTCTGCAATAAAATATGGATACCTAATAGTTGTAAATCCTAAAAAGTTTTTTTGATTAAGCTTATACGTCTAACTAATTAAATAAAGGATTTTTTTTTATGGTTCATTTATTAAAATGGTGACTTTCTAATCAATAAGTTAGAAGTACAATATCAAATAACTTGGGACATTTTACATAGTCGGAAGTTAATTTTCGGTTATTCATACGCATTGTGATATTTTTAGCCCCATATATGTCCAAAGTAAATGCCTGCGCTTGCTTAAGATAGACGATTACCCACTATGTATATCAGACCTTACAACACTTGTTTGGATTGGAAGTCCAAATTTACATGTAAAACAGAAATTACCACCTAGTACCCATTTTATTATAATGTTTGTGTTAGTGATATTTTTAATCTATTAAAAGTTCCGTATTCACATTCTTGCACTTATAAATATGTTAAAATTGTATAATATACGTGTATATGATTTCTTATAAAATTTTCAGGTAGCTTAACTTTTTTTCGCACACACCCAGTAGAAAATTCAGTATCCGCGATTTATTCATTCCTTTACTGAACATAAATTTGGATTGTCAATGCTCCCGATGTTTGAGGATTGATATACCTCAAATATAAATATACTTTCAAATCTAAATATCTACATCACATACAGTCTTAAAATATAAATAATTTTTTTCCGAAGCACAAATATGTTGAGTTGAATTTTTCTTATTATGATATTTTAGTTGGTAAATTTTGTAAATGTTCAGTTTATGTAACATACTGAGACGAAGAAATTATTTGAAATTACGAATGTTTTCTAGAGCTCAAACTCCGTCCACTAAAATTATTCATTCACTTATCTATGAGTTCATTTTCTAGATAAATAGTCCTAGTGCTCATAGGAGATTTGAGTTCTGTATGGCTGCTGTTTTTATCAGTGATGCATCGTAGCATGGAAAGTAAAAACCGTAATTTGATGGGAATCTGCTCTGCATGTCACCAGATTTTACGCATCTGTTAAGGCTGACAATTGATCGAGAATTGAGAAAAAACGGTGATTTATAGAGCAAAATATTTTACATAGAAGAGGGTCTTTACCTTTTTGGCTGTTATTAATTATCGCGGAGCTAGATCCTCTTAAAGTTTTCACGTATACTAATATACATTTCAAAAACTTGGTGTACGTGTAAATTTTGTGCGTGTATGAGCAAAAACTTTTAGTCGTTCTGACTCCGTTAATTTTAATAATAGCCAAAAATGAAAAGAACCTTTTCAATGTAAAAGTTGTATGCAGTATTTTTCAATTGAATCTTTTTTTCTAACTTTTACGTTTTTGACCAAACTCTATGTTTATCATTCCAAATGCGTAAAAGCTGCTGGCATGTAGGGCCGAATCCAATCTGAGCGTGATATCTGTGAGTCCCATACTACGATTCATCACTGAAAAAATAACAGATAAAAATACATTCTACCATATTTTGACTGTAATAAATATTTAAAACCACTTACAAGTTCCTTACCTTTTAAAAATGGTGCCGAATATTTATTATTATAAATTTGAAATAGCAATATTACACGAGATGATTTAGCTTCATTATTCTCAGTCCACGATTCATAGGATTTTTTTGCATTATTTTTAGCAGTCCATTCAGCATGGGCTGCTATGGCCTTAGCAATAGCTGCTAAATGAACTTCTCTAGCATGTTGAACTTCAGGAGTGTCAATTGGCACACCATTATGGTCGATTTTTAAGTCAGCATATCCTTACCTTTTAAAAATGGTGCCGAATATTTATTATTATAAATTTGAAATAGCAATATTGCTAAAATTAAAAATAAAACTAGGGAGCAGGTCGATAATTTTTTATGCAAAATTCACCTTATTTTTGTTACTGATAGTTTTCTCATTCATTAACTTTTATTTATAATTCTAAGGGCTATGCCTACGTGGTATTCAATCATTTTTGTCGTTTTAATTCTTACAGATATTTTCTAACTACAAGTAAATAAGAGTTTTATGTTAAACTGAAATTGTTTTATATTGATGGTTTTTTTGAACGAGAACTGTAAATCAGTTGTACTGTTTTTATAAATAATATTCAAATGAATGGTCTAAACACTCTGGTAAGTTATGAATGACGCAGGAATTATAAGGAAAGATTATAAGATAAAAATCCTATTTTCATATTTTCACATTGAGAGTTGAATATAATATTTAAAAAATATATCATTTAAAAAATAATTTTATAACAAAAAATTAAGATAATATTTCAAACCATGCTTGCATACACATTCTCTTCCACGTTGACAGCAATAATTATGTCATTCGTTTTAGATATAAACATATCAAATAATTTATTTTCTATGAGAAAAAGAAAACGCACAAATTCGCCAATAGTCAAGTCAATTTAACTATCATTAACCCGCAAGATACTTGCGCTCAAAATTTCGAAGAATTCGGCTTCAAATTCTTAATGATTGTTTGGTGGTTGTTTTTGCTCTTTATAAGATGGAGCTTTTGCCAGAGCTTCAGCTAGAACTGCTAAATGTTGTTCTCTTGCAAGTTGTACTTCAGGAGTGTATTCTGGAACACCGTTATGAATTTTTGGAATATGGAATGGTCCCATATATGGTCTATATTTTTCAAAAGATGCAAAATGATTCCATTTATCGTTACCACGTTCGAAAGATCTTAGATTTTGTATATAAGATGTTTTTGATTCTGTATTACTCCAAACATAACTATCTTCGTTGCTCCAAGGATTATTCTTCCATGTAATTTTTGTATGTTGACCTGATCCAGGACGTTGGTTGTTATGAGACGTTGCTGGACTAACATTTTTCCCGGATTTGTTGCCAAAAGCTTCATTATTTCTCACATCGTTATTAGATTCATTAATCCAGGCATTGATATTGTAAGCTTCATTATTCAAAATACTATTGGTTTTATGATTCCATCTATTATTCTTTTCTTCTTCATTATTCCAACCTTTGCTTTTCACGGCATCCTTCGCATGTGGACCAGAGTCAAGGTTTTGGTTGCTATGAGATGTTGATGGTTCTAAGTTTTTCCATTCGTACCCTTGATTATCATTACGATTGTTATTATCTTCTTTATTCCTTCGTCCTACATTATTCCAAATATTTCTAGTGGCTGTTTCTACATTTTTCAATGTAGTGTCGTCTTTCCAAGCACCATTGTCGTAATGATTATTGGTCCAAATAGGACTTTGACGCTGTTTTTCTATAAGATCAAGCGTAGAAGCATGAGCTGCCAAATGTGCTTGTTTTAATGCGATAATTTCAGGAGTATCAAGTGGCAAACCATTAGGTCCAATTTCTGCATAAATTACTTGATGTTCTCTTACATGTGTCTTTGAACGAGCTTCAATTTCATCACGACGATGACGCTCATGGTTATTTGTTTGGGGTTGTAAATGAGCTTCTTTGACGTGTTGAACTTCAGGTGTTTCAAGTGGTACGTCATTAGCTCCAATATTGATATGGGCATATTCGTGACGGCCATTGTATTTTATATTATTTTGAGGATGTAAATAATTTGAATTAACACTTCCATATCGTCCACCATATAATCCGGCATCACCAGTCCATCCTACATGAGATTCTTTGGCCTTAGAAACAGTCGATAAGTGGTAATCCCTGGCTTGTTGAACTTCGGGGGTGTCAATTGGTACACCACTGTTTCCAATTTGAGTTGCAGCATATCCATAACGTCCATCATATTTGTGGGTATCGTCATATGAGTTCAAATTAGACCATACATTTTTATCTTCATATAAATCAGCATTTCCGACCCATTCCACTTGGGATGACTTGGCTTGATTATTATTCGCCCATTTTACACGAGATGATTTAGCTTCATTATTCTCAGTCCACGATTCATAGGATTTTTTTGCATTATTTTTAGCAGTCCATTCAGCATGGGCTGCTATGGCCTTAGCAATAGCTGCTAAATGAACTTCTCTAGCATGTTGAACTTCAGGAGTGTCAATTGGCACACCATTATGGTCGATTTTTAAGTCAGCATATCCAAACCGCCCATCGTACCTAAAATCATCATGCGCACCTGGATGTTGTTGGTGATTTTCACTAGCAAATATTACCGCCAAATAGGTAGTTAAAATTATCTAAAATATTTAAAATAAAATCACTTTAACTGCTTTAAAATTGAGTGCCATGCTTTCAAAACCATACTTACATAGACCTTCATGACGAATAAATTTGATGGAAAGAAATATCACCTGAACCTCCTAGTAGGTCTTCTTACTAGGACTGTACAAGCTTTGCTGTGCTATGAACCATCAACAATCTATCTTTTTATACACAAAACATATTATTAATATGCATCTTAAATTTGGAAGGGATATGACAATTTTATTACTTTACAGGTATGCATAATCATATTTATTATTAATATCCATATTTTAAATACTATTTGTTATTATAAACATATGCCTAAATCAGTCATGAACAAAAAGATTTTCGGAATATTTTTTGAGCTAAAAAAGCCAAATATTGAATGAAAATTATATTAACAAAATATATATAAGAAAAAATTTAATCAATAAATAATTTTATTCATTTTTCCGTAAATCTACAAATACATACAATACACATACATTTTGTTTTTATATTTAAACTGATTTGCAGCTTTGTACCTTGAAAATTTAAATACGTTATCTGACATAAAACTATCTTTATTTGCAAATTCATAAAGAAGATATTAATCATCAATTAATATCTAAAATCGCTTTCGTAGTATTTTGGAAGGAAAGCATCCATTAAAAAAATGTATTTTGTTTACTATTTTATTTTGCTTTTTTTTAATTAAGATATTGGGTGAAGCACTTAATTTACTATGAAAATGTGTTAATTAAAATGTCTCTCTATAATTTTCTTGCAAGATTAAAATGATACTCCAATTGCAAGTTAGTTATTTACATTAACATATTAGCGCTATAGCGCGGCTTTTTTAATACAATTTGGTGAGCCCGGATCGATTACCGTCCCATATTTTACTAACAATTCTTTATACTCTCCGACATAGAATAGCTCCGACATATTTAGAAGTAAAAAAAGAAAATTTTAAATGCTGTTTAGAATAGAGGAAGACAGCGTTTTGTACTCAACCATAACAGAGCAAAAGTTCTCAATTCATACAATAAATTCTAGATATTTACATCATAAAACATAGAAAAAAAAATCATATATGAAAAAATAGCGACATGTGGGTTGAAAAATAAATAAAATTTAATTCTAAATTCTAAAATTTTTCTCATTTCAATAATAAATTGCATTATTTTATTTTTTGCAATAACAATTTTCAATAACATGAAAATGTTTACGACTATTTATGAGACGTTTTTCAATCAAGTTTAAAATTTTATGTGCAATATTGAATCCTTGCTTGTATGATTATAGACGAAAATCGTTTAAATTATTATTAAATTTTGTATTCATTACTACATTTATGAGTTCATATAACCACCATAACATTAGTCTGGGTGATAAAGAAGTCCATAAGAGATAGGGAGAGTTTTCAATTTAGTTTTTTTTTTTTTCTGAAGTAATACTATCTGAAGTATATATAAATAATCGATTATAGAGATACTGTTTAATAATTTTTTGCCGGATTGAGTTAATAAAAATGGAATGACAATAAAAATTTACAAAAACAGTAAAAGTTAGGTGTAGTGATAAAAATCTTTAAATTACATAAATTACGTGTTTAAAAGGAGGTATTATCAATGGCAGATGCTTTTTCGCCACTTGGCTAGAGGCAGGCTAACTACAAACTTGACTAAATGATCATTAACTAAAACTTTACTAGCTAGAACTAGTCTAAAAAAGATTTTAAGAACATCAGAAGCAGAAATCTTTTGAAAATTAAGTGTATTACAACACTTATTGCAAGGATGAGGTCAGATATCACAATTATAAACATTAAAGACAAATAAAAAAACAAACAAAACACTAAATTAGGTTATAAAAATAATGAAAGAGTGTTAAGTCTAATGGCAGAGTCAAATCCAATAACAGATGGTTTTTTCGGCAATAATCTACTTGCAGACAACTACTTTAATACCATTTTAACCAATTTAAACATAGTATAAAATCTCAATGTGTATCGATAATTTGAATATACTTTATAACATGATACAAATGCGAACCCGTAAATATAAATAATAATAATAAAAAAGCTCGCCTACAAGTTTGAATTTCTAGTATTTTATCAATCTACCAGAACTTTCTACGTTAACGGTTTATATATTTGCAACTGGTATAACAATGTCTAATTTCTACTCTTTGGTAACATTTTTATAACTTCACCTACTATTTTCTTTTTGATTAATTTTCATCCATATGAAAACAATCTGCCAAGTATTCATTTCCGGAATAAATGCCTTCCATTGATGCTGCTTACTTTTGGGTTTTTAATCTACATATTTTTCTGATTTTTATCACCACACCAGATTCTTCTTTAAAATTTCAATATCAATTCACTCTTTTACAAAGTATATTTAAATCTTTCAATTGCTATATACTATTGAACTATATCCAGTGTTTTAACTAACCTTTTTATCCTTAACAATAAACGATTAGACTGTTCATCAAAACGTTGGAACGAAAGCTACAGACCTTGAAATGAAGAGATATTTAAAATTTAGGATTCACAAAATTGACCTTATTACCGTGATTACCATAGCTTACTCACGGAAGTAATTTATTTATTTATATATATATATATATATATCTATATATATATATATATATATATATATATATATATATATATATATATATATATATATATATATATATATATATATAGAGAGAGAGAGAGAGAGAGAGAAGAGAGAGAGGCAAACTTGGTTCTGTCTTCTTATTATCTCTTGTCATGACGAATAACTTTTGATTAGATTCAGACTGTCGGATGTCACACTATATTTCGAAAATGGGTTTCTCGAGAAAAGCATCCATTGTGCCTCGAAATTTTCTTCTAATTTAGTATTTTCACAAATCATTTTCAGGTAAACAACTTGAATTTGGAACATTTCTCTGGGAAAATTCAAATAATGAAGAAAAATTTACGAATTTATATAACGATATATAGCTACATATGTAATACAGTCCATAATAGTAAAAGAAAGTGCCGTGATGCGTCGTAGTTGATTTTGTTAAAAGATTAGGCTAGCTAGATAACTTGCCTAGTCTACTTAAAATAAATATTGATTTAAATTTTTTTATTGAATCTTATGGCCGTTTGTTTATGAGAACAACAAAAATAAAAAACTAAAAAAAAGTTGATTTTCTACGGTTTCAAGTAAATAAATTGCCAGCAAATTTGTATTTGTAAATTTACATACATTTATTTATTTATTTATTATTAAATATTATTATTTTAATTTTATTTTTTGTATAAAACCATTATAGCAAAAGTAAATGTTTTGGAATTAACTTCATTTTGCTAGCTCCCATATTATCCAGTGTATACGTTAAATTGAATAACATAAATACTCACACACTTTTTGAAAACATTATTTAAGTCTATAAAGATTTGGCTTATAAGAGCTATAACATGTTATATGTGCTGTGCACTCATATTAATGGTTTCAATTTCCATATATTAATGAAACACATTAAGTAAAAATAATAATTTTTTTTTGTTTACCTACATAAATAAATTATTTCATTCATAAAATTATAATAATTAATAACGCATCGCTGATATCATTGAACTTAAAAGTAAGTAGTTGATATTACATATATTATTAATAATGGGTTGATTTATGTATTTTTAAAGTGTTGTTGTTTCAATTAATTCTCAGTTGGAGGCAAAAATCCAAATTTTTGAACTATTTTATAATTGATTTAATTAAAATTTTATACATAATTTTCTTGATTTTTAAGATATTTAAATTTTTATTTATTTATTCTTTGCTAAAAGTAAATAAAAACTTATGCATTAAAATTTTTGTATGACGACTAATTCAAAAACTTTGTATCAATAAAATTTAGTTATTTATTTATTTTTTTATTTTATTTTTTTTTTTTTTTTGTGTAGAATTCGCTTTACCTAATGTAATTTTTAATTTATTCTAAAGCAGGAATTAGTTTAGCTAACGCAATTGCTGTATAATGAATTTAAATATGATTACAAATATTTTTAGACATCTCTCTTTAATATTCGGCTCTAGTAAAGGAGAGTGAATAAAATTTCAAACATCTCAGTCATTTTAGTTTATTTATAAATACGTATTTGGTTACAATATTATTTTAATTTATATAAATCGATTGATTGTATTAGTTTAATAAAAATTTTGACAAAGAAGAGCGAATTGTAATATTTGGTAATTTGCTTATAATCTTTGGACTATAAACTTTGGAATAAGCCAGATAATTCTGATGATATTTTAAACTAAGAAAAAATTATAATCGAAATTCTTCGAGTTTTATTATTATTTTTTTTTTAAATAAATGATGTAGGATTGAGAAAATGCTTTGAGAATTGTGATGCAATCCGCAAATTGTATATTCAGCACTTTCATGACAAGAAGAATTTTTATTAAACATGTTATTTTGGTAATAAAGTAAATCATATTCTCTTAAAAATTCTATAAGGAAACGAAATTATGCAAATAATTTCTTTAATCTCAAGTTGTATCTTAAGTATTAAAAAAATTTAATGCAGGTGTATTTGTATAAAACAGATATTTATTGGTGCTTGAATTTTTTCTTCATATTTCGGCGTAAGAAGTTTTTCTATTAGATGTTATATAAATTACATCCCTTCACCGACCCTAAAATATTGGCACTTTATTGGCTATAATTATCTTTGAAAAATACTCCGAAAAGTCTACATTTTAGTCTTATAACCTACGTATAAGTACTTAAAATATGCGAAGGTATATTAAATTTAGTTTAAAGTTTTTAACTCTAGAAAACACTGAGGCCATTAACAAAATTATTATATAGTGTTCGAAGAATTCTCTAACAAGCTCATATCCAACTGCCCGTTTGTCCGTGTATCCATCAAGACAACTATATAAAAAAAAATTTTATAAATATAAATTATTTTTAAATAATTTATATTTTAGAAGTTTTAATTTGCTCCACTCTAGAAGTTTTTAACTCCACTTATTTTACAAGTTAAAATGTTTCGATTTTTCATATTGTCGAATAAAATAAACAGCATAAAATATAAAAAAAATTAACAAAACTAATTATATAACAGAAAACAAATATATTAAAAACCAAAAAAAATTTATTAAATGTGTATTCCAACCCTGCAAATCACAGCTCCATTAAATAAGTCACATGTTGAAAAAAGAATATTAAAAGTAATTTCTAGGTATAACGACCCCGGACAGACGTATCGTAATTACAAATCTTGACCAATCAATAAAGTTAAGCAACAGCAACAGTATTTGGATGAATGACCATCTAGCAGTACTGTGTACTGTTGTTGTATAAAAATAATAATAAACCCCTTTGGTTAATGGTTATATGGCTGAACTAGCTGAAGCCTAAAATAAAACTAAGTATTTACAATAAACATAAAAAATAAATAAACTCAAATCTATATCAACGTTAATAGTTTTACGCTAAAGATTAAGAGACCTTACAAACAAATTTTAACAATAAATAAAAAGTTGTATTAAAAATTCGAATAGTAGCTTTTTTGATTGAAATAAACTCAATATCACACTTAAAAAAAACATAAATAAGAATGACCGATAGTTTCCTAAATTGACTCCCAAGCTCGTAGAATAGTATACATTTTTAAATAGAACTGATTAACCTATCAAATAACCTTTTAATAAAAATCTAATAAATGCTTTACCTAATGGCAATCATCCAGTTTGGTTAGCAAAGCAAATTTCAAGAAAGTAACGTATTTGGGTTAGTCAATATGGCAAAAAAAGTGGCATGGTTTCTGTGTTAAAAGGATTAACTATTCATGAATATAAAAATGAAAGACCAAACACCCTTTTTAATGAACAAATTACATTTTTTTTTTTAAATATTTTGTTAATACCTAGTTGTACCTGGAAGTTACTATTAGATAATATTTTTATTTCTAACATTTGACTTATTCAATGGAGGTATCTTTTGTAAGGATGGAATATACGTCAACATCTACTATTATATATTTGTTTTAAATTTATTTATTATATATTTCTTTTAAATTTATTGTTTTCCGAAAAAAATAAACTTAATTTTTTTGTATAAATTACAGTCACCTGTTACTATATTTTTAGTTTCGAATATGTAATGAAACAAGAAACATTTTAACAATTTATTCAATAAATGGAGTTACAAATTATAACTTGTAAAGGATAAAAAAATTTTAAATAATTTACTTTAGCAAATTATATTTATATTCCCAAAGCTATTTAGTATGAACTTCCACAAACTAGTTCAAAACAATTATTTAATAATAATGTGATATTTAATTCGTGAATGACCAAAATTGGTCAATGAGGTGTTATGGATCTATGACCCAACTATTAAACCATCAGAGAAAATAAAAAATAAAAGTTTAAATATAAAAAAAAACGTTTTTTCAAAACCAGCAACTTTGGTTTGAAACATTTGTTTGTAAATTGCTTAAAATTGGCACAATTTCAGCGCAAATAGGATATTTGACTGAATTTTTTTATTGCTTCAATTGGAGTATATTTATTTCAAAGGATAAGGTAATGGCATTCACAAATACTGATTAAACAAAGATCGATTTGCAATCGAATGATGTAACTTGATAGTCTCTCAACTCAAATTTAATTTAATTTTCAAGTTTCAGCAAGGTATTGAGTCTATTTTCACATTTGAAATATATTAAATTTAGAATCAGTTATATACGTTATTTACAGCTAAGAGAAGTATAATTATTATACAACACACTCAAATACATGTATGAAAAGTGAAAATAATCCAAACACTTAAAAACAACCATACGTCGGAACTGTTTACAATTAAAACTATTAGTAATGATCTTTTATTTTTATAATTGCTTTACTAAAGATATTACCTAATCTTTAAGAAATTTTAATTTTTCTAAAAAAGCTGGTTGTGGTCGAGAATCCTTATTTTTGTCTATAGAAAATATATTTAATTCATTTTTTACTTGAAATTTGTGACTAAGAGTAGAAAGTCCATTTTTTTCAATATGAAAATCAAACGAATGACGAAATGAGTGGGAGTTTTTACGATAAAAATAGAATTCTACGGTTTCAGCTCTTTTCTGACGTTCTTTAACATGTTTCATCAAAGAAATTTTTAGGTGACGTTCGTCTTAATTACTTAATTAACTTTCGTCTTCGTACCATGTCACTGTAACATTAGCATTGATGGCATTTTGAATTGTTTTCACCAAGATATGTGTATAGATAACATTTATTTATGTTTTTTTTAGATACTTACCTTTTCATTTTAAATCATGTTACATTTAATGTGGTGTCTAATAAATGCTCCAAAATATTACGCCAAATGCTCCTAAAATTAGAACACCATAAACTTCACATATAAATATTCAAAGATTTTGTTTTCTAATGTTATTCCTTTTTTTGTGATAGATCTGAAAAACGAATGACGAACAATTCCAACCAAGTCTATTAAGATCGATTATGGATTTGATTTAAATAAATGTTTGGTCAAGCATGAAACCATACTAATAATGGGTCGATAATTAATTACTCACTCTTATCATTTATGCTTAACTAAAAAATCCGGCGTATTTTCAGACTTAACATTCTGTTTGCATTGAGATGACTTCTTAAGTATTCTAAGAAATACCAATAACGGAAACAGTCCAGTTTCATAATTTCGTATGGCGTAATAATACGATAAAATTATAAGTAAAACAAAACATATTTTTTTAAATGTGTATAAAATGATAGTTCGGAGAAAAATAACACATTTAAATAATATGATTTGAAATTACTTTGTTAAAGCCCTAAAGTTGCGATGGTTTTTCAGTACTGCAAAAATCCATAGATTGTGTACAACAAAAATGCATAGATTGTTTGCTAGGGTTATGGTTCACCGTGATTATATTCACCTTTTATATATTATAATTTGGCTTGCATTTTAATTTAGATAAAAGCATTCTAAATTATATTCAGCAAATATTTTATATATAATTATCTTTTAAATTCCACATAATGTTCACCTTCGATATATCAAATTAACTTATACATGGTGTCCAAAAAAACACTCTTATTTCACTTTTTATTTCTGAAAATATGTATAAAATTCAAACAGAAGAATTAACTAAAGGAAAGACCTACATTATACTTTCAGATTATTGAGTGTTGTGCACTGGATGAACAGAAGGAAATCTGATTTTTCCTGATATTAAAATTGAGACATTTTTGTTTTTGTACTTTTATTATAAACTTTGAAGTGAAATTAGTATGACCAATTGGTAACCTGGTTATTGTTGTTGCTCTCTTTCCAATGAATATTTTTCCGTGGATGACAGACGACATTCATTCCTCCATATTCCTCGTTTATTCCTCCATAAAGTGTCCAAATGATTATTCACTGCGATATTGATTTATATTTTTTTTTCAGTTCTTGAACAGTTGATTTCGTGAGGATCTGTAATTTCTTTGCTGATAGCTCATTTGTACCGTTGATGACTTGGAATCCATACGATTGAATAACAATTTAGCCGATATCATTTAACTATTTTGAAATTTTACGAACATCCAAAACTAACTGATTATTGATAATTGGGTTTTAAGGGGCTGTGAGACGAGATTGAAATTCGTGAAAATTGAATATAAGTTTTGTTGATTTTCTTGGATGAGCTGAAAAGTTTTTAAGTTAGTAATTTGTTGACTTGTAAAAATTGAAAAATGATCTGCTGATAAGATGCGTCGTTTTAAATTGCAGCACAATCTGTTTTTGTTTGTATTATTGGTACTTCTATATAGAATCGTTTTACTTGATTAAAATTGTTTTTAATTTTTAAGAATAGGATCTTATTTACTTCTAGTGAACATTTACCTTTCTCCTATTGATTGACTGGTGGTACATATTGCGTTTTCTTGTTAAAAAGTGACTTAAAATAAAACCAAATAAAAAGATTAATAAATAGTTTTATCAATTACAAATCTTTTCAAAAAAAAGTTTTTAAATTTAGTGTTTTGGCTTCTTAAATTGTGTGAAATCAAGTTTACTGCGAAAAAGTTCAGATTCCGTTTACAAAAACTGAGCTACTCTTTTTTTTTTTGGATATAGCTGCATTGTTCCAAACAGAATGCAACTAACTATTGGTAATGGAAAAATAATTTTATAAACATAAAATGTTACAAAGATTGACATTCATTTTAAAATAATTAACATCATGTATGTGAGACGAACTTTTATAATTGTTATTTAGAATTATTTACATTCAGTATAATTTGATTTGCGTGTACTATTCACAAACTAGATTATTATTTGCAGTACACAAAGCTTAAATTAAAATCGCTCAAGAGAAGTTGCATTTAAAAAATTTACTAATTTCCTCATTAAAATGTGAAACAAGACAGAATATCATACTTAAACGAAAACTAAATTAAAATGGATGTAAAACAGAGGAGTAATTCTCTAAGACTATTTTCCATTTTTTTCTTAAAAAACAAAATTTTACACGTAATCTTATGAAGATACGTCATTATATCGCATAGGTGATTTCCTAATACTGTCTGTCCCTCTTTGTTAAGTTTAATTTAACTAAAAGTTTCAATAAGCAGTGGTTGCCTTTATTTAACTCTTTATAAGAATTAGTTATAAAGAGTAAAATAAAGGCATCCCCTGCTTATTGAAACTTTAACTAAAGTTTCTGTAGTTAAACTTAATTTCCTGAATTTGATAAATGTGTAAAGCAAATTACATAAAGATCGAAAAATATTTTCGAAAATTACAGCGAAACAAACATAGATACATACATATAATCAATCTAAAAGTTAAATCAACTAGTTTTACTATAGATCCTTACTTCATTTCAAAGGCACGTTAGTCATTATTTTTCATCTCCATTTACTAAAAATGCGTTTATTTAATTTAATTAACCACATTGAAGAAGGGTAGGATATTCAGGAAAGACTATGAATTGGAAGGTAGAGCGTAAGGAGCCCTCTTTAGTACAGAAGTATGCCGACAAACACTACAAGCCAATCCAGTTACTTCATTCTTATCCATACACCAACAGCCTAATAATTAAACGAAAAGTGAATTATATTCGACAACTTGCCACTACCGAGACTTGTATTCACGACCTTCCAATAAAAGTTACCAAGTGGTTTGTCATGATTAACGACTTACAAGGACACTCAGTTGGTATATACATATTAAAAATAAAAATTACAAATATATGAAGTTCAGATATGTGTGATCAACGAGAACTACATGATCAAGGCTCTTGTAGAAATAATTATGAATATAGTTTTCAGTTTTTGGATTCATCGCTAAAAATAATTGAACTGCAAACATATATACACGTGGGCACGGAAAAGCATAAACGCGTTCACTAAAAGGTGTAGCAATAAAATTTATACTTTTGTAGATATGTCAAAATCTATGTTTTACTAAATTGGCCCTTTAATAAAAATTGGGAATTAAACAATAAATTTATTCATAAAAGCTTTATCGCTCGCATTAGATAAGTATACTCGAAAAAAACTTCTTTTATTTTCTACGAATTTATAAGAAATATTAAAGGGTTATAGTTCAATTGAATAGTACTATTGTATAGTAAAAAGAAAGGGATGACCTGAAATTTTCATATTCAAATCAGAATCTTTCATTCAGATTCGCAGTTTTGATGACGTTTTGTGTCAGCGGTTTATTGTAAAAGAATTTCTGTGTAATAATAAATGTATTTCTTGTTTAAAAAGACAAAATAAGATTTTTTAGACTCTAAATAATAAATATATTTTCAGTATCAACAATTACTTAAAATACTTACCGTTATATGTATCACCATAATGAAAAACAGATAATTTATATCGCTCACAAACTCAAGTGGTAGTTTTTTGATCACCTGGTATACCGTAATTTGTTTGATCAATTTTAATAAATAAAATAGTTTGTTTTTTAATTGTTTGTAATTAAATTAACCTTTTATTTTAAAAAATAGTGTATTATACCCAATTTATTTTTCCATATACTTTTAAAGTAATTTTATAGTGCATTTTTTTTCAAATTATTGCAGTTGGCAGCACAGGAATCAAATCGTATACAAAAAGTAAGTATATATAACAATGTATGAACCACCCCACCATGTGGAGTTGTAATAGTTGTCATGCGAATTATGAACTCTTTGAACTAAAAAAGTTTATGTTTTGTTTTAAAAACGGTTTTGATCGCTAAGGCAATGAAAATTCATTAAATATTGGTTGTGCCAACTTTAGACTTCTTGGTACTTGTTCTGTGGAATTAACTTAAAGTCAGTAAATTTTATTTCGAAGAAATTTGCAAACATTTTATTATCTGCTAAAATTATGATAAAACGTAACTAACAATGTTTTACCTTAGCATGATTCTACACTTTTATCATAAAAATTCCGTAAATCATTTAAATTACACAGTATATTTTGTCGAAGCTTTGCTATTGTTGAAGATATTGGAATCTGATAAGAGTTCTATTTTTATTTATTATAATTCTAGGGAATAATTTTTATTTGAATCATTAAGTCCTAGAAAATCATTAAGTCCCCATTTAAAATCTACTTATATCCATTGAGTGAGTATTGGGCCATAGCTTTATTATTCACAAGCCTTTTTGATTGTTCATTTACACATCAAGAATCTCGTATTATGTATTTGTAAGATTTTGTATTAGTTCTTGTAGGTAAAAGAAAAGCATCTGCATTGAGTTTTCAAAGATAAAATACTTTTAAGAGTCTCTGACACGATTTTAGAAGTAGCATCATTTAGTTTCACATTATAAATACACATCTGCATAACCAATAAACTATTTTACGTTTAGAAATCTACCACTTTATTCCCAGGATTACTTGTTGTTTTTAATTAGTGTTCTAAATTAAGGCAATTTAACCCAGTGTATTACTAAATTATCGATGGAAACTTTTATTATGTGGCAGACTTTGTAAATTTCCAATTTTTATTATACATGCCCTTTTTGATTTTCCTAGAATTTGATATTTTTTTTAATAATTAGATTATTTCCTTTTTTATTGCAAAATTAACTATTTTCCTTCTTTATTGTCGTCCATAAAATTTGCTATGGAATTTCTATGGCAACAATCATTGTTATTGGTGCCATTGTGTTAATGAATTTAGAAATCATTATTAGACCAGGTTCGATAATTTTTAGAACCGGAAGAAAAGATAACAAAAATAAAAAGAAAAATAATTTACGGGCAATCTGAGGTCCAGAAGTGGAAGGGGTGAATTTTTTAGGGTAAAACACGGTTTATCTCAAGTTCTATGGAAAAAAGTTAAATGGCAAAGTTGAAGATAATAAAAGATCTACAATTCTCACTATAAAACAGTGTAAAGGGCTACAATATAGTATGCATAAATAATAAAGGTTGAAAATGAAATTAAACATTAGTAAAAATTAGCACACCAATAAAAAAAATAAAAACGTTATTTAAGATGAATTTTTTAGCATTAATATTTGAGCAGCCAAAACTTCATTTTTAGGAATGAAAATACTTGCACAGAAGTATTGACCTAAGAAACATATCGAAGGAAATGTAACTCTATATTTACTCTATCCGATTTTTTAAACTTCATTACATAGTTCAATTACGTAGTATCTAGTACTGTTCTACAAATTTGAAATTTGTTCTTTCAGGTATATAAATTCACAAATAAAATTTCTTATGCTGTAATGATTACTAATGTATTAATTTTTTCTAATACATTCTGCAACTTGTGTTTTGCTTAAAAATATGTCTTAAATAATTCCATTGCGGAATCATTATTATTTTTTCGAAATAACACGAGTCTATATTGGAAAGTAGTCAGTTAGCATAGTATAAAATAACTACTTTTTCAATCTTACTTTTTTAATCTACTTTTTATTACCATTAATTGAAAACATATTTTATTTATGCTTATAATTATTAATGAGAAATACAGGATTTATCGAATAAATTTAGATTTTTTGCCCCAATTTCCTAGATCAAATTATTTTGTATTTCTATAAATACGTATTTCGACTACAAAGTAAGGTTTGCAAACCGTCATCAAATTAGCAACAAGTAACATCTCTTCAGAGAATCATTGCAACTAGCTAATTCATACTGATGATGACTACTTTGCAGTCGAAATACGTTTTTATAAATATACAAAATAATTTGATCTAGGAAATTGGGGAAAAAATTGAAATTTATATTTTATTTAATTTTATATGTAGATGGTATAACATAGGTACCAAATTCAAGTTGTTATCCAAAATCACGCTCAAATTGGTATTTGAATGTAAACTTATAGTATTGTCAGCTATGTGCATGTTTTTATGGATATATAATGCATTTGTTTTAAAATTTTCTTAAAAACGAGTTTGTTCATAAAGCAACACCAACTTTCGACAAAAGCAAGTGTTTGAAACATCGTCGATAATAATATTTTTGTAGCTAATTAAGTTTTCAGCATAACCAAAAACAAATATAGGCCGAATCACAATATACGAAAAAATTGAGAAAAATTTCTAAGGTTATTTATCGCGAAAATATGCATACACTCTGATTTATAAATACACCACTAGAAATTACTAAGCAGTGTGCATCAACTATTTCCTCAGCGAAAATTTAAAATCGAACTTTTGTTCATGGTGCATATACGCGCATATATAATTAAAAATGGTGGATATTTCTGGATATTCTATCATTAGAAACCTAATACAATGCCAAATGAAAAATACCATTTTATGCGACACGTGATACACACAAATTTCACAAATTACCGACGTATAACTATTTTTATAAGACATCAGATACCTCGTTTCATTGGACAAAATTGTTTGTGCAATGAAGTATTATTAACATATACATAATTCCATATTTTACTTTTGTATCAAATGAAGAAGGAACAAATAAATATCAATACAAAAGAAACATTTCAATTTTAATAGACAAACCATATTATAATTTATAACTAGCTGGCCCGGCAAACGTCGTTTTGCCACATATTTCTAATTAACTTCAACATTTTCTAAGTATAATAACATATTCTTAACAACTTTCCTCTATTTCTTAATACTGAAAGCTAAGGCAAATAAGAATACATAATGATATTAATATATTATATTTTAAAGCATACCCGGACACGTTGCGGTGACAATTGATATTACATCGATTGCATGCAAAATTTGAAGCAGATTGGACGAAGGAATTCCGTTGTCCCATACAAACTTTGCATCTGATTTTCATCCCATTAGGGGTAGGATTTCAGAAAATCTTTTCTTATGGGATGCCCGGTATTTGATGTGTAACCCACTATTTGGTGTGGGATACCCGTGACACGAAATATTGATATATACACTCGTGTTTGATGTGGGACACCCGGTACCTCGTGCACCCACAATTCGTGTTTATTGTGCTGTGATTCTCATATACTTGATGAAAAATAGTAAAAGAAAGTCCAGAACCACTAATATAGAAAAGAAGAGATAAATAAATTCTATTTTGAATAGCTGACCCGGCTAAACATTGTTTTGTTATATAAATTATTTCTAATCAACATCAATATCTCCTCAATATAATAACATATTCTCCAACTGTCTATAACTAAATAATGAAGCTGCGGCAAATCAGAATAAATTATGATATTAATTTATATTTTGAAACATACCCTCCCGGTTTACGCGTTACTGTATTATTTTTCACATTTTAATAAATGATATTACATCGTTTACATGCGGATGCAATTCTACCCTTAGGGGAAGAATTTCAAATCATTTCTTATCGGATTCCCAGTATTTAGTGTGCACCCGGTACATTATATGAACCCAGTATATACCTGGTATTTGTTGGGGTACACTCGGGACCGCGTTCACCCGATAATTTTTGCTGTGGTACACATACACTTGATGAAAGGTATATGGACCTCCTGAACCAAGAATGATTCCGGTAATACTTGAACAATGCGATATGCACACTTTATATAGTTGACAGTTCGTCATACTGCTAGTGAGAAGAGATAAAAAAGACTTATTTTTAATTTCAAAATTAGATTTTGGTTTCTATGGAAATGATGATTTGTAACATGTGAGAAAAAAAAAGACAAAATATGTTTCACAGCTAGGAACATTTTGTATTCGAAAATTAAATTGTCGTTTATAGTATTTTCCTTTACTTATTATTTATGTTTCTCACCGTTTAAACCTTCCCTGAACTTTCACGAATATTTCAAGACAAAATTAGCCAAATCGATCCAGCCATTCTCGAGGTTTAGCGAGACAAACGAACAGCTATTGATTTATATATATATAGATACCTACATATAAATAAATAAATTTTTACGTTTTTACTAATTTCAATTTTCCGCATTTATTAATAATTGGAAATTTTATATGTTTCAACAATAAGAAACAATAAAGAATTAATTACCTACTAAATGACTTAATTTTATATTAAAACTGAAAGAAGAATCTGTCAACCACAGTCAAAATAAAACATTTACAGAAAACTGAAAATACTTTGTTCGCAAACACAAAATAATAATTATTTTATTATACAACTCAATTAAAAATGTTTAAAAAATTTATAATAAACATATAAATTATTAATTTGATTTTGTCAAAATATTTATGTAAATATTACATAAATACACTATATTACAAAGTATTTTACGAGCCGTCTTAACTGACATCCTTATTATAGAAGACATAAAGATTTTTTTACTAGTATTTTTTTAATGTTTTTTTCATAAATAAATTAAAAACTTTTCTCATTCTCTAATGTTGATAACGAAATTAATTAAAACTTTCTGTTGTCGATGTATTTAACAGTTTATTAAAATTGACGATATATAATTGACAGTTATCGAATTACGACTTGCTTCAAAGATATTTCCAATTAAATAAAAAATATATACATAAGCATTCACACAAAGTATTCCATAAGTGAATTAATTTAAAAAAAGTTTTGAATTGAAACCTGCGACGTGAATTAACTATTCATTTGAATCAACAAATCACTTCAAACTATTACTATCATGAAACGAAGCGAAAAAGATGATATTGTTGGCCGACTTCGAATTTTAAGATTGAAAATTTCTACTGAATTTTATGCAAAAATATATCTATTTTGATGACAGTACCCTATTGCACATTTTTTGCACAAGATATTTGAACATATATAAGGATATACGAGGGTTTATTAAATTTAGTCTAAGGATTATAACGCTATAAGATAGTGAAATTACTAGAAAAACTACTATTTTTATTTATCAGTCTGTCTATATATCTCGTATTCCTCTCGGTAAATTTAATGAGAAAAAGGATTTAAATACAAAAAATTATACTTCCCATCCAGCCTCACCTTTAAACAGTTAATTGAGTATACTTCTCATATATAGAGGTTTAACAATGTTAATTAGTTTACAAAATTTAAGCATTTTAAATGTTTGCCCGGATAATTATTTCTTGTTCTATCCGTATTTCTAGATGCGTTTTCACAAGTTCGATACATTTGGATATTTGAAACTAAAATTAGTTAATTATTTGTTTTAAATATCATAAAAGAATCAACAGAAATAGTCAAATGAACAGCACCTAACTTGAAATATGGTTTTCAATAATAAATTTTTCGTATAATATTACAAGCTTGAAATCTACAGAAACACTTTGTAGACTGTGTCGACGTACTTTGTTTTGCCTTGTATTATTCCCATAAACTTCAATTATATTTATATTTATTTTCATATTACACTGAAACACTTGTTTTGACTCATTCATGAAAACTTCACTTTCACTTTTACACATTTTTTACACAAAGAAAGCAATAATTTAGTAGCTTACTCATGAAATACTAAACCTGAAGATTAGGAGAAACGCTTTTTATGAAGTATCGAGAACTGTAAGGTCCTGACATCTAGATTTTCAAATTTTCAACGATAAATTAAAAAACATAATTAAATATTCAACTAATCTATAATAAGGAATCAAAATCTAAACTGTTATTTCAACTCACGACAACATTTTTTTGCAAGGTCTGGAATGTTTATCGCAGCAACTGTGAGTGTAACTCAAATGCAGAATTATATTTAAAGCATTAAATTTAAAATCAAAACAATTGTTTTTCTTGAATGTATTCCAAAAAAATTTTTGGATGTACTCCAATGCTACTTAATGAAGTCTATTGAACTCTTCAGTGAACGAAAACAATAACTTCCATGGAAACCATTAAAAATTAAGAGAAAATAAAACTTTCATAAATTTCTTGTCACTAAAAATTTATGTATAAGTGGTAGACGAATAATTTTTTTGTGTTATTAAACAAAAAACGTTTGATTGCTTTAATCTGATTCTACAAAACTAGAAACTTTCTTCTAAAAGTATGGCATTACTGTCATTGAATTGTTCTCGGAATGGTTTCGGATAGATTTCGGTGTGCCGCAGGATTTGATACTGGATTCGTTGCTTTTTAATGTCTATATTAATGATACACAGATTGTATACGACACATCGAGGGATTATAATGAGGCATCCCAGTTCAGCAAGACCTTAAACAAGAAACCATCTATGTTATATGATCCATGTGCCAGTGGCTTAGCGACAAGTTCTTAAGATTAAATATGAAATAAAATTCAATTTCCTTTAATTATGTTACTCTAAATAATTTAATCATTCAAACGGGATTCAAACTGGATTGGAGGCATCATGTTGGCTCAGTCTGCACAAAATCAGTTCATTGAATTTTGGTACGTCAGTTGAGGTGAAAAGCATCTATCTAGGTCGTACATACGGCATACCATGCATTTATTGAATCTCATCTCAGATATCATAATTTTTTGGAGAAATTCTCCTCATAAGCATAAAGCATTTATCCAACAAAATAAATACATTCGAAGCATGCTTCAGTTGTCAGAAACTCCAGTGAGAAACATTTCAAAACCTTAAATATTTTGATTTTACCCAGCCTGCATATTTACTAAATGGGATGCTTCGTAAAAGGCCAGTTATTTACCTATCAAAAGAACTACCATGCAAACTATTGGGTATAAATTAGTAGGTAGGCTTTACGAATTATACAAGTATTTTGTATACTCCAAATACCTGCATCACAATCGTCATATGCCTGAGTGACATATAATGACCATAGGTTTTTCACTTATTTTATGATATTTTTTAACATAAAATTTTGAAACACTATAAACACCAATAACGTGATATAGATATATAATACCGATTATAAATTATCTTCGACAAGATATGAACGATAATAAAAATTTTTTGTTTATAAGATATCAAATGGTCATCAGAATATAATGAATTAAATAGCATAAAATTGAAAATATTATATGGTTGAAAACGCTACATATACCATACACATTTTTTATACTCGATAAACCTATATGAATTATATAAGAAGTATTTTAAATTTAGTCTTAGATGAAAATATTGAAGACATAAGATGTATTATTTATTTTGTGAAAATTTATTTTTAAAAAATAACAATGGAAACTAAACATTTAACTTTCGGTTTTTTTTTCCTTTCACTTTATTAAAAACTTTAATTTACAACTACACTTTGGAGACAAAATTAAGTCATTCTCAAATAATTAATATGATTAAACAAACTGTGAGTTAGTAAGATCTATTTGATTATTTAAAATTTTAAAATTTTGTATTTGATTATAATTTATTGATCTCAAGAACCAAAATTAAATTTTGGCTTTTTTGCAAATATGTCGCATAGCTTTTTAACGCATCGCTTTATGTATTAGTAAGATGGGTGAAGAAGATTAATAATAAGTATAATAGCTGTATTCTTTGTACCTGCTTAAACATGAAACTACCTGACCAACAATTAAAATCTTATAGTGTTCAGGTAAGTTCCATTTTTTTTTTTTTTTTTTTACTAGTACTTTAAATAATTAATAAAACTTGCGAGCTTATCTGCTAGTTTAATTTTAATTGAATGGTCTTACAAATCAATTATTTGTAGTTTCAATTTTTCTTTATTATAATGCTTTGTTCTGTTTATGTTATTGTTTTACATATCCACAGGCACTAACAGCTTTCGAATTCCATGAAAATATTTAAATCTGAAGCCATTAGTTTTTGATAGAGTTGTTTATTTGCGCATCATTTTATATGAATGAAGATTGAAGATGCGATTGAACTGCCATTCTAAAGGTATCTGAATAAACAGGTTTTTACTAAAGATGCATTATTTGAATTTGTTCTTGAAGAGCGATTGAGAATTAACATTAAAAAGCTATCAGTTTACTTACTAGCATGTTATAGTATTCTATTTTTACAAAATATCTTAATTATATTAGCTGTTTTTTCTTGAAACTAAAAATTTTGCTGTCTTAAATTGTAATATCTGAACCAAAGCGTTTAAAAACTACAATAATCCTATAAAGTATTTTTGTACACGTATCAAAACATTGGATATGGAAAAATTGGAATGATGCCAACATAATTATGTTTTTATTATATTATTTTTCAATAAGAATATGAAGTGTAGAATTTTCAATAAAAAGTGCTTTTAAATACATAAATTGGTTTTTTCAATCCCTTACGTGACGTAAATTAATATAATTTCTTGTCATATAACTACATTTCTTCATAATATAAGATATAACTCAATTTTAAATTATCAACCATATCCTACTTAATGTTTAATGGATATAAATGAACTAAAATAAGAGTAGCTAAAACTATATGTATTTCCGTTCTGCCTCGTTATAGATTTTTCCAACGCAGCAACGGGCGGCCAACTGGCGTTTCAGCTTTCCATTGAATTAAATGGGACACTACAGTTTATTTTCAACGTGCGTTGAAGCGTGCGGACGTCAGTTTAAGCGAACGTCGAACAAATGTTGCAGCTTTAAATGATATTAAATATAGCTTGAAACTTTAGGATTTGATTGTATTTCACAGTAAGATATTTTTAATTTTTTTATTGTTATATTTATGTATAATTATAACTGTATTAGTTTCATCTTGTTAAATTTGTATATTGTCTAAATACGTTGTAATTCCCGGTTTGGTTGTATATAAGTAAGCTCAGGTATATTTATATGATATGTTCATGAAATATTTTATAAATAGGGGGTGTACCACTATGCATTAAACATAAGTAATTTTAAAAAGCTTACATTTTTCACACTTATCAGGAAAGTAAGGTTTATTGGCAATAGAAGTGAAATAAAATAGGAAAATTTTCGTATTTATTGTATTTCCGCTTTTGGAGGAAATTATCAAGAATACCAACTTTGTTTCTATAATTACCAGAAAGAGGCGGTTTTTACAATCTATGTGAAATAATATAAGAAAACTTTCGTTTTTATTACTACAAAAATAGAAAAACTACAATTACACCCGCCCTAAGGAAGATATATCTTAAAATACACAATTTTTTATGTAAGTTAGAAAAATACGATGTTTAAAAATTGACGTGATATCAGTAGCGGATTTAGCGGATAGCTCTTTTCCTTTTGTAACAGTATATCACTGTGACATGAAGGTGACAAAATAAAAAATTTATGAGTCAACTGTTTTGTTTTATAATAAAGCGCAAACAAATGTTAAAATTAAATTTTGAATGAAAAATATGAAAAATCTAAATTCGTAAATAAATAATATGCTAGCATTAAAAAAAATATTTTTAAAATCTTTTTGTTAGATATTTCAAATTATAGTAATTGCCTGATTTATTATTTTAACAAAGAAATTCTACCCTCAAAATGGTACGATGTTTCTATGGTAAAGTAACACCGCAATAAAATATTCTTTAAAATTTGGTCTTATTTGATCGATTTTTTATTTTAGTCACATCTAAAATTTTGGTGCCCCTCAAAATTTGCCGCCCTAGGCCCGGGCCTCACGAGCCTAAAACTAAATCCACTACTGCGTGATATGATTTTTAAACATTGGAAAACTTTCATTTTTTGCAAACACACTTCGTCCTTTTTCATGGCAAATACCAACTCTAGTTATTTCATTTTTTTTTTTTTTTTTTTAATTTCTGGCTTCAGCTTTTACAGCTATATAGCCATTAACGAAAGGGGATTATTATGTTTATACAACAACAGTACACAGTACTGCTAGGTGGTCACCCATCCAAATACAGATTGTGACTGCTGTTGCTTAACTTTATTGATTGATCTAAGCCTGTCATTACGTTACGTCAGTCCAGGGTCAGTTATTTCATTCATACATAATTTTTTTTATTTTTTAAATATGAATGTATAAGATATGAAAATTTTAATACATCTTCTGGTTCCATTAATAAAATAAATCATATTTTAATTAACAGCTTTATAAACAGTTTTGTTGTACGATATATAATACAAGAGATATTATTTGCAAATGAGATGTAATGTATTTTTTGAAATTAACAACATATAAATCAGATAAATTTGAACAATGTTACAATAGATAATAAACAAAACCTCAACATCCAACTATTTTATTTTCAATAGTAGCCACATAAATATTCAAATTACAATAGTTTACATCAAAATTACGGTATAAAACTGTACACATACGAAAGCTTATATAAAATAAAACCAATATTTATAAAATGTTTTCAAAAATATTTGTGGTTTATTTACAAAGATTGATGGAAAATATGTTACATTGATGTTACGTATTTACAATTGATGTTACGAAAATTTATAAATAATTAATGCAATTTACGGTGCTCTCTAAAAATTGAATTTTTAGGGTTATCAACAACTTTGCATCAAAAACTAAGTAAATTAGTAATTAAATAAATATCTAAATTAATAGTACTATTGAAATATTTTAAGATATTAAAAAAGTAATATTAAATAGTAATAAGATATTAAATTACCTTATTACTTTGATACTGTGTGATAGCTTCTGTTAAAAATTATTGTAATCCGTAAGATAAATATAAAATTGATATAAAATAATAATCGAAACCACATGGGTGATATTTAAACCCTTGTATGATTCATGTGCCTACGCCTTTTTGTAATTACTAATATGGTGTAAATTTATGAAAACTAATAAATTTAAAATTTATTCGAATATTAAAACTATTTATTTTATCATATACACAAATTATTCTTTAACATAATACGTAACCATCGCGTTGCCGTAACCATGTCGCGTTGCCGTAAAAAACTTTATAAATGTGGTAAAAATAATTCACAACAAAAAATAAATTTACTTTAAATGATTATACACTGTGTGGGAAAATGGTTAATTTTTACAAAATCAGTAAATATTTAATTGCAAAATTTGTACTACCAACAAGGTAATATAAAGTAAGTGAAAATTAATTTAATCATTAAATGTTTTCTTTATGTACTTTAATATTTATTAAAAGCTCATTTTATTTTTGTTTTAAAACAAAACTGGATATGTTCAGGATGGTCCCATTTTAGAAATATCCTACCTTTTCGGGGATAGATCGGTCCATTCCTACCTCTTTTTTATTTAAATATCTATATCTCGTAAATTCTTCATTCGATTTTGATTATATTTATTATGATCATCCGTGATCTAAGTTTACATTTGTAGTTTGATGTTTCGGAAATGATTATTCTAAAAGATTGTTACTAAAGTGAAATCGACAAGAATAAACGTGAAGAAATACCATTAGCATGTCAAAAGCAATTTATTGACTAAGAGCTCGTAGGAGATTAGAGTAAAGTTTTTTATGTATGGCTGCAATTTTTTTCACTGATGAATCGTACTATGAGAAATACAGAAACCATGTTCTAGCAGAAATAAACCCTGCATGTCATTAGCTTTTACGCAATTGAAAGTATACGAGATGGTAAGAGTTAGAAAAAAAACGTTTCAAACAAAAGTAAAAGTTCTGTAGCAAAAACTCTTACTTAAAAAAGAGTCCTTTGACTATTATTGAAAATTATGGTGCCATAACGTCTAAAAGTTTTCACATATAAATGTATACATTTCACATATACATGATGTATACATCAATTTTTTGTGGGCATAAGTTAAAAACTTTTTGACGTTCTAGCTCCATTATTTTTAAGCATAGTCAAAAAAGGCAAAAGTCACTAAACAAAAGAAAGAATTTTACTCAAATCTCCGATTTGAGTTTTATGAAATTTGTAAGTAGGTGCATAAAGTAGTTTTGCAGTATTTTGAATTTTGTTGAAATTAATTGTTCTAGATATTTAGAGAAAAAATTTCAAAATAATGTTAAAGTTATTAAAGTTAGCTTCTAATTCTAGCTAATAAGCTTAGAAAATTTTTTATGATTGAAATTCAGAAATTATTTATAGTCTATTTTAATTTTTTCATATGGAATCAATGTTTCATTGTTCAAAAAAAAAAAAAATAATATTATTATTAATATTAATGGCTACATGATGCTATGCAACATTTTAGTATTTTCTCCATGATTATGAAATGCCAACTTGTGTATGAACGTAATCTGTCTTTAAATTGTATTTTATCCATTAGCTAAAGTATACTGATATGTTAATTTCCCCAAATCATCTTCTATTAGAATATTTTAATTATCTTAATCGTTTTTCATAGTTTGAATACTAATCACCTTTTTATCTATTGTACACGGAAAAATTTGTATAGCATGTCTATTACAAAATGTACAATTTTAAGACAATTCATGACAATTTGGTTGGAATTCGTCCGAAAAATGTTTCTATATCCTTACAACATACAATTTTATTGATGTTTCCTTTTTTTGACTCACAATTTTTACTCTATACTTCACTTTAATTGTTTAAAAATGAGGTTCATAAAGTAATTAATAACGAATAAAATTCAATAAAAAAAGTTAATCAATAAAGTTAATTTTTTATACTGAATTTAATTTTCAAGATTGTCATTGACGTTTTTGATGTAAATATAATTTCCATCTTAGTTCAAAAAAATAACGTAACAAAAGGCTGAGTTATAAATAAAATAAATAAAAACTCAGATGTATATGTTACACAAATAAAAACATTTCATTCAATGTCGAAAGTTGTTAAAATTAACAATTTGGGGTCAAATTTTGAATAAAGTTTTAAAAATTTTATAATACTACGCAGCTTCCTCATGGTAAGCCCGGCAAATTTTTCTATTACGAAATTCAGAATTTTCTGTGTGCAGTTCTTTTTTCAAAACCTGTAAAATTTGACCACAAGCTTAAATTGACAAATATTCGTTTATTTTGACTATTCAATAGATAGACCATTCCATAATAAATGTAAAAATCGATTTACATTCGATTTTCGAATATTCTTAAAACGATATTGTTGAATAATCGATTTTGAAACAATTTAAACTACTGTCTCACGCATGTACATATTAAATTTCTTATATGATAAAAGAGGAAAATTTTGAGTGCTATATCCTCGGAGCGGTAGTTATTAAAATAATAATAATAACTGAACAAAACCCCAACTTTATATCGGAACTCACGATAAAAACCCGTACATAGTGGTAACTGCGCAAATTGTTCAATTATGTGGGCTAACGAACGTCAAAATGAGTACAAATTACTCAAAATGTCAAATTAAATATCACATTTTTCACTCCCCAGGGGAGTAGTAGTTTACCTCATCCTACAGAAGAAGGTGATGCTGCTTCCTTACTAGAAGTGCCGCTGACTTCGAAATTTCAAGGTTCCTCTCAACAAAGTGGAGCGAGCATACAAAACAGTCTTAATCAGCGCTTTCAATGAACAAAGCGAACCAAAAGGGCGTGGGTATATGGGCCGGATGTATACCCTGTGATGTGACACCTATCCTGAACTATCCTTTAATTATTCTCATAATCCCCTTCATATGCGAAATCAATCTGCCGACCTACTTAAAACGGCCTTTGACCCTCCAGCATGCATCAAGAACATCCCCAGCAGGTGAATATAGGTATAGTCCATTTTGCATGCGAGACTTGAGTTGCTAAAGTACCCCTCTTGTTGCTAAAGTTGCTAAAAATGTATGTCGAAGTACTCCTCCACTAGCTGACCTTCCGACTACATTACCATTTTCTTTAGCATGCAGAGGCTCTCCGGAACAATACTCGACGGTAACAGTCCCGTCAATCACCTCCATCACTAAAGCAAACGTAGACATAGATCCAGGACCTCTCTGCTGTGTCAATAAACTCTCTTCGGATGACATAAAACATTTGTTTCAAAATACGCGAAACACCGATAATAATCTATATAAACATTCTAAGTATTGTAAAATGTTTGCCAAAGCCAAAACAGCCAAAGCAAAAAAGAAACTAGATATCGTAGTGGCCATTCGACAGATTGGAATCATCAGTTACTCATCTATTCTAAATTTTTGACCTGAAACTCTATGCTTCATCTATCTCAAGCTCTCAAGACTGCCCACCAGTACATGAAAGCCATTGGTATGGACAAAAACAATAAAATTAATATTTATCAAAATATATCTAGAAATCTAAAAAGAAAAAACAAAGTAAAGGAAATGTATTCAAAATTATAAAAATGACATTATCGCAGAATGCCAATTCACTCGGGTAATAAATAATACACATTTCATGGAAATGAGATACAACTATGCTATTTTTTCTTCTTTCAGAAATATAAAACATATGTACATTTATGTGATATTGGAAAGTAAGTTATTTTATAAAAAGGCGAAAACAAAAAACATAGGGAAAACAAAATTTACAGAAAATGATGTGAAAAACAAACGTAAAAAAGATTACAACACAACATAATAAATAGTATATCTTAAAAAAATTTTAATATATATACATAGACCTAATGTTCTATTTTATATTTTTACAAACGTACAGGACAGGATACGAAAACTTTATTATAATTTTAATTTTAGTTTAGTAAATTTTATTTAATTAAAAACTTGGGTAAACCATGTGATTTACACATAATTTTCTTAATAAGTTGCAGAGAAACAGTATTTTACTTATGGATCTATAATCAATAGGGCAAAATGTAATACCTTTTCGAAATAGATAGAAACTGTAGAATAATTTTCTTTAGCTTAGATTATGATAAACACGAACTTCGAAAGTTAATTGGTCACAAAGAAATTACTAATAGAGGTGAAATTTTTTGACTTTCTACTCAAACCACGTAGGCTATGTTCACAATAAAAATATTTTAAGAATAAAAAGCAAGTATGTCTTATCAGCATGCATTTAAAATAAAATTTGTAAAACAATACTTAATTATTATATAAGAATATGGCATTGTCTCCGTGACCGGCTCCGGCAACAAATATTTTCAACTAATAATGCCGGAACCGACAAAATTTGTATTCGAATATAATAGTTATAATAATGCCGGCGCCGGTCATTTTATTTATAGCCAATCAATATTCGTAGTTATTTTTTGAATGATGTGATGGCGCCAGTTCAAAAATGTTTATAATACAGATATTTGTTTTATGTTTATTGTTCATAACGCTTGTTTTTTGACCCATAAATTAATTAATTAATAGATATGAAATTTCTCTCATATGAACTTACCGCCACCAAAATTTCAACTCTCTATCCTTATTCATTTTTGAGTTATCTTGATGGCGGATAGACTGATATTTACCAATTGGGATTCTATGAACAAATTTATCAAAATTATCTTCAATATTTATTAGTGTAACATACGTTAAACTTAATTTAATATAGACGTTAATCTACGGTTAATTTTGAGAGGTAAGTGATTGGAGTGTCTCGGACAGTGTGTATCAAACATAAAAATAAATTTTTATAACAGGAAAAATAAAATGAAAAATTAATATATAGCTAAGAAAAGCAAATTATAAGATGTTTATTATGTATATTTGTTTTCTTAGCAAGGGATATCTTAACCCACTTAGGACTTCCCATCGATCCGCCGTTGATTTCATATCATATGTCGAGTATAAATAATAATACTTCAATGTGTTTGACATTCTGTATTTAAAAATAAAAATAATTTAACGGTGAAATAAAAAACTGAAAAGAAATGATTGATGTATGTTAAAGAATAAAAAAAAATGTTTTTTCTCCTTATTAATCCGTTGGGTGTGTAAACATTTAATATATTATCCAATTATTTTCGACCTACTAAATAAATTTGCTAAATATTTTTAATCAAATGAAAGAAGATTTTTGTTGGTATTATAATTTTCATTATATGTATCATTTTGATACAATTAGATTTTGATTGAAAAATAATATACTTTGCTCTTTCTGATACAGTCACCAAAATTTTTGTTGATTTTAACGTGCTAGAAAGCTAAAAATTTATTCATAGGCTACAGTTTGTCGAAATTTAAACTAAAAATTACTTGTGACGTGTTTGTCTGCAATAAATCTTCGGTATTGTTTCGATGAAGCATAACCAAACACTAATGGAATTTTAAATTGTCTGCCCCATTGTTCTGCATTACTTATATGCATCAATTAATTTGAAAGTTTGGTCGACGCTTTTCCAAAATATATCCCTGATTGAAAAGCATATCGTGGGTACACATGAAAAAGAATACATTTCAAAACGCCTCACTTCTCAGGAGAAAGATTTTGAATTCATCATGAATTTTCTGATGTTGTGAAAGGAATATTTTCGAAAATAATAGTATTAATAATACCATGACCAAATCAAACAAACAGGTGGGTGGAAGCATTATCTATCCTTTTTCAACTACTAATACATGAAGTCACGTATTATAGGCTTACAACTTATTTTTTAGGTCTAGAATATACCACCAAATTTCAGATTGTTATTCACAGACTTATTCTTTAATCACTGGTGGATTTACGCCTAGGCCCGCGAAGCCTGTGCCTAGGGCGGAATGATTCGAGGAGCGAAAAAATTTTTGAAATACCAAAATTAAAATTTCAGAGACGAAAAAAAGTAAAGACAGTCTCCCTTGAAAATGAGTTCAGATTACTTTCTGTAAAGAATTTTCTATAGAATATATAATAATTCAATTTTTCAGTCTAAGAAAACGTTAATTTTTTAAAAGATCAATAATAATCTTTATCGAGTTATATTCTTTATTTTTTAATTTATCTGAAATAGATACAAATGAATTGAAAAATCTAGCCAATAAACTAGTCGACAAGTATCCTGAAGAGACATTAGGAAACGAATGTATTCATTTACATTATCAACTCGAAGATTCTTCAGCAAATGCGGAAGATGTACGCTCTGCACAAAATATATGCAATTTATTACATTCACGAAGTCTTCGAGATGTTTACCCAAATGTTGATATTGCTTTACGTATTTTTTGAGTATTCCGGCTACAAATTGTTCAGGAGAAAGATCTTTTTCTACTTTGAAAAGAGTGAAAACCTATTTACGAGAAAGTATAGGTCAAGATAGACTTAAGGCTCTTGCATTACTTACAGGAAAAAGAAATTTTTTAATTGATTAATATTTGAAAGAAAAATATATTTATTAATTTGTCTAACGCTTAATATGTATGTACCTGTAATATTTATTAGTTATAATTAAAAATTATTTTCTAATGCAATAAAGTTATATGAAATTTAAAATGAATATATTGTAATATATATTATAATAAATAAAATTTATTCTAACATTAAGGGATAAACAGGCCCTAGGGTGGCATCAAGCCTAAATCCGTCACTGTTCTTAACAAGTACCGCTTCGGTCAAACATAGTTATTAGAGGAGTAGCATTTTAAGTTGAATGCCTTAAGCGAACAATAATTGGATAAAAATGACTATCTCTCTATCTCATATGAAAATAACATTATTAAAGTGAAAACCTAACTCAACTATTTAACTAGAAATCAGTGGTTTTTCTTGAAATTTATTTAAATTTAATATTGCACATGTACAGTTTAATGTATCTAACTATATTTTAATTATTTAATATTCTAGATGGTAAATTAGTTTTAATTATTTCATTTTAAAAAAAAAGGTCATTGTTTGTTATCGATAAGGTGTTGTATTGAGGATTTACAGTTAAAATTCTTTATTGACGAGACTTTATATAAGTAATAAGTATTACAAGATTTTTATTCAAGAAATTTATATATATATATAATAATCTATGGTTTTATATCGTTAAATACTTTCAAGTTTGTGTACCGTGAAATAAACCTATTGTGATGATTGGTGATGATGTAAATAGAACCAAAATAACTTACACAATGTTCAATTTTTAAGATTCAATATTATTTATTCATTAAATTCCATTATTTTTATGTATGTTTTTAATAATCCAGCATTCCGAAGACATCGCATGTATAGGCTATATTAATAAAATTATTAAATAATAGTTAAATGTATTTAACCGAGCAAAATAAAAAACTTAAATTTTATATAATGAACTCTAAGTTTGGTTTTATGACTATGTCGAGTGGCGTAACTTGGCAAGGCCTATATGTGTACGATCCACGGGCGTAAACAAATTATGGGTTTAATAACGATGTTAAATGATAAAATTTGAAGATATAAGCTATCAAGGATTACACACATACCCATCTCATTCTTGAAAACGATCTTTAACATGTAATATATATCTAGATGGGACAGTTGACGTCATATTTTTAGTTTTTTAATTAGAAATTTTGAATGCCCGTATCTTTCTTATTTTTAAAAATATTTTAAATAACTTTTGATCCATGTTCGTGATATAAAGATGCTTTAATTGATGTAATCAAAAATTTAGTCAACATCCCGATTCGATAAAAAATTTTTTAATGGATTAATATTTGTTTACATAAATCCAATCCTTTCATAAATCAAATGGTGTATTTACTTCAGGGATTCTGAGCTAAATCAAAAAAATGATCCATTGACTCGATATTTTATGCAAACAAGCCTTCATTCTTTTCGCATGTTAAACTATTTTGTGCAAATACGGCTTGTGCGTTAGTAGGGAATTTTACTTTTACAAGTCGCTTGTGCAACCAAAATCAACATTAAGCCTAGCCCTATTTCAAATGTCATTTTCTTCTGAACGGGTTATCCACAATAAATCCAAAATAGAGCAAATAATGAATACATAAATAGCATTAAATTTTTTTGTAGGTTTCGAACAAATTTCTCATTAGGTGGCCAAAGTCAGTGATAATCTTGCAGCCCCCCTCCACCATTTTAAACGTCATTTTCTTCTAAACGGTTTGAGCATAAACGTCCAAAATATAGCAACTGATTACTACATAAATAGGGCTAAATTTTTTGATAGGTATGGTAGGTTAACAAAGGTATACATTTAAACAAGATAAAATTATTGAGTTATAGAACCTGTCACACTATCGTTTATTTCAACGTGCGGTGATAAGAATGGTTGCCGTTCGGTCAACAGTTGCAGCAGATTTTGTAGCTTGCAATTAAATTAAATACAGTTTGTCATTTTCAATTGCGTTGGATATTTTTAATTTGTTTACAGTTATAAAAATAAACATGTGTTTCAAACATGTTAAATTTGTTTATATATATATATATATATATATATATATATATATATATATATATATATATAGATATATAAATATATAGATATATAGATATATATATATCTATATATACTACTAAGTACTACTAAGTAATTTTCTATGCTCATGTATTCTTATGTAGGTAGATGTCTCTTTAATATTTAACACAGGGTAGCATATAATATAATAAATTAAATTCAAATAAGTTATTTCAATAAGCGAACTCTATTATATACATATAAGAGTGAAGCGGTCTTGCAATCGTGAAAAGGTAAATTTAGTGAAAATATCAAAACCTGACATTTGTGTTGCTTCCCTCCTCCGTTTTGGTAAAAAACCTCTATGCTTGAAGGGAAAATATATGAACTTAAATCCTTTATTATATCACTCGCCCCATTTGGAAGAAATCTTCAAAAATATATAATTGTTTCTAAAAAAAAAAGGAAAGAAAAAATTTCGAAAGAATACTTTTATTTTCAATACATTCCCACTTTTCGACTCAACAATGGAATGAATTAGGAAAACTTTATTTTCTAGAATTTTAATAGTTCTTACATTAATACAACTCTTATTTTATACAATAAAAGTTACAACATCCATTGACCATCAAATGCTAGTGTGACAACTTGTATTTAACACAATAGAAAGCTATAACAGACAATAATTTTAACGCACGTTGTTAAGAGAAACGTCAATGTGACAGAACGTTTAATTATCTATAAATGTAGGGTGTACCACAAGAAAACAATTTTCAATTATAGAGAGACTCACTCCATGATACAATGATACATGATACAAATATAATATGGCAGCTATGAGCGCTTATTTTTTATCATAATACACGGCGTCTGAAGTCGTCGATTGAATTGATGAAAAAATACAACTGTTTTTTAAGTTAGTGTTCAACAAATTTTCATTCTTAGAACAAACTCGGTAAATATGGATTTTTTTAACAAAAATAAATACACATTATTTTTTATAAATTATATAAAACATTTATTAATATTATTATATATTGTCTGGTTTTTTATCAGTTATTATACTCACATAAAAAATATTTATAAAAATTACATAAAAATTAATACAAAAACAACCATATATTAATACACATTATGTATATCATCTAAAAAAATATTTACAATTTACTTTTACAAAAACATTCCATTTTTACAACAAAAAAAAAAATAATAATAATAAAACGTCTTACAAAACACACACAAATTTAAAAACTACAAAAACTAATTTCATCACCGAAGTTAGTTATTCAAAGGCAGTGTAACAATAATATTTTAATTCCATATAAAAAAAGAAAAAGAAATGATTTTTTTATTATTTTGATACATTTAAAAATTCAGTAGTATATATTCAAATCCTTTTTTCAAATTTGCATTGACCATAATAATATATTCATATTTCAGTTAATAAAATTGGCACTCTAAATTATTAATGTTAGAAAAAAGATATTTATTTGTTAAAAATTTAATAATTATTTAAAATAGTATTCTTTTAAATCAATTTGACACATATCCAATTGTACAGTCAAGTCATTCAATATTATTTGTTTTTACTCCTTCAATATTTAAAATATTATAAAGTATTCAAATATTAATAGAACAGTATTAATTTTTAATGTGTGTTGTGTTAGAATGCACAGTTATTCCACAAAGGAATTTTTTTTTATATTTTCGAAAAATTATCTGAATAATGATAAATACACAAACAGTCAGTTTAAGTATAGTCTTATGAAAAGTTTATGTTAAAATAGCAAATGCTTATTTCAAATTAGTGACTCGTTTTTGAATCGTGCTTTTATAACTTAGCTGTACAGAAATTGTATGTAATAAAATTTTTTAAGTACATCATCAAAAATTTTTTAGTATTTTTAAAAAATCGTTAGAGTAATTAAGTTTTTTTTGTAACTAATTTAAGTACATTATATGATTAATTACAGAGATAACTTTTACAAAAAGAAAAAAATAATAATAATAAAGTTTGAATATCTTAAAAACACGTGTGATTTCATAAAATTTAACTGTAAAGAAATTAATATTTTTTAAATAAACTTCATTTTTGTATGCGAAAAAAGGAAAAAGCTCTTCTAATTATTATCAATTATCTTAATGAGTGTCACAAAAATTTTCATTAAATTAGATAATTTTAAGTAAAATTAAATTATTAATGGGCAAAAAAAGAGGTTTCACCGATCAAATTATAAAATCGACCTTCTGTCTGCCCATCTTTTTTACTAAAAATAAATTTTTATGGTTTAAAATTATTTTAGTTATTTTAAAAGAAATTGATGATGTGTGAATATATTTAATGAATTTCTACAGAGTGTATCATGATTTAAAAGTAACAAATTAATAGTTCCACAAACTTTTGTTAAATTTAAAATGTATCAATTAGGTTTATTATTTATCAATCATTATAAGTATGATAGGATAAGTTTTTCACAAATATATTAAATTTACCTAAAAATGTTAAATGAATGTGCGTAGCTGTTTCATAGTTGAGGTGTATATATAATATATGAGGATAATTATGGACGTTTTGCGCAAAAAATGTAATATATTTGCATATCAAAAATAATGATATTCAAATAAACTGTTCGAAGAAACTATGTGACGTGATCATGTTTAAGTTTTATAATAAAACGACTTTTTTTTCGTTATAATTAAAAAGACACATATCAAATGAAGAACATTTTTGGATTCAGTACAGCCCACATCCCGATAGTTTCCAGACCAAAGTTTAACATTTTAATGTCATACGTTGATGTCTGTGTTTCGAAAGTATAAAATCATGCATGCTATCCACCTATGATGACATGAACATTGTATATTAACATATTTTGAAGACGTCATATGTGAATGCTCATCCATGATGTTATACTTTCGAAACACAGGTAATATTATTTATAAGAAATTCATGGAACCACTGAAATTAGTTTATCATTATTGCGTCGTTGTGTGTTTTTAATATTTAAAATATTATCACTTTTAAAGTGTTCATAATTAATGTCTTAAAAATTTATAAAAATTTTCACGCACTTTAACAATATTTTTATTATAAAGTTTTAAAATTTTAATAAAAATCAGTAATTTTTTTTTCATAAGCGCAATTACCTACACTATTCGCTTGAAATCAAGGGATATATCGACTGTTTGTTTTCAAATTTATAATTCGAATTTTTCAGTCTTTTTGATTTTAAAAATTTCTAGAATATTTTTATTGTAATTTACAGCTGTATGTTAAAACAACCGAATCATTTCATCAGCGATATTCAGTAGACATTTGATCATTAGTATCGGGTGCCAGCTACCCATACCAATGGTTTTCTATTCAGTTTGCACAAGTTGAATACTGTGATAGTTTCTAAAATAGTCATATCTGAACACCTTACCATCATATGTCCCATCCTAATATTACTTGGCTTAATCTGTACTGTATATGTGTTGCTTAAAAAAGAATTCAGAAAGATTGAATTGAATTCTGAAAAAAGACTATCGATAATTTGTTCTTAAGATTTGTAATTTTTGAGATATGAAAGATTAAAGATTTTTGGTTTTTTTCTGAATAATTCCTAAGAAACCATAATACGAATTAACAAAAAGTAGTTTTAATTTTTTTAAAGTTTTGATATAAAAAAATGCATGACAACTTTTTTAGTAAGAATAAGTTTTAATTTCATAAAGGCTATTGCTCTTTTGCCATCAAAAATGTGATTGTATTATTTAATAAAAAAAAAAAAAAAAACAATTTATACTATTTCTATAAACTGCATTTGTACGTTACATGCATTCCAGATGCTGTCGGTAATAATTGTATGACGTGGCTGTTTATAAAATTCCTTTAATATTCTTATACTGCATGCATTGCATTTTTCATTTGTTATCTATCATTTTTTATTTTTAATAAACGGGAAAATGGTAAGTGACCCTTTAATCACTGTATAAAAATCAACAATGAGCAATGTACTATCCGTGCAAGGTAACACTAACAGGAATGAGATGATAATGAAACTATTACATTGAACGAAAGTTCAAAATTTACTATCATATATTTACCGAATTTCGAGAATGGCTTGACCGATTATTCTAATTTTTATCTTGAAATATTCGTGGAAGTTACAAATAATAAGTAACGGATAATACAAAAAATGACAATTTAGCTTTCCAATACAAAATATTCCTAGCTGTGAGATATTTATGTCTTTTGTGTAATGCCGGATAAATTCCGCGTGTCCTACACCAAATACTGGAGTCCCACATCAAATACAGGATGACATACAAAATACCGGACACCCAATAAGAAAGAATTTTCTGAAATTCTACGCTTAAAGACTTGCATGTAATCGATGTAATATCGTTTAATAAAATTGAAATATTGTTTTTTCAAACTTTTTCTGTGAAAATTGTCACAGCTACGCGTGAAAACAATGTTTGTCGGTATTTATAAATCTGCATTTTGTGGAGAAAATAAGGTATAGCAGAGCACCTAGCGGTTTACATTATAGAAATTTAATTCGATCGAAAAGTTATTAATTTATGCCTCATTATGTATTTAATTTAATTTTTTTAATGAGAAATGGAAATCACAAAAATGGAAAAATCAAAATTCAGATTAAAAAATATTTAAAAAAAATAAAATAAAATTATTATGTAAAGTAGATTGGATAAAAGATATAAAATAATTCATAAATGGCATAGAACTGATAATAATAACCCAAAAATATTTCTATTTCATTTCTCTTTAGATCTTCAGATTGCGTTACAGAATAAATACTAGACACGCTGCAACATTTTTTTTCTCAAAAAACAGTTTCAATATCCTACCAAAAACCATCAAATGGTGAGAAAATACAAACATTTTATGTAAATATGTTACGTTGTAATTTCTTTGGGTTGAAACTAAGATTTTATTTAGATAAATAATTTTTTTAACTCTGATAAATGCAGAAAATTGGTAAAATTATAATTTTGTATCTAAAATGAAAAAATTTTTGCTTCGAAATTTCATAGGCTCTAACGAAAATTAGACCAAACAGCCAGCAAGCCTTTGAATATATAAAACGAACGTACAAGTTCGTGCTGTCAACTAAATTTTTTATACGGAATTTGAAGAATTTTATATTTTAAAAGTATTGAATATAATTTTCATCTAACAATAAGTATTCTACTTATTTATGAACCTTTCTACAAATACTTTGAATTTATTTTCACAAAAAAATGGCATGTAGCTAATAAAATATATTAAGAACGTTCCCAAAGTTGATTTTAAAAATAAATTTTGTTTATGAAATTTCGATTGCAAATTTTGTTTTGACTGAACAAATTTTTATGATCTTAATAAATGCTACTTATCTACGTAATAATATATACAGAGTTTACGACGTTTCCAAGAGTGTTTCGTGCTCAACTGATTGAGATGGTATCAACAATTGTAAAAGGATCTGATTCACTGAGCCTATGCAAATATCTTTTACTTGCGAGATCACGAGAAAAAGATTGAAAACAATCAAAAGTAATTAACTTTTCAATTTTTACAATTAAACGAATAACTTGACCTCAGTTTTTTTAAAGATACATTACTGTTATACCTTGAATCAATGGTTTTCTGTTTTTAAGACTATCGTTTAAGATAATTGTTTTGGTAATCTACTCCAACGTTCGCATCAGAATTCACCAGAATATGAACGGCGTGTTAAATATAAAATTTTTCACGTTTAGAGGACATATCTAGGAATGTAAATTTAAATTTTTCTAAGAGATTCTAAGAAAACTAATTTTCTTGTGGACGTCATGAATATAACTCTCTGATGTTGAAAACTATAAACTAGCCAACGATGTTTAAAATTTTTGATTACCACAGCAGACATTATATCATTATTAATATATTTTTCAATAAAACTAGACAAAATAAAGAATAAAAATATCAATTTTCATTACAATTTTCTAAGCATATTTTTATGGAAATAATTAGGTTATAAAAGTAATTTTTTATTGATATTGAATTTGTCTACATAATGAAATGAGTACATTAAGTCATTCAGTATTATATCATTCATCAATGTCAAATTTTACAATAATTACTACTAAGGAGTTTCGAGATGTTTTGAAGAAATATTCATTTTTATTACTTTCGTAATCATTTTTATATCACCATTTTAAATGTACCAACTAGAATATCAAGTTTATTGGAAATATCACCTCCAAATAGAATATCAAGTTTATTGGAAATATCACCTCCAAAATTAGACTCCAAATAATGATTTCCACACAATTACGGGAATAAGTTAAGTGCGGAATAAATAAAACGGTAAATACAAACTCTAAATCGGTCCAGTAGTAATATGACAATTGTACTCATGCTTTTTAGAGATTGATTAGAGTGAATTTAAGATGAGTAAATTGGCCAGTGATTCAAAAATTAAATCTCTACCAGAACCGAAGAAAACATTCGAATGTTTCAATATTAGATCCAAACTACCCTTAATAAAATCACTATATTCCACCATGAACTATTTTGAATCAAATTTAGAATTTTCAAAATATCTTCAATCTAAACTCCTTAACTATTAAATTTATGAATGACCGAAAAATAAAATGAAATTTTTATGGTTATTTTCTATCTACATTTGATTAGCAATACAAAAAGTGGTAAAACTTCACACATACAAGTACAACATTAGGAGAAAAATACAATTTATAAAAAATTAGGATATATTTGTTATATATAAATTAAACAATATTATTACGTATTATGATTTCGGTTATACGTAAATATCGCTCTGAAAACCAATTTTAAATTTAATTGTATATATATATAAAATTGCCGCATCACATAATATATTTAGTGAGAAATGAGATTTAAATTTGGTAGTCGTATATTTGTTTCAACATCCAAAATTTGGATTTAACAGAAAATTTTAGAACATATTTATTCTTGTAAGAAATAAGATATTTATTCTAGTTAATGATTAATTAAACATAACTTTATTAATTATGAATTATTTTTTGCTGTTCGAACATTTTCCTTTAACTTCAAATCAACATGAAACCTTGTTCAAGTTAATCAAGTAATTTAGTCAAGTAGCAAGTATTTTAGTTACTTGACGTGTGTGAACAGAAACATTTTAGTGAATTGATTAGTAAAGTTTTTATGTCAAGTAGTCAAGATTAATTTTTTTTTTTTTTTGTGGGCAAGTGGTAATCATACTACTAATCAATAACAATAAACAAATGTATCAATAACAATAAACAAATGAAGGAGTCTCTCTGTTTTTACATTTAATTACTGTTCAGTCATATAATATAAACAATTCTGTGGTATAAAATTATATTACATGACAATGGCTGTTTACGTAGTTTTAATAAATTACTTCTTACTTGACCAAATTACTTGATCAATGTGAACATGGCTTAAAATTTAGCCATATATGTGAAAAATATATTAAATTGATGAAATGGCGCTTAAAAATAACTTTTTTCTCTTTCTTCTTTCTGATTGAGATCTGAAACTCAGTATAATTAAGATTATCTTTTTGTTTAACCGAAATTTAATTGCTCATTTAGTGCGGTAATTACATACAACCATGTTTTTTATACGTTACCGAAAATAATAACGATCTGTGTATATACTTCATACATCTTCTGTTAAATGTTATAATGTTTCTGTTTATTGGTATCAAGAAATTTTTATTACAAAAATAATATTAACTTGTTTTTTTTTTATATAAAAAAATAATAAATAAAATAACAAAAATATTTTATGGACTCAATAAATTTTTCTAATATCTATAAATATTTTTATAGATTACTTTTTTTAAACAAAATTTAAATGTTTAGCACCAAATAATAATAAAAACTTTTATTTTTTTAAATAATAATGCCATCATATTTACATATGTCTCAATTAGTGTAAATTTATTTACAAATTAAAATAATAAATAGTAAAAAAAGCAATTGTTTTTGTAGTCTATAATATTATTTAGTTTACATTATTTGTTCCAATTTCAAATCGAAAAACTAAATAAATTTTTATACAAAAAATAGTTTTTTCCATATTTGAGCAAATACTTTATATTTCTTAAATTATTTTTTATTTTATAATTTATAAAAATACAATATTTTTATTTATTTAAAATATGTTCGACTAGTAACATTTTCATATTAGTATTTTTATTTATTTTATTACTAAAATTTCTTCCAAGTTAAAATTAATATCCGAAATTCAATATAAAAATTTCATTGTTATTTAAATTGGTAACAAAGTGAGTGAAATGATTAAAGTTTATTTAGACTCACTTTCAAATTCTTGTTGAAATGAATATTATAACGAGTGAAGATAACAACTAACAGAGTTAATTGTTTAGATTCTCGGCATATGGTTCAGAATCAATGCGTGAACTATTTTTAATGATAAGCATTCATGAAATTTTCTAAATATGCATCTAAATATGCCCGTACAGTTATAAACACATGTATAATAATAATATGTACTATAATTATATAAATTTAATTTAAATTTAAGCTGGAATTATGGCGAATCTAAACAGTTTTTGAAACAGAAAAAATATTTCAAAAAAAATTGTTTTTTTTTTGAAAAAAGAAACAATTTTGTCCTTACGTTTTTTTCTATCTATGATGATTCAAAAGTTGGATTATGATCCTCATTCTTTATTGACCAATTCTGCTTATTCACGAACACCTTGCTTATTCACCAAAATTTCAACTCGTTATCTCTTTTCGTTTTTAAATGATTTTTTTCACTACCCGTCCGTGAACAAATTAACTAATTAGGTAATTCTATGATTACTCATACCAAAATTTAGTTTTTGCGGTAATATTTTCTAGTGTTACAAACTTTAGACTAAAATTAGTATACTCTTATTTATTGTGTAGATATCAAATATAAAAATACGCAATATAGTGTATGAAATTTCACCTCGAGTTTATTGAATTCACATAGATTTGGTAAAGACGAAAAAATAATTTAAATAAAATTTAATTTCCTATGATTTTTTTATTACGTCATTCGGAATTGAATTGTGTGGTACGAAACGATCATACGTAACAGGAGCGTCATGTTTTGTACTTGTGTAATTATTATTCCCGAAAGTGTATCAAGTTGTACCTATTCTAGATGAAGATAATACTTGATTAAATTTAATAAATAAACCGAGCTGATTTCAGACATTAACTCATAAAAAATTGTAAGAGTTATAACTATGTTTCTCCTTTGTAAAAACAGCGTTAACAATGTCTTTAATTAAAAAAAAACACATATAAAATTGAATTTCGGAGCAATGAATTTATAAAAAAATGAATATCATAAAATTTCATTAAAAAACCTAACAAAAATTATTATTTTTTTTTTTTTAAACTATAGTTTATTTACTTGAAAATCAAAATTAAAATAACTCAAAAAATAAAAAAATAAAATAAAAATAAAAATGAAATGAAAATTATTAAAATAATACCTATAACAACATTTTAAATGCCATTTCTAATGCCATTTATATTTACATACAAAAGTTCGATGTTTTCTTTCCTCGAAATTTCATCTTATATACAAATCAGAGCTGAATAAGCATTTTCTTTCCATCACAGCACTGATTTTATTTTTAAAAATAATTAAACAAACAAAATTTGTAATAATGCCTATAATTCGGTTGTAGTTTCAACAATATTTCTATCGTTTAAATAGGAAAATCCTCCTAAATGTGAATAATCTTTCTTCTCTCGAAACATAACATTTTCATTTGATGGACTCGTGTTCATATTATTTCCTTCATCATCGGATGCTCTGGAAAAAATGGAAAATAAGATTATAAATAAAACTATGTATGAGAGTTGGACAGGTGCATCCTAGCAATAATATTAAAAATGAGCTGGCCATATGGCTCAGCAGGAGGGCGCCAGAATTCTTTGTAGGGTTGGTTTGGGAAATGTTTTTACAAAGATTTTTATGTAACAATCTATTTTTTTATAGTTTATTAAATGTAGGCTACTTTCTACTTTGTGGCTTTTTGTCCGACGCACAAAAAGATTAATTTTTTCTGAAATTCATTGATATTTTAATCATAGAGTGAAAGTAAGGACCAAAAACCGGCAGACCTCTGGTAGATCCATACCAAATTCACAGTCCCGCGTTATCTCTATTCCAAATATCACTTCTTATAAATTGTTTTCAAACCAATTGAGTCTCCAAAAATCCTTCTGTGTACTTTCTATTTACGAATCAATCAATTCTTTATAGAGTCATGATATGAAGAAAATAGTAAAAGTGAAGGGTTGAAACGAAGATATAAAAATGTACAAATCTTTTAAACTATTTTAAATGAAAACACTGGCGATTTAAAATGATCCAGAGATATTGAAAGACACAGAGGCAAAAGTTATGACTGACAATTCTATCATCCCAGGCAACATTGGTAGACTATATATAGACTACATATGTAAATATCTGTTCATTTGTATGCTATCGCAAAACTTGACTATTTCGATTTATGTATTTTTATTTTATTTTATTTCTTTTTATTTCTAATAGTTATAGGAAAGCGTATAATAAAGATCAAAAGTCATTATCACATTGACACCTTTTTTTTTAACACGCATAGAATATTGTAAGCATAAATCAAACTTTAATTTTAATTTATATTTTGCGATGTCAGATGAATGAAGAATGGATAACAGTTAATTTTTGTATATAGAATAAACCTAGGGTTCCTTAGTTTATATTCCGTGGGTTACGCAAACTTAAAAGGTTGGACATTGGGTTCGAATATACTGGTAACTTTTTCAATGCTCTATATTATTTATAACGAATATTAAAATATAATATTGTAGAATTCGCCGCTGCTAAATATAAACTTTAATTTGGCCTCACCTATGATATAATGGATTTAATATTGGTATTTCTTGATTTAAATTATTATGTTGCATATTTTTTGCATTTTTGCGCTGCAACGTGTGACTTAAATCCAGTCCACTACCAATAACACTCGAAGCACGTGCAGTTGTCGCTGTATCTGATTCAATTGGACTATTTTGACCTAGTAAAATCAAAATATTTATTAACAGAGATACAACAAGTCAAGTATGATTTTGAAAGACGAATACATACCTATACTATCATTATTATCTTTTGTAATATAGCTAACATTATCTAAACTAAATGCATGATTTTTACTGCTAAAATCTAATTGTAAATCATTGAATTCGTTATCTTCGTCTAACGGAACTGACATTTGTAATACTTGTGTTTCATATTCTTTTAAATTTGGTTCAACAAATACTGGATCATATCTAGTAGGGCTTGGTACAATGTATGATCGTTGATTGGACATTTGTTCTTTGAATGCTTTATATCTGAAAACAAAAATTATTCAAATTTAGTCGCAATAGTTTCTAATAAAAAACTATACATAGATCTCTTAGAATTCTTTTTGGAAGGACAATTAATTACTAATAAATAATGTTATTTGGACATGTTTAATAGTTTTCGGAGATAATTCGTAAAACCTTTTACAATCTACATAGAATATTAGCAAATATTTGAACGATGATGGTGCAACAAAAATGATGACAAAATTAAGCTGAGATAAACAAAACATCATAAATCAACATTCATATTCATTTTAGATCGTGCTTGATATTATTTACTCTGGAACTAAATATATTTACTTTGCGATTTATTTTATGCTAAGTATGAACACAAAATAAAATCATTGATGGATTAAATCTTACAATGCTTGTACAACATGTTTTCAAAAAATAATAAAATAGCGTAAACGAATTAGATCGTCCCCCATTAAGACCCTATAGACATCGGCATACAAGAAATTTGTAGTCATATAATTCAGTTAGTGTAATCTTAATTAATTTATCAACTTTGGGAAATTTTTTTTCATTAAAAACTGAAAATTTACTGTACGCATGTAATAAAATCTGGCATGCTAAATGTATACAGAGGATGAGATGTCGAGTTTTGAGACAAAAAATACTCAAAGAGCAAAATAACCTTGACAATTTTGACTCGAAGTTTTTTTCCTATCTTTATATTCAGATTGTACATGCCTAATTTCACTACATTTGGGTTTTTATTTTTCGTCATATTGATACATGAAAATTCATAATTTTCAAAGTATACTTACGCTATTTTAACTGATTTAAAATAATGCTAATTTCTATAATTGCTACCTCAATAGTTTTAGTTATTTTCGAACGGATCGGAAGTTTACAGTACCAAGATTTATTCTAACAAACAAGTTTTTCTAATTCTATATTGTGATAGATGAATTTACACTTATATAAAACTCGCATAACAATTTCACTAATCGTTAAATTCTGTATTCTTATTTCTAAGACTTTGTAAGGAGAAGTTTCAGATTAATATATTAATAAAAATTAATATTCTGTAATGAAGATACTGCAAAATAGGGTGAATTTACTGTACATAAGAAGTTTTCAAGGTTGACCGATTTACATCAAATTACACTTTTAGACTTAGAATTTACCATAAAATTACGCACTCACCTAGACCAAGATATGCAAATATAAATGATTCCTGCAATACCCAATATAAATATAATACAAGCAATAACAATCAATGCATACGGGAATACATCATCATATAATGCAACCGCTGCTTTAATCTTCTGTTGTACCATAATTGGTTCATGTATATTGGATGCTGTATATTTCACTAAACCAGTAACATCAAATGTTATATTGTCCATTGCCGATTTCTCAAATATTGACCTAAGAACAAACGAAACAAAATTAATAATACCCAGTTAGCTTTAATGGTGAAACTACAATATAAAATATTTTATATTTAATTAAATAAAAAACAAACTACAACAAAAGTTAATTATTATGTAAAAAAAAATTGAATTAATTATCATTTTATAACGTAATACGTCATTGATTACAAGAATTATTACAGATATAAAATTAGAGAAAGTATGTTTTGATATCCTGTATGTTTTAAAGTAAATATATTCAGAGAACACCTATTTTTTATTCCATCTTTTCTGGGACGCCAAGACATAATGATAGGGGAAACAATGATATGATATTTCTGGTATCTTTAATTTTTAGAATCAAAAGATTATTACAAGGTATAAAATTGTAGACAGTACTACTTTTTCTAAAAATGGGACAGTTACAACCAATTGTTAAATACTCTACATATACTTAAACATTAATACATGCAATTTTTTTAATTATTAGGCTGCGCAAATTATAAAATAACTACGTTATAATATTTGTTTGATGAAGTACCAACTAAATAACTTATTTTCATTTTTAGTCATCGAAAGGCTTATAATCAAAGTTTCAAACAGATAGAGAGCAAATAATTAGGTAACTTTATGTCCATTGGCACCAAAATCATGTCTATTCCATGAATTTTCCAAAATATAAAATATACGTAAGTAAAATATCTGAATTATTATATTATTTATGTTTACAGTATATATCTATAATCAAAACTCCAGGAAAAAAGTTAATCAGGATGAAAAAAAAAAATTCAGCTCAATAAAAAGTAATCAAACACTCAATCAGAAGTTAATACTTTTAGAAAATTTTTCGAAATATATTATGCTGGATTATTTGTCAGTAATAAGTCTTAAGTGCGAACATACAACTACGGTTAACTTATTTAAAAAAAAAATAAATATATATATTTAATTGGCCTAAACCTTCGAATCGGCTCAAACTTAATATAAAATGATAAAATGGAGTGTTTAAAAAATGTAAAAATTTGGAATTCTTTTGCTAACTAGGAGATTCGGTAAAAATATTAAGAAAATGTAAATATTTCATAGAAAAGAATTAATTAATCTCTAATCGATAAAAATTTCTTGGTAAGATACTAGGTGAAATATACACATTCAGTTTCCGTCGGTTTTTAATCGATAGATTCGTTACAAAAATAGAATAATATTCCGTATCGTAAAATATTAATAATGTTAACAAATTTGAATAATATTAATTAATAAATAAAATTACGTGAATTAAGTGGAAAGTATTGTGAATCTACTGGTTTTTAAGTTGAGTTTATTTAAAATTTTATTATTTTTTTAAATAGTTTTTGTTTTCGTCACATTGTTTTTCACAGCTTTGAAAAAAGTATGATAATAATTATACATAACACCCAAATACTAATTGTTTAAATTTATTAACAAACATTTAGTGATTCGAGAACAAACTACACTAAAAACAATTTGTAAAGAAATAACTAGGTTACCGGATACTCAACCGTGTAATGAAGAAAAACACACATTTAAAATAATTACAATATTTTTCTTTATCACAAGACTATTAAATAATTGTTTGTTGATAAGACTTTATAGCAAATTTGAAACATGACTGTACCTAGTTAGAAAATATTTCACTTGTTTTATTATCAATTGAAGAATTTAGTATACACAAAAGAAAATATAAAATGTAGAACATATACACAACTAACCTTTGCACACGACTATGATTTCGTTGTAAAATAACACCAGTTTCAGGATCAACGGCATAAAACCACACATCTGTTGCTAATGGATCTATTTCTAAGGTTCCATTTACATTTACATATTGACGTGCGGACATTTTTTCAATTCCCACAACTAATCCAGAATGTGTTTCTAAAATATCAACTACAGTTTCCTCTTGCGCCGACATAACATCAGGTTTGGCATCGCCCATCACCAAAACCATTCGGTTTATATCCGATATTAAATTAATCTATAATTTTAATTAGAAAATATTTAACATTTAAAATGAAAATTACTTCCGAGAAAATATTTACCACAACGGGAGCTGTTACAGTATTAAAATCCATTTCAGAATTTGGGTTGTCTCGTGCTTCAACTTTAAAACGGAATGGTAATTCTGAATCCATTACACTGTCAAATGTTTTCTTCGTTTTGATAATTCCAGAGGTTGGTTCCATTGTGAAATATTCATCACTTTTTTCATCGTTACTAATTAGCTTGTATTGAATTTTACCAAATTTACCACTGTCATTATCGTTTGCCTTAAAAAAATTAATATCATGAAACTGGCGTTCATGTTTATTATGTGAATGAAATTTTTGTTTCTTTTATTTTATTTATATCAATACGTGAGAGGAGTCTATTTTCATCAACCAAATACATGAGTAACTTGGCTAAAACTTTTTGAACGACCAAAAGTGGAAAAGTTTACTGGGTATACACAAAGCATGTGTATCTACCCAAAGATCTGTTGGTACTCAAAGCAAGACAGCGAGGAAATTAGATCACAATGTCTGTCCTAAGTTTCAACTACTGTATCTTTTGAACCGTTTTAAGTAAGTAGTCGATATATTTATGGGGTATGTGTTAATAGATAACAGAATGAAAAAAAAAAAACTATATATATATATATATATATATATATATATATATATATATATATATATATATATATATATATATATATATATATATATATATATATATATATATATATATATATATATAATTTTTATCGATTTCAATAATGTATAATGATTATAAGAAAAATAAAAAATAAAAATTAATAGAAAAATCTTACTTTTACTTGAAGAACCACAGAATTTACACTAGCATCCTTCGACAAAGCTCCAAAATATGTACCATTTTCGAACGAACGTTTATTTCTTGGAAAAATAAATTCTGGTAAATTGTCATTTACATCCACTACTGTAATTTTAATTATTGCTGAACTTCGCATTGGATTTACTAAGCCTTGCAAGGAATCTAATTGAATTTCTAGCTCATACGTTTCTTTAGTCTCAAAATCTAATGATTTGATTAAATATAAGGCACAGTTCCGTTCTGGATTTATATTTGCCATAAAGTATTCTGAAAAATTCAATATAAGATAAGTAAATTATAATTTTATATTTTTAATAATGCCTATTAACCCACCTTCATTATTTCCAGCAGCTATATTGCATTTCAATGGAATGTCAGTGTGGACATGATTATTTAGGATAGTGAGAGTTTTAACCAATGAACCATTGGCAGCATTTTCGGGTACATTAGCTGTAAAAATATCATCAGCAAATGCTAGACCAACTTCTGGTGGCACTGTCGCAACATGTCGCACATAAACGGGTACAGTCATAACAGAAGACAATTGCGGTTCACCCAAATCATATGCCCTTATATCCACCTTTAAAAAAACACTGATGTTACTAAGCATTCAGATATCACATTTATAATAAAAACTTTACCTGATATTCACTGTCCGTATCTTTACGTAAATCATCACGTACTCGAAGCACACCCGTATCCGAATCAACTTGGAAATATTTATTCGATTTACCTCGTCCAATCAATTCGTAGCGTACTTTATTTCCCGGTGCTGTTCCATCAGAATCTGTGGCTATTAGATTCGTAACAATTGAACCAATTTGTGCTTCGTCATCCAAAGTAATCGGCCGTGGAACTGACGTGAACACTGGTGGAATATCGTTTCGATCTTCAACATCAATTATCACTTTTGTTGTGGCACCTGATCCATTACTCTCGTTCTCCATGGTACCAATAATTAACACATGCTGAATGTCGCGCTCATAATCCAAACCACGCAACGTGTAAATCTCTCCCGTTTTTGAATCTATTCTGAATTGATCAGTAGGACCTTGTCTAATTACATACGTAATCTTTTTAACTGAATCTGGATCATCGGCCTGAAAATTTGTCCAATAAGTCAATAAATTTTTAATGTCATTTTAAATAATAAAAAACTTACCGAGACTTGTATCACGAATGTATCGGGCATATTTTCTGGAACAATAGCCGTATATTCTGTGCGATGGAATATTGGAACTTCGTCTTCAATATCAATTACATTTACAGTTACAGTAGCCGTTGCAATTCTAGGATCTGGAGCTCCATCCTTTGCCGTAACAACAAATTTATACTCGCTTTCCATTTCATAGTCTAAAGCAATTTTGGTAGTTACATCTCCGCTTTCGTAATCAATTGCAAATGGTATGTCATCGGGTACGTGATATGATACAAGGGCGTTAATTCCTTCATCTAAATCAGTTGCATGGACTCGACCCACTAGACGTCCAGCTGGACCTTCTTCAATACGGAATTCGTAGGGTAACCCTTCAAATTCTGGATTTTTATCATTAATATCAGTAACTTTTATGTTAACCGTTGCTGTACTTGATAAATGACCATTATCTTCTGCTTTAATTAATAATTGATATCGTGTAAGATCTTCACGATCTAACTTTCTTCGTACTGAAATAACACCATTTCGATCACCAATTCCAAATTGTCGCAAATCGTTGCCAGATATAATCGAATATGTAACCGGATCATTTTCTGGGTCTATAGCCTAGAAAAACGCAACGAACATTAAGAACCAGGCTTAGGTTTAGTTGTGTAAAAATAGAAATAAAACTTACAATTACTGTTGCCACAGTTGAATTAATGGAAGCACCTTCACTAACTTGAACTTCATAAACTGGCTGTTGGAATTCAGGGGCTTTTGTGTTCGGACCAGGTAATACAGTAACTTCAGCAATGGTTTGACTGTGTAGCCCCCCACGATCTGTAGCTTGAACAGTTATACTATATTGTTCACCAGCACTCACTTTACCAGTTGTTTCAATTACACCAGTTTTAGGATCAATTGTAAACTTTTTCTGGCCATTGTTTGATACATGATAAATACTATATGTAATTACTGCATTTTCACCAGCATCATTATCAGTTGCTTCAATCTATAAAATACATAAAATAAGTTATTTATTTAACATTTGGTTTGATGTAATAAAATAAGTGATTTTTTTTATGGGACGTAGTTGAATGGCTGGACGTTTAAAAACTAAGTTCATATGAAACATAAAGTGTGGAGTTAAAATTTGTAGATTAAATTATTTTTTTCAATTGGGAATTTTTCTAATTTGGTTTGTATTTTACTACGTGAATTCTTTCGATAGCTATAATACTTTGAAGTTTCGTGATTGTTGAAAGCTGGTTTCTCAGGCAGGGCTATCGGTTTTTATCAAATAAAAAAATATATTTAATTATTTTGGGAGGGGCACAAGTCTTCGGCTATTTCCTTGCCATTAAATCCAGAGTATATAGGGACCCAGAAATATTAAAGAGAAGATTTTGTTATATTGAGCTCTATGTATATATTTTGTATTTGTTGTATTATAGTAGTTTTTATTTCATTATTGTTCATAACTTTTAATACGCTGATGGCATTCGTTATGATACAATATTGATGAGGAAGGTTTTTGGTTTGAATATATTTCTAACAACTAACAAGTACTTCTTTTAAATAATCTCCTGTTTTGATAAATTTTATTGTTGGCAAAAACGAAACTTTTTTAAATAAAATCATACACAAGACACGAAAAGTAACTTGGTTGATAAAATTTATTCACATAAAAGCTATATCATTAACAAGACGCGATTAATCTGAAGTGTAAACTTATTTAAATAATTGGTTCTAGATCAAATGAAGGCCAACAATAATACATTTTTTTAAATTGATTCTATATTTTTCATCATAGATTCGGATTTTATAATGAATAAAATTAAACTTCCGTTTGAAAAATAATTTTTACCCTGATAAAACATTAAACACACACATTTGATACAAAAATAATTTTTTATACGAAAACTACAGCTTTTTAAAAAAGTTGTAAAGGGGGAAATAATATTTAGAGCTTGGATTATAATAAAGAATCTTTGAGATATTTTGAATATGCAATAAAAATATATGGTCCCATATGCAATAAAATAATATTGCAAACACGGTTATTACTATAATACTTTCTTACATCATACAAACAGCCAAATGGAAGCTGAATAAAACAAAGTTAGTTCAAGTAGGAATAAATGAGAAAAACATTTTCAATATACAAAGTAAAAATTTACGTCGATGCATTCTTTGTCAGTATGATCATTTAATTGTTTGTTCTTTTTCAAGTAAGGATGCTTATTTTTTAAGTATGGAATTCAAACTATCATAGTAAACAATATTTTAACGTGGTAAAAGGTATTTAAATGCGTTTTTATTTTTACTTTTATAGGTTAAGAAATTTTTACTGTTTAAGTCCAATTGTCACAATATGTTTGGGGTTCGTTGTCACATATAAAAACCAGTTCCTTACAACATGTATTATTCCAACAGCCAAGCTGTTTCTTGCCAAATTCAAAATTTCTTAATATATAATAGGAGGAAGCGTCAAGGATATTTTCTTGGACAAAATGTTATTCAAATAATTAGAAACGACAGGCAAAATATATCATAAATTAAGTCGATAACAACGACTAAGTTTAAATCGTAGCTATGAAAAAAATATTTAAAATAAAACTTTATTGATAAAGAAATTGTTTTTACTATTGGAAATTTACCACTACGCCAATCAAGGTGGATGCTAGGTGAAATGTTACATGTTTTTTTGTTTACTTAAAATCAATTTCTAAAAAATTAATAATATCCCATCACTAGTTTTCAAAAAGTTACTAGTTACTTAAATTTCTTTGAAAATACCATTCGTAAAGCCTCCCATAATAAAAAATGTATCGTCCAATAGCGGTCAACTGTATCATTTTCATAAAAATCGACACATTTAAAGTACTTCAACTGCATTTTATGTAAAATACATTTAAAAAATATCAGACTGTGTTAATCACGTATATGCTTAAAGAGTTTTTATAAAAATTCCATGCCTAAAAATATTTTCCACACCACAATACTGACATGTGATGTCAGTACATATAGACGTCAGATTTATAAATGTAGATCTTTGATAAATAAGTAAGTAACGATTACTGAATTAGCTATATTCCACATTAAAATGTGGAACTAGACTCAATACCGTAACAAAATTGGAATATTAAATTTAAATTGATTCAAAAATGAAGAAATAATAAGCTCACAAAGATTACATTACTTCTATAAACAAGTATCTTTGTTTACCTAATCAGAATTTTTGAACGTTCATATTTTATTTTTCATATTTATAAAGATTTAAAAAAATTGCTTCAGTCCCCGATTCGTTAAGTAAAACGCTTGAAGTAATAAAAATAAAAAATAAGTAATTAAAAAAAAAACTAAGTTACTATGCTTAATGATGGTTCATTAATTACTTCTAGAAATTTAACTGTTTTATTACAAATTATTCGAAAAAATTTTTGTTTTTGAGAATTAGGAATCTGTGGATAATAATTCAAGTTTATTTGAAAATATAAAACTACTACTTAAAAAAAGCTCTGGATCTGCGCCTGTCTGAAGAAAAGTGGAAAAACTTTGTAGGTAAATATTTATAACTTCCACTCATGGAGGTTTATTTTTATAAATTAATATCTTATATATAATTTTATTAGATAAAAAGTTAAATCCCATAAACAATAACTACTTTAAAAAAAAATCGCAGTTTACATTAAAATACCCTAAGGGTTTAATAATAATTTCATTAAAACGATAATAATCGGAATACTTTATTAAATTTATATTTTAAAATACAATTAGAATACATGTAGTAAATAAAAGTTCTTACCTGTATTACATGACGTTTAGCATCACCAGCTTGTATTGTAATTGGTGAAATCATAGGTAAATATGGTGCATTATCATTTATATCATTTAATGTTACAATTAATGAAAGAGGGCTACTTGCAGCAATACCAGCTTTCTCTCGTGCAACAACCTATAAATTTTATTAATTTTTATTAATAATAATAACTTTTAAATGTATGTATTTTTATTGATTTATTAATTTAATCACCCATCAATCGAAGGGTGCGATTGTTACTTTCCTTGTTAAAACTGTCTATTCTTCAAAATTGTTGTAGGTCAGTCTTTCTTATCAATTGACCTCTAGAACTAATTTTTACTAACAGTTTCTATATATGGTTTCTTTGCTACCAATTACCTTTCGAATTCAGTGCCATTCAAATTAGAAGCCAAAAATTAATTCCTTTTCGACGATTTCGAAAGATAATCCTTGAGCAGAAAACTACTTATAGAAATTCTAAATAAAAATTTTTTTTTATATTTACAAAAATTAACAAATTTCTTGTTAATTTTTTCATAAATAGTGAATTGTGATATTTGATAATTTTTTTATATTTGGATTCGGTCCTTGTATGTAAAACATTACCTTTTACCTTCGTATTCCAAATTATGAACTTTAAATATAAAGAAACAAATGTTTACTTACTTGAAAACGGAATTTTCCTGGGCTAGGTGGATCTCGATCCAAATGTTCATCATTGACAATTAACACACCCAAATTATTAATTTTGAAATATGGTGTTGTTAATTCAAATTTATAAATAGGTTTGGGATCTTCCGGACCCTAGAAAAATTGTAAAATTATTAAACATAATTAAGAAACGCATTTTGGAATCAAAACAATTTCGTAGATTTCAACGTTGTTAAGTACTGAATACTAGTATGCAATTTAAGTGTTAATTGGTACCCAATATTCGAGTAAACAAAAGCGAAGAAGATTTGAAACTTTTAACAGTTATATACGTCGATTTTAAAAAAATAAACTTGAAAATTTTTGTCTAAAGATTAGAGTCTAATAAATAAAATTAAAAAATTCGCTAAAAACTTTTATCTTATGTATGTCAAACACCTAAACACCTAAAAAATTCAATATTTTTCAAAAAATGATGAGGCATTACCAATCAGAAATTCTAATCATAAACTGTCTAGTACGGAATCAATTGACATGTACAATAAAATCTACCAAATAAAAAAACAATAATAAATCGAATAAAACACATTGTCAGTATTGTCATTATCATGACATGACATGCACAATATTAAATGCTGAGTGCTTTAAAATTTTGATACTCTGGAAGATTTCTTGTCGTTGAATATTTCAATGATATTGTTGTTATTTTTTTTAAATAGAAATGAAAGGTGGAGTAGAATAGCAGAACCAATTTACTGACATTTTGCCAATAGATAAACCAGCATTATTATTACGAAATTTATCTAAATAATAATTTCTTTTTTATGGTGGAATAACCCTTTCAAATGATTAAATACAGCTTTAAAAGGCCTGAAGTTGAATTGATAAAATCAAAAACAATTTCTCTGTTTACATGTACCTTCCAAAATTTGAACATTTTTCTGTGTACAGGAAGACAACTAATAATTTATTAATTATAACAAATTATAACTAAAATGTGCGTTTGAGGTTTTAGCTTCAAAATGATTGTAGCTTTGTTCATATAATTTCAAGATCAATTTCAGCCATTTCATTCATTTGTATGAAAAATATCGATAAGTATTTCGATACAAAAAATTTTAAAGATATACAGAAATTTACTTTTTGTTTTATAATTACGAATTTTAATTTTCTTTGTAATATAAATGATAATATTTGAACATCATATTTTGGATAAAAAACTTTTGAAATATTAAAAATATTTCTGAACAACGTCCAATGTTAAATCAGCATGTTTTTTTTAATAACATGACGGTATTACTTTCGCGGGCATAAATTAAGAATTGATGGATATAAAAAATTAATGACTATTAAAATATACGACACGTGACTAAATAATGTGTTGTTCGACAATCAGAAAATTTTATTTTCAAGCTATCGGACAAATGAACCTGGTATTTTCAATATAAGGATGGGAAGATTGTTGTTGTCATTGAATGGTCTTCCTATAACAATAACAAAAAAGGAGATATCCGTAAATTTGAAGCTTAATCGCGCAGTCAAAAATTTTACATATTCCGCGAAAGAAAGCGATTCAATTATTAAAATGCTTGCCAAGAAAAACGATATTAATTTAGCAATTAAATTAGATACAAATTCTTGGAAGGATGGTAATAACGTTATAAAGGCTTTCTAGCACTTCTAATAAATGGTATGCATTTTGCAAAATGAGATTTGATAGTATTATGTGATATAGCTTTTGGAAATTGAAGCCCGCATAAAGTGTGGCAATCAATAGTTAAAGAACTTTTTGAACACTCTGTATTTGCAGTAATATGTAATAGGTAGTACAAATAATTCTTTCTATTATTGTTCGTCTCAATAATATTATACCTGGAAATAAAATGTGGTTTAAAATATGGAATAAATATTATACTTACTAAGTCGGCATCAGTAACAGTTAATACAATAGGCTCGCCTTCACTATCAATCACTGGTGTACCTATCGCAGCATTCTCATCAACAAAACCTTCAACGGCTGTTGCGTGAATGACTGGTGGATTGGCGTCGACAGGTTTTACGGTTATCGATAATTTTGCTGTTGTTGAACGTTGTTGGTCTGATACTTCTGTTGCCTATTTTTTAATTTATTTAAAAGTTATTGTTATTAAAAAGATGTACATGATTTGTATAATTGTATAAAAAGTAGTACGTAAATATGTGTTACGTAAACAAATATTTTAAACACTTTTACATATATAAGTTAATAAGTAGATTGTTAAAATTAAATACAATACGAATGCACATCAACACATTCGTTAAAAAGTCTTATGTAAAACAATGAAAAGTTCAATAAATTATGAGCCCGTATATTTTACGAATACTACAGAAAGTTCGAAAAATACATAGTATATCTGGAAATTTTTCTAACCAATTGAGGAAAAGCTGATATCTCTGTTTCAATAGATTCTTGCTATGTAATTAGAAAAGCGTACAACTTTTGTTAAACCATTGAAATTCTTTTTTCGACTTGGGCATGTTTCACAAGTTATAAAACTTTGAATAAAAAACACTTAAGAAAATTCGTAATTTTTAAAATGATTTTAAAGTCTATTTCTTCGTATAAAATACGAGAGATTCTTACGTAACATTTTAACAAATGCGTACACTCAGTGATAATAATTACACGCATGTTGGTAAAAATAATATATCACAATGTTAAATCAACAATAACTGTCCGCCTATTTTCAATAACAATTATTTAAAATATAAACCATATATTTTGTGAAATGTTTCTAGATTCGATAAAACAGGCAAGTTTCTACACTGTGTATGGCCACAGCTTGAAAATAAGACGAGGAGCTTAATTCGAAAATGAAAAATGTTAGTTTCTTTTAATCAAAATAGTTCTATTTGAAATACGTTTAATACATTATGTTCAGCGAGTAAAAATTTAAGCAGTTTTTCAGTTTTCTTGTTAGTTCAGTGAAGAAAAACTGAAGATTTATATATAGTAGTAGGTAGCAGTCAACTGGTGAAAAAAAGACATTTAATTACACGACTAAATTGTGATAATTTTTTAAAAGTTAAAGTTATCATTAAGCAGGTATTTGTTGAAATATTAAGAAAATTGTTTGAAGAGCTTAGAACAAAATTAAATTTCCTATTTACTGTGGGGCTCAAGCCTGAAAGTTTTTCCATACGCTCCTAGCTCTAATATCACATATTTTATGATATCTAGGGGAATCAAAATTACATGAAAACATTTTTTAAATGTTTTTTTATTTTTAAAAACATATAATGCTTACCTTAATAATAAGATCGAATCTTTTTGTTACAGCTGTATCAACGGCTTTAATTTGTCGTACAGCACCAGTGTGTTGATTAATTTCAAAAAAATCACTATAAGAACTCGGTGTACCACTTAAAAATGTGTATCGTATTGGTGAATTGATTGTATCCATATCCACAGCTTGAATTTTTTCTGGGTAAATATTTAAAATTCCTGATAATACTCCACTCGACACCTTTAAATAATGAAAATAGTTCATGTTTTACTTTATATCCTGCTTTGGAAATCTAAAGAAGAAATTTATGAAAAGCTATATATTTGTATGACTGGTTTACTAAGGATATATTTAAATATTCTTGTATATCTTATTGGTACTATCGGAACTTAATGCAAACATCTAATCAAATTCATGAAAATTGGTATTTGTAATATTATGTCATAAACTTTATAGATTCATTACTATTTTAGTTCAGTTCACCCAAAAATATAATGCCTACTAGGAAAATATCATTATGAATCGGATTTTGTGTTTTTTATTAAAATAATTAGGATAAGTTCGGGAGATATGGCCGTTCGGGAGAGATACCCAGTCCAATTATTTTCGGAACCATAAGAAACATTGTAATATTTTATGCTTAGTTCCCTTATGTCAACGTATGATACAACTCAGTAACAATTTCATTTTAATCCGAGACTTCTTAAATGCACATAGCCAAATTACAGAAAAAAAATCAAAGAAGATAAAAACTAAAAACGACAAATAAAAAACGCCAATAAGGCAGATAAAACAAACATGGTCATCTCCCCCGATCATTTCAGGACAGATAGCTAGTCGAGAGTTTTTTGATAATTGTTTTCTTCTTCGATTTTGTTGACTACTTTGTTTTATTTTCCAGTTAAATGATTCAAGATTGAATTAAAATAAATATTTTGAAAAAAACAGCACTAGTTTGTTTTTTATAGTGTCTCCATTGTCTATAGTGTCTCCAAAACTACAACCATCTCCATTGGACATACCCTATAAACAGTTGATCTTATATAAGCTTTTTTTATGAGATTAATGATGTCAGTTGTTATTTTATATAAAGTAAATAATTTATTTAAATAGTTTACGATTTAAGTTGTTATTAATTTCACTTGTAAAATCAATACAAGTTTGAAAATTCCATGTGTAATATTGATCCAAATTTAAATAATTAAATATTTAAAATCAAGGTTTAAAGTAAAAAAAAAAAGTTTCAAATATTTTATGATTTTTAAAGTTTAAAGCGCAAATTTAAAGCGTTTTTTTACAATGAAAGTAAAAGGTGTATTTAATATACCATGAAAGTGTAAATAAATTAAAGCTTATTAGGTTTAACCACACTACCATAATATCTTATGAAAAAATTATGACATAATATCTATAGTATGTCGTAATTTTGTTTAATTTTAAACCAAAACTAAAAAATTTGTCAAATTAGACTTGAAAGGTTTTATTACATATAAGTAAATAAACTACGATACGAGGCCGATGAAACTCAATAAAAATTTTAAATTAAAAAGATTCTTATAAAGAAATTTCTAAGATTAAGATAAATAAAAATAACTCGTTATTCACTTCTTTATTTATTTTATATAATATTTTAAAAACAGAGTTTTCAAAAAAAAAATAAAACCGACTTCAAAAACAATAAAATAAAATGTAAAAAATAATTTTACATAAAATACTTAAAGAATTTTGTGGTGACCAATTACTTTTCGAAGTCGTCGATAATCATCTCTCAGTTTAAAATAAATTGACTCGTTGGTACCATCGAAAGATAATTTTCGTAAGAAAATTCTTTAATTTTGTAATTTTTAATTATATTTTATTGTTTATTGTTCGGTTTTACTTTTTGAGAAATGTTTTTATTTGTAACTTCTATTCAATCACGAAAAATGTCTTTTACTGATACATTATTACCAAAAATTTGTTTTGTATCCTAAACCTTTCTTTGTTTTGTTTATTTATGGATTCAAGAGATTTTAAATTACTAGATCCATATTTTTTTGAAGAATTGAGTGAATTATTGTGAATTTTAAAATAATATTTTACGACATCAATAAGTTTTATGTATCTTTATAAAAGAATTATATATAATATTAAGTATATTATATTAGATAATAAATATTTAATAATACGTAAAACTATTTATTTCTATGTAAACAATTTTAATTGGAATAGTTCAAATACTTTTACAAAACTGCTATCCTTAACAAAAAATTTATGATTATTTAAAATTTTTTTATTAACTATGCTAACTATCAATTAATACAATTTTTGAGACATGTACGTACAAATATTCATGGTAAAAATTATTGAGAGAAAAATTTGTAAAACAAGCATTTTTTATTTATTTTACAAATAACTAGAATTTTATCAAGAATAACTTTAGGTTTCCGATTGGTAATCTGGAAAGGTTGGTTTTTTGCCAAACTAAATATTTAAATATTCCAATTTTAAAAACATTGCAAAAAGTTGTTAAAATAATTGTTTGAAAACTTTTGGTATTAATAATTATTTTTCGGGTAAAACCAATTTTTACATAAGTAAATGAATTGTTCTAGATGAAAAACATTTTTCTGAATACCTCTTTCACGTAAAATTTTCTCGATTTTCGATTAAAAGCAATCGCACGTTAGTGTTTCTGAATAACGATTTTATGTAAAATATCCTCTAGTTTTGATTAAACGCAATTGGTTCTGGGAAAACTGAGAGTTTAAACATTTGTATGGTTTGGAGATTTACCTTGTGAAACATTATTTATAAAAAATATATAAAATTCTTTGGGTTTTTTTTTGTTTCACCAAAATTTTATTAATTAATGTTGGCATAGGTTTCGGTCTATATGACCATGTTCAAAACAATGTCATTACTGATTGCACTGTTTTGAAAATGGTAGTGGCATATACTGAAACATATATAAACATTAATAAATAAAATTTTGGTAAACAAAAAAAACGAAAAGTAGTTTATATATTTTTGATACTGAAAGTTTAATTTTGCATTACAATATAGCCGTTGTTTGATAGACATCGGAAAATTGTATACAGTATGGTTTTGAATAAAATAACATCCCACTGGATAGTTATTATTGTAATGGGGTGGATTTAATGAGGCCTGAAGTTTGACATAACATATGTATATGCTTCTAGAATCTAAATACCAATTTTTTCAGATCACTTGTTTTATATTATATTTTAGAACAACAAATTTAAATTTCCTTATTGACGAAGCAATTTATTTTAATATGTGTTTATTTCAATAGTATTTAAAATGAGAAAAAATTACTTACATATGTTGAATATTCTGGATTTATACATGTTCCATCCAGTAACATACATCCTTGATAAATAAATGATGGATCTTGATCATCATCATCTTTAATGTTTACGGTTAATGTTGTTGTTGTTGAAAATCGTTCAGAGACATTTCTTGCACGATCCTGAAAAAAAAAAAAAAACTTTAAATTGATAATTAAAAATTATAATTTATAAGGGGAGTGGCCGTGATAACTAAGGCATAAAACATGTCTAAGCGTTTGACTGAGTGCATTGTTGACAACAAAGTAATAGGCTTGTGCAACTTTTTTGAAGTTTCCAAAAACAAAACAAATATTGAATACACAATGGAAATACAAAATGTAACCAACCGAAATTTCAGACCGATCCGTTCTACAATAATTCAAATTATTAACGATGAAATATATAATTTAAATGAAATCTCAAGAATTTAGAAATTATTTAATAAGATATTAAAAGAGAAGCTGTGAATTACAACAAATTTTATAATAAATTCTATTCTCTACTTTCCATGATTACTACAAATGATTACAAATTTGCACATACAAAATGTGTAAGTAATAAAACTAATTTCAGTAATTATAATAAATAGTTATAAATATATTTTATCAATAAAATCTATTTACCATTCAACTGGTATAATAATATAATTATAATATTAAAAAATATTTTATATCTATTAAGTCAATTATTATTTTATACGATTTATTCTATAAAATTATGTTGAAAAATAATATTAAAATAAAAAGTTTTTTTTTTTTTTTTTTAGCAATTTTATGAATAAAATCTTGTGAGAGAAAATTTTAGAATAATATCAAAGATGGGTGTGGTTAATTTACTTTTATATTGTCTTTAAAACTATCTCTTTGTGAAAGAATACAATGTGCATTTTTAAAGGCAGTATAGAAGATTGCGCGAATTTAACATTCATTAAAATTAAGGTAGCGAACTATTGAAAGCAATAATAAGCTCCAAAATGCGCTTCACATTCTTAGGAGCTATATTTTAGGCTGATAGGCTAATACACGCTATATTTTAATTCCCGAACAACAGGTTCAGTGGCATACCTTCATCCATTTATAAGACTGGAGTTTGCAGGTTCGAATATAAGCAGCGTTAGTTTGATCAATCATTATAAAAAAAAGTGTGATTAATCAACCATCTTCTTTTTTTATTAAGAAAAAAGGTGGTTGATTAATCACACTGTCGTCGCTTGGATAAGAACGAAGTAACCGGCTCCACCAAAAACAGAATTATAATAAAGTGATCAATTTTTGGTAGAAGGCATCTTTTCCTTCAGGTGGTGGAGTATTTTAAAAGAGGGTACAGAGAACCAAAAGGAATGCGGCTGCGGTTCACCTCTTAATGTACTGTGAATTCCCGAATTTAGATCGTATTGAATTTCTGAATGCAAAAGTTTTCATCCAATTTCTATGAAAAACGTAAAAATTATTTGAAGTTTAACAGTTATATTGTACTAATCGCAATAATTCGATGGGTCTTAGACACCAATCAACACACCACTCTCGTTATTAATCTATAGCATTGATCAGATAAAAAATAAAATCGTTAGGTGCGTGAAACAGTCAAACGCTCATGTCATTATAAATGCTAATTAAATATTTACTCAGGATAAGATATACCCAACAATTTTTTTATCTTGTCTGATCAATGCGCTAGATCAAATTTTGCACAATAAAACTGTTTAACTTAAAAATTATTTATTTATTTATTTTATTTTCAAGTTTTTAGAACTTATTTTATTATTTAATATTTCTCAATCTATTTAGTTACTCGAATGAATAAATTAAATTGTATGGTCATCAGAACTACAAGTGTGTATCAATTATAAGATTAATCTATCAACAGAGAAGGGGTAAAATATCTCCTCGTAGCTTGGTTATGGTCATGTTTACATTTTTCTATTTCTATTTTTTTGCTTTTTATTACTATCAAAGCATAATGTGCAATTATGAATTTCTCTTCCAACTTGTCCTTTTGTTCATTCCATTCAAAATTCGCGTAATTTACTTGCGGGTTCGTTATAGCGTATTATAACCATTTTCATATGATTTTTTTTCTTCTATTAAATTTCTAAATATATTTTAATAATTTAATTTCAGCTTATAAATTAGTATTTAATGGTATAAAAGTATTATTTGTGTGATAAGCTTAATAAACATAGGTATATAGTCGCATTAAGCACGTTATAAATAAATAATTACAGATAATTCGTCCGTCTATATAAAATATGATTTAAATGTATAACAACAAAAACTATATACAATTGGATGATTAACCAGATTAAATAAAATATTGTTATTGTAGGAGATCATCTACAGTATATGAAATATTATACTAAAAAATATTTGATTCTTAAGGTGGTTGATGCAGGAAATGAATTGTTAAAATTGAAGCATGATTAATTCTGAGTATGAAATATACATATATATATATAGTGTATTATATTTAGACAAAAAAATATAACGCATAGAAACATTGTAGGCAGTTTCACAAAATTTGTGTATGTGTCTAACTAAAAATTACTTAATTTGTCCGTTTTCACAGTTTAAATTATCAAATATAATTTTTGATAACTATTTGAATTAAAATATTACTTTCATATTTCTGACCGAATATTAATTACCACAGTAATTAAATAGTAACAAAATAAAATAATTTTTAATGTTCTATGTTTTAATAAAGGACTAAAAAGTATAAAATAACCTCAAACGGAAGCATAGGGCGCATGCAGCGGATAATTTATACATTAATATCTTAATTAATAATGCTAAATATGCGCGCCATGTTTTTTGTTTGAAATTAGAGAAATTATTTTATACTTTTTAGCCCGTTATATAAATTTTGTACACTTTTCTTTTTTTATTATTATTATTTAATTTCTTTGAAAATGCACAAATACTGAAACTGCACTGAGTAGTCAGACAGCTGAAAGTAATATTTTGTTTCAAATACTTCTAAAATATTATCATTGATAATTTTATTTGTGAAAACGGTCTGATTAAGCCATTTTATGAACATATACACAAATTTTGGAAAACTGACTTCTATATTTTTATACTCGATGAACATAATATGTTAGGGTATATTAATTTTCATCAAAAGTTTGTAATGCTAGGAAATATGGACAGCACAAACAAAATTTTGTTATAGATATTAATAGAAACTACTAATTAGTCCATTTCCGGTTGTTCGTCCGTCCCTCATCACGATAAATCAAAAACAAAACGAGATAACGAGCTGAAATTCTGGTGACGTACTCTTTACATAAAAAGTGGAATTAACTTCGTGAATGAGCAAAATCGGTCCATTGGGTCTAATGCAACCTTGGCTCAACTTTTAAACTATAAAAGATAGAAGAAAAATTTAAGAACAAAAAATGTTTGTTTATTTAAAACAAACAACTTTTGTTTGAATAGTTTTTTCGTAAAATTTTACGATTCGCTACATTTTAAGCCATAATTTAGCTAATTATCATATATAGTGGTAATTTCAAATTGGTATAACTATATCGACTGGATATTTATAGTATTTTATGAATGCTAGTTAAAATAGTACAAACAATGATATTCAATCATGTGTCGAGTTTCTAAATAAATAACAATGTTTGTTGTTATGTTTATTTCAATTATTTCAAATAAATAAATAATGTACTAAAACTAAACGGTTGAAAATAAATCTTGGATTAAGGCAAGTACTAAGGCAAGTAAAAATTTGCAAATGACCAAGTATATTAGAATTAAAATTACTTAAATCTTTTAATAATTTGTTAATTTAATGTAAAAAAATTGCAAATGTATTTAAAAATTACGTCTTTTGATAGTTTTAATGGAAAATGATCAACAATAAAATAGTTTTGTGGAAATGCCTAAATGGATAATTTAAAGAAAATAATGAATCAAAATTGGTTTTATTTTATAAAAATTTTACCAGCTACTTTAATCATTAACACCAACAACCTTAAATTATTCTTTCATTTATAAAACGTATAAACTGGTATTATTTATTGGGTGGTTGTATTTTTAATGAGAAGCTTTTTTCATTAAAAAATATAACTATGATTATTACTTTTTAATAATGATTTAATATAATATGTATTATCCTTAATTTTTTATAATGTTTAGAAAAGACTGATTAATGATTCAGAAAAATATTTTTATTATCTATTTTATATAACTAATCCTTATAAACATTTAATAATGGGTTTATTGTATTGATGACGCCCAGTTGTACTTTAAAAATATTAAAAAAAAGTTTTATACCGATTAAAATTCAAACCATAACTCCGCCATTTAATGTAAAGAATTATTCTTTGTAAAAATTCTAGCGTAAATGTACGATACGCATGTTGCGTATACAAAATAGATGCATGTCTAATCCATTATAGTATTTACATAAAATAGTACTTACCATTAAATTTGTATAGGTAATAGTTTGATTTTCATTTGGTATATTCAAACCACTTATTTATTTTACCTATTTCTAAGTTTAGTAAATTTTAAATGTGACCCCGGACTGCCGTAACGGAATGACAGACTTAGACCAATCAATAAAGTTAAGCAACAGCAGTCACAATCTGTATTTGGATGGGTGACCACGTAGCAGTACTGTGTACTGTTGTATAATAATAATAATAATAATCCTATTTGGTTAATGGCTATATAGCTGAAAGTAGTTGAAGCCAGGAATTAAAAAAAAAATAAAAAATAAAAACTCTAAATGCCCCGTAGTATCAGTAAATACTATTTACACTCCTAAACTTGGATAGTGTTACTCACCCATAAAAATATCTACCCTAATTAAAATTAGAGTTTACAGATTGAGTCATGTTCTGTGTAGTGTATGATATATCAATAATTTATAGTAATAATAATCATTATTAGGCTTAGCCTACGTTCCTCAGACATCTATATCAGAGGCTACCCACATCATTACTTTTCGTTTTTTATTTATTAAATTACATCCAGACGGTTAAGGAGGATAGGATATTAAGTTAAGATGAGGATTCAGTAGGTAGTGCGTCTGTAGCTGTCTTTTTGTCAGAAACTATGCCTGCATAGATCTGGATTTGTGCGAGGGAAATTGCTGGAAACTTCTACTAGTATAGATGATTATTTCGTTCTTATCTATACACCGGCAGTCTATTCAATTATCAATTGACAAACTGCCGGAGTCAGGCTAATAACATAGAAATTAGATTTCGATTTTTTGTCCCAATTTCCTAGAGCAAATTATTTTGTATTTTTATAAATACGTATTTCGACTACAAAGTAATCATCATCAATATGAATAACCTAGTTGTAATGATTTTCTGAGGAGATGTTACTCGCTGCCAATTTGGTGACGGTTTGCATCAGAGAATCATTACAACTGGCTAATTCATACTGATGATGACTACTTTGTAGTCGAAATACGTATTTATTAAAATACAAAATAATTTGATCTAGGAAATTGGGGTAAAAAATCGAAATTTATTCAAAAAATCCTAGAGTTCTCATTAATAATTATAAAAACATAGAGAAAATAATTTACAAAAATAATGGTAGAAAAACATTTGAAAATGAAGATCGACAATTATGTAAATGTGATCAGATCTAGATGTTTTAGATAGTTTTTTTTTTTCATAAAGTATGCTTTAAGAAGTGAAATTTTTATCTTTAGTGAGGCTCACTTTGTTGGCCTATTAATAAGCACAAATTTAATAATATTTTCGACCAAAAAAAATTTGTGTTTAAGACATCAGAATACGTTCGCTCTAGAATTATATTAATTGAAAATAATGAGTACGTAATTGATAAATCTCAGTCGTCGATAAAAACGTGTTAATGCATTGTTTTAGTTCAATAAAAGTGCCCTAGATGGTCAGTTTGTGTAGGAAAACAATCTTCTCCATTGAAATTGATTTTTATTATCGACGTCGCGTTTTCAGTTTTTATGCATATTGTGAATCGCATATCTGATAAAACGTTATTATGATAAATCATAACTTTAAAATTATCGATTACAAACAATTGTTAAATGATTTTTGCAAGCTAATTTATTGATGGTTATTTGTGGTCGAAAAACAATTGACTGTTATTTTTATGCCTATAATTAAAGTAGACACTATTATTTAAAATTATTAACAAACAATATATTCAAATTAGATACCCCCGTTATGGCAATTTATAAATGTATAGTTTATATCTAATTGAAATAAATAAGCGTTTAATGGAACATACCGTAGATAAAATATAATAAACTGAAATTCTATTCGTGCACCTTATTATTGTATTAGCACTAAAATAAACTTTAAATGTTGTGGGTGTAACCTAATTTATAAACCAAAATTATATAAAAAAAAATAGTAATCACAAAATTTAGATAAATATGATGTCGAAATGATAACAATAATGATAAAAATTTAATAGTCTCCTAAATGAATTGATTTTATATTAAATTGGTTTGGTATACATTCTAAATTTATTTGTTAAGCCAGTTAGTGGAAGGTATTATTACTTCCATAATTTAATTTTTAAGATGGGGCCGTGATTAAGCTAACGGATATTTTTATTTTTAAAACGGAGCGAAAGTAACATTTGGAAAATGAGCTATTCAGAAAAATATGCGTTTTGGTAAACAATAAATTAATTTTAAATTTTGTTACCAGTCACTTCAAATGTCTACTAGTAAAATAAGTAATGTTTATATTGTCTTCATGTAAAAAATTTATAGAAGTGTTTTATGGAAGTAAAAATATATATATATAATTTTGTTATTTATTCCGAATATATTGCCAACTTGAAACAAAAGTTTCTAAAATAACTTTAATATTATTATTATTATATTTATTAATACCAATATCTTCCGTAAAAGATATTTTATCAAAGTATAATAATAACTATTGGTTAATAATAATACATGCATTTTATAAGTAATGGGTTCTTAAAATTATAATTTTCTAAATAATAATAACGGCTACTTTCAGATCTTGACCACTTGAAATAAATTGTTGAATTTTTTTCTTTATAACATAATCATGATTTTCATTTAAATTTATTGTTTTTTCCTGGTATATTAAAGATACAGTTTTATCTCAATAAATTTAATCACTGCTTTACTTATGAATTGTTTAAAGTACCTACTAATAATACTAATTGTTTTTGAACAAATTTTGTGAAATCGGTAGAAAATGGACCTTTTCCTCAAACATGAACACACTTTGGTTTTTCTATTCCTAGTATCTTATTAATTTGACTACTTAAAATGGAATGGAATTGGATAAAAAACTAAACATTAGACTAAAAAATTAAAGAAATGAACTAAAAAGTAAATATGTCTGTTATATCTAACACTAGGTAAAAGCCTGAGCGCTTTACATACTTCACATAAGATAGTTTTAAAAGTCACTTCGAATAATATTCTCTTTATCATCATTTTGCAAGAGTCTACAAAATACTCTGTAGAACTTAATTTAAAAGTACTTCATCGTTTCAACCATTAAAACAGATTTCAGGCCATGCTGGATAATTTTTTCTAATAATTTTAATTTTAAAATGTATTATTGCTTATAAGAGTTTTTCTTTATAACAAAATATTTGATAAGAATAGGTTTTCTGTAACATTAAAAGCATCAATTTTAAGGAAATTTTCAATCAGGAAGCTAACACATTTTTCTAGATATCTCCTATTTTTGTTTCATTTGCCTTGTTTGAATAAAGACAAGTATATGGTAATTTTCAAAAATGTTAAACCATTGAAGAAAAATAGGCTTGATAATTTTCGAACAATAGATAATTGTTTTAGAATAAATAAGTAGTCTTGTAATAATTATTTGTTTAGTAAAGTCCAATCTGTACTAAATCTCAGATACAGAATTATTATTTACAAATCAAGATTGAATAAGAATATTCTTAACTAACCTATTATACGGCTTAGTAATTCAAAAGCTATTGAGATGATTTAAATCAAAATATTTAATGCAAATAGTTGATTATCAGATACACAACAATATAAGTACTAGAGATACCAAGCATAGTTAGCAAACTAATAAAGAATATAATATATAATCACAATAAATTTTAACAAATAAAATATTCAACAACATAGTTAATTATATTTTAAAACATTAAATTATATTTAAAGATACATATATATATATATATAAATAAATATATTTTATTTATACCATTTAATAATATTATTTATACACTTTACGGATCATTTATTTTGCTCATGATAGTAGTAACTGGTGTACTAAATACTTATGATTATGAATGTGTACTGGGTATTACCTGTTCATTAGTTATATGATTTAAGTTTGTATTATACGAATGAAGTACCTATGAATAAATACGAAATACAATTATATTGCTTTATTTATTTGGATCAAAATTTATACATACCCACTGAAATTCTCAAAAAAATTATTTATAAACTATAAAAATGTTTCATATAAGACTCATGGAAACTTCAACTATATAGTGTTTAAATTCGTTTCTGAGCAACACAGTTTCATACTATCGATATATTTACTATTCATAGTATACTTTTAAGTAGCTCCAATTATTCTTTAACCAATAACGTTATAAAAATAAATAAAAAATACATGGATATATAATAATCTTTAGATTAATTTAAAATAACGGCAATTGAAAATGAAATTACATATCTTCGAATAATTATTTAAAAAAAAAAAAAAATGTTAACATTTTTTACCCAAACTGTAGTGGCGCTATAATGCTAGTCTGGCAACTCTACCTACTTGTGGCTTAGACCACAAGAAATTTAATTAGTGGCTATAAGTTTAAAGTAAAAAATAAAAAATACGAAATTATTTTACTTTTCATTTTTAAAAGTGATATAAATTGAATTTTTTAGCTTCTTTATTTATAACATATACAACCAACTCAAACTAAATTAAAAAATGAACTAGCTTAAATTTTTCTTGATTATTTCAAATTTAGAAATACACGATTTTTATGGGGTATTTTAAAATTTTTGGATTTAAATTGAACGTTTGAATCGGATAATCAGATATCGGAATTTTTATTTTGGATTTGAATACAATTTTGATATGGATTTTATTTGTGTAAAACTATGAAATATTTATTTTTTCGTTGACTTTATAGTTTCCGCGAACAGCCTTTTTATTTGAACAGCGTTGTATACTCGCGATATATTAACCCATTAATTTATTCAAATAATTGTTTCAATCGGATATGTATTTTCAAAGAAGATTTATTTTAAATATTGGCGAAATTCTACGATCATAAAAGATAATTGTTTTATAGATTGTTTTCAGAATTTATTCATAATTTTAACATATGACGTTGTGAGTCTTTGACTGTTTTAAACAATTATAATAGAATACCATGATTAAAAAAATACAAAAATGGATTATTGCATTTGATTTTTTGTATGCGTATTTATATCCTAGTTTACAAACGTCAGTTGATATGAACATAATTTTAGACAATTGAATCGAGGTGTATTTAAGCGATAATAGGAATAATCAATCTGGAAAACAATCTTCTGTTTGCATGCTGTACAGAACAATAAATGTTTTAATGTTTGTATCGATTGAAAGAAAAAATGTTCTGAATAATAAATGTTCTATTATTTGCATTGAAAAATGAAAATTTATCGTATTTAAGTTTTTTTTATACATCTTTTAAGGGTCGTTGCTTTCTACTCGTCATTGCTTAGAAGTCATCGCTTACTATTTTCTTATATGTATGATATAATTTAAAAAAATGTATACAATTTTATTACCTTGATGTTTTACAAGTTGCTTATTTCTTCAAATTGTATGAATATTTATCATTATTAGCTCTTTAACTATACGAAGAGATTATTTATTACTTAATAACAGTCTGTGTTTTCCAATTACAGCACTAATGCGCATTGTGCGGCAGCGTTGAATGTTTCAACTACGGCAACGCTTCGCACAATCGAGCACTCTCAAGTGTCCTGCTGGTGTATTTAAAAACTGAATCACGTTCCAATTAAGCATCAGTACAATTACCAGTAAGTTTTTATGCTTTAGCGGAAAGTTTGTTCCTCCTCTTTAAAATCATAATATCTAATATATGCTTCTGGATATATTAATAAATGGACTGAAAAGTCCCGGGCCTAACACATAGATGGTGTTAGTTTTATTGCAGTCACCTTTTTTTCAGTTAATACTAACCTTCAAAAGACAGCTGTTAAAATTTCAAGATATTCTATTCATTAGTTTGTGAGTTATTGTGCTAAGAGTGACGCTACTTTTGTTATTTTCAAAACAATGGATCAAAAACAATTTCGTGTTTTAATTTTACACTGCTTCTTGATGGGAACAAATACCGTTCAAGCGAAGCAATGGCTTGAAAAGTGTTATGGGGACTCCGCTCCATCAGAAACAACAATAAAACGTTGGTTTGCTGACTTCAAACGTGGTCGTAGAGACACCGATGATGCAGAACGCATTGGACTGGAATGATTGCGTTGCACTTGATGGAGATTACATTGATGAATAAAGCTAATTTTGAACCAAAAAAACTGTTGTTTCTTTGTTAGACCCGGGACTTTTCAGTCCATGTGTTAGATATATTGTTATATTTCTCAATTTTTGAACAAAAATTTGGTAACGCAAACTTTATGTTCACGTATTGATATACACTAGGGAAAAATAAACTGGTTGGGTTCCATGTAAACAAAACAAGTGTTTATAACACCAATAAATTATAAAATTTATAAATAATGATTTCATACAAAAAACTTTTATACAATGACCTTTTCTATAATCAATGTGACATATATAAAAATAATCCAAGATAGATACAACACTTATAAGACAGATCTCTATAGATTTCTGATTTAGTGAATTTTTGAAGCCATTCATATATATCAATCAAACTTTTTTCAATTGCTTTGCTTACGAGAAATATTTCTATTTATAAAAAATAAACATCCAAATTTTCTGCTTTAAAACACATATCAGCCCAATGCTCGTTACTATGGAATACAATACATGTACCTTTCAAAATTATCCAATTCTAAATTAAATTTTGTGTATATAAACACGTAAAGTAATCAGTATGAATTAGCTAATCGCCAACAAATTAACAACAAATAATACATAATACCCTCTAAGAATTACGATTTGCTAATTCATAGCAGGTGATGAATATGTAGTAGCCGAAACACGCAATTCTTTAATTTGATATGTCGTATTTCAAGACTAGCTCATCTGTAAGTTTAGTAATTTAATTAAGCATAATTATATATTGTGAAGAATTGCTGTGTTCATTATTAGCAGTGAATTTTTATTTATTTGGGAGAGAACAAAATAGAAGAATCATAGAATCAGTCTTGCGATCAATTAAAGTTTCAAATCGAGAATCATTTATCATGGTATAATCAAAAGACACAATACCACATGGACACACATAGACCTCTAAATCTCACAAAAAATGAAGATTTAAACAAAAAATTATTTTGATATTCGGGATGAATGTAATAATTTCTTATTAAAAAATAATTAAAGACAATATATTAATATATTTTGTATAAACAACAAATTCACGTCAGCAATCATTGCTAAAAATAATAATAAACAGAATCTCACAGCGTGTATCACAATTGTTTTCATATAACCTACGTTTTTTATTGTTGAATATTATCAAAAACATCAATTTAACGATTATTATTTCTGTTTTGCATAATTATTAAATTCATATATTTTTTCCCCATTGTAATACCCACATAGAATAACAACTTTTAAATAATATATCTTTTATTTAAATAGGTTTTGTGGATTTTCCATATTGTATATTGCAACAGGTATATTTAATTTAATATCGAAATTTTGATTTTTAATTTATGAATTTGTTTTGTGACTTTAAATTATAGAGTTTACTGCTAGGTTAATTATTCGTTTTTTTAAGATTGATTAACAAATAATATTAATTATTTATAAAAACAAGTGAAGATAGCACTTAACTGACTTTATAGTTTTGATACTAGACAAATGAATATTAATGTTTGAACTGTTTTTAATCATTAGCATTCATAAAATACTGTGAATACATAGAGTACACTTTTGAGCTAAAATTTAAAATAAAAAAAAAATAAAAAAAGATACTGAGATTACAACGAAAACATCTATTTTAAACATTCCTTAAATTTTTTTTAAAATTTTAATATGGCTCTAATTAAGTAACTGTCAGATTCTTAACAAAATGAGCATTCTTAAATTTCAAAACGTTCGGCTCCCTATAATTGACAATGCCTGTCATGTTATTTATCAATAATATTGTTAATCAAATCAAAATCAATCCATTTTTGTATTCAATTGAAACTGATTTTGCAATAGTTTAAAAATTCAATTTTTAAATTTTAATATGAAAAAAAAAGTAAATTCATCTTGATAATTTAACCGTTTAATATACATATTGCACATGTCATAAAATGTATAAAAAATTTTTTTTAAATTAAATGAATCTATTACATGTTTAACATAAAAGATCTTTTAGAAAATCTTGTCTGACTTGTTGTCGTTCAAAATATAAAAATATACTTTTTTTAAAAACTTCATGTCATAATAAAAAGTTTTTAAGAATCTATATATAATTTTATAAATACACAAAAAAGTCCGTGTTCATTCTATAAACTACTGAGTGAAAAAAATTAAAATGATCTCAGTTACATTTCTAAAATAAAGTTATTGACTGGAGCAGTGTTGGGAAAATAATTTTGGTAAGTTAATTTCGAATCCCCTTTTCAAATAATTCCCAGTTGGAGTGTTCTGAGTAAATAATGCAAACGTTCATAGAAGCTCGTTTTTATCCAAAATTACAGATGTGGTCAGGGTAAGAACTAAATTTTTTGGCATACACAAAATTTGGTATCTGTGTATATATGTTTCTCATCTCGATTATCTCAAGAAAAAAAAAAGATATTGACGTAGAACAAATTTCTTATGACACATAACTAACATTTAGCTTAATTTAATATTTAGAAAAATTGGTCTAGCTGAATCATAAAATAAATAAAAAAATAGATAAACAAGCTTAATTTTTTCAATCAATTATAACTGTATATAATTTTTTCGACTAGGAAGTTAGACGTTGTTGATCTCAAGGTTACAACTGGTTGAGTTTATCTAAAATACAAGTTACAAATTTTAGAAATAACTGGTGTGAAGATGATTAATTCTTCTACGCTTACACAAAAACATACTATCTAAGTATAGATAATCGATTTACGCCGAACATTAAGAAATGTATATATGTAAAGGATCGTTTACGAACATCCTCTACACAGATAAAGGTTTTCATCTTAACTTGGTATATCTGAATTATTGATAATAAAAAAAACAATCTTATTTCTACTTCTGAGTAATCTAAAATTATTGTAATTTACTTTGAATCATTAGTTTATCCTCATAAATCAAAAAATTTGGGATTTTGTTTTTCATATAGCGCCAATGTTTTTCAAAATTTATGACTATTTTGGACACTAGTTATCCCCAGCAAAGTATCTAGAGTGTGGAGAGAAACCAATGAAAACAGTAAAAGTTGGAATCATTATAAAAAGTAATAGTTCAAGTGTCCCTACATTAAAAGTGCAATAATTATTAGAATTCGACGGAACAAAATCGGCTTTTATCAGGAGCACTCGGTATATTTTGTATTCTATGATTTCGTGATGCTACTTCACACTTTAAAAATGTGCAAATTGAAAACCATGACATTTTGAACACTCGTTTCTGCAACGTTTTGTAGCTCACTTTAACTTTTATACTCTATTCAAAGTTTGTGTATGTTTCTGCCGCAAAATACAATTAATATGCAAAAATAAAATATTTAAATTTTTTAATACTTTACTAAAGTTGTTAAGTGTTTATGTGGTTTTCAAAACAAAAAATACATTGTTGTCGCCACATAACACCTCCATATACAAATCACCCAAATGCTCGACTACCGAATTAATATTGGACGTAAACAAAAAGAATGATAACCATTCACTGAGAACTGTCAATAGAAAATAGCCAATAGTTAAAATTTAAAACAGCGAGAGGAGTGAAGATAAAAACTACCAGGGTTAATTGTTTAGATACTCAACATATGAATGAATTCTATTGTTTAGGCTATTTTTAATAAGCATTCATAAAATAAATATCCAGTCAATACACTCATATATGTATAAATGTATAATAATTATATGTATTGTTATTAACCGAATTTCAGATTAAATTGTGGAGAACAACAAACATTTTTTGTTGTTTCAAAAATGTTACAAACAAAAGTTGTTTGTTTCAAAGAAATAAATACTTTTTATATATGAAATTTTCATCTGTCTTTTATAGTTTAAAATATGGGCCAACGATCCATTGGACTCAATGGACCGACTCATTCACGAACTTAAATTCACATTTTATGTTTAAAATACGTTTCCAAAATTTCAGCTCACTTTCTCTTTTTGTTTTTGAGTTATAGTGATGACAGACGGACAGTCGGAAAGGCACTAATAAGGTGTTTGTATGAACGAATATTATACTAAAATTTTGTTTCTGCGGTCAATATTAGGTACCGTTACAAACTTTATATACCCTGATATATTATGTATGCATTTATTTTTAGCTAAAAGATGGGAATTATTTGTTGAGTTTACTACGCTTATGACCCTATTGAAGCATGATTTATTTGTTTTTTATTAAATTTTTAATTATACTGAAATCTAATATATAAAAACTGAATCTAAAAATTAAGATGTTAGAGAAAAATGTAAAATGTATAAAAAGCTGTTGTTAATGTTGAAGATTACAACATTACGTGAACTACCACGAAATTAATTTTTTGCTTTTTTCACTCTGCTCAAAACGTTGATCAACGGAAAGAAATATATTGAATTAAAATAGCGACATGAATTAAAATAGCAAAATTCTTTATGGAATTTCTGTGATATTTCGATTAATAAGTAAATTATAGTTTGACTACACCGTTTGGATCAAAAAGTTTATAAATTTATTAATACTAAAATAAATTAAAGCCTCGTAAATTAAATTTTCAGTTTAAAATATCAGGTTAAATGGTGATAGGTAATATTAAATACATAGAGGTGAAAAACATGACATGAAACTTTATGAGACGTTAAAGCTATATAAATGTTATAACAAATAACGCGACAAAATATCAAATTTGTCACCTACTCTGAATAATCACCAGTTGTCTGTTTGAAGATTTTGCAAGTTTGTTTAAGGTTGTTTATTTTATATTGATGGTTGATAATTTATTTTAAATGTTTTAAAATACATTTATATTTGGCTATGTCTAAAAAATCGTGTTTGAAAAAGTGAATTGAGATTAAAATAAGAATAAAGTATAATAGTCGTAGATAGTAAGTAAATTATAGAGAACCATTTTGGTAGAATAAGTAATCTACCAAAATTTTTCAATGTTTACAAATTATAAAAAAAGGATGAATTTGCACATACAAAAAAAAAAACGACATAAACTTCATCATATCTGTCGGCTAATCAAAATCATGCTATACAAATGTATTTTCCCACTAGGAAAAAAATACAATTTTTATTATACCGGTAGACTGTGATAAGAAATTGTACATGATGGATTTTTAAACTGATTATTAAAATACATTTTGTCACTTTTCGGCTGATAAACCAACATACTTTGAAAGATGGTATTCAAAAGTATATATTTAATAAAACTAATAATTTGCCTCAAAATGTTATTCTTAAAATTAATTCCTATCAAATATTATTCGTAATAAATAATAATTGGTAATTGATAATAAAATATAAGAATTAATAAATAAAAAATCCTGTGATACCGAGTTTATGATGTTCCTATGAGTATCTACTATCGGTTAATACGAAAAACCTAAAACTCGTACAATCGTAGAAATGAAAAAAAAAAAAAAGATTTGAAAAAATGACTGTGCTAGTAAACAAACATGGAACAAAGGGAACAACTAGGTAGCTTACTAAGCGATATATCGGTTTTCATTTGTAATGGCGGAATTGTGGAGGATACATGAAGATAAATAATTTTTATTAACATATTTTACATACTGATAAAGAATATGAAAACAGTCTTTTATAGGAAAAATTCAATTGGGTGCACATTTTTTAAAATAATGTTGATCAAGTCTTCTAAAAGTTATATAAGAACCATCAAAAATTCTAGTACTATTTGGACTGTCGTGTCAATGTAACTATGATTTCCATTCGAAACGCAAAATAATACCTTTGGGATTTAAAGAGAAGAAGAAAAGTCGCAAAGAGTTAAATGCATTCTACCTACATATCATAAAATAAGGATAAAGTAATGGATTTTATGTATATTCTAAGAATTTATACATTTTTTTTTTGTTGGTACATAAAACTTATCCATGCATATATACATATAGATATTGTACGTCAACTTATCACCCCCAGGTGCAGACAAGTCAGATTATATGTGAGATGTTCACTAGCCAGTGCACATACATACCTTTTACATACATATCTAAAGCTAAATTGTTATATTTATTATACAACGGAAAAACATCATAAAATCATACATTTTATTTAAATAAATATGTTAAGTAAATAAAACCATAAAAAACACGCAACCTATATATATTTTAAGAGTACATCTAGAAAATATCACAACAGCACAAATAAAAAAACCAAACGGAGCATTGTAGCTGGATGGATCAAACATTCATTCGGTTAAAATTTTCTTAGACAAATATTTATAACTTTTTCGTTTTATAATAAGTATTATCGTTTACGGGAATTAAAATAAAATTACCTTATAAGGTGATTCAGATGAGAAAAATTTCGTTGACGTTCAAAGTAATATAAATAGAGTGATAAATAGGGCCGCCGTTCTACGTAGCCAGTAGTTGTTTATCGGATAGCTTAACTGAAGAGCATTGTAAGCCATTTTTAACACTTATAGACATAAATGTAAAAAATGGCTTGCGATGTGCTTGCTTACGACTAGCCGACAACCGATTACCGACTCTGTAGATTGTATTTTTATAATGATATTAAATGTCAAAATAACGGTAACTTATATCAAATTAAAGTCAATTGTCGTGAAATTTACTGCCAATATATTGAAATTTATCGTGGAAAACTCCGTAATGGATCTTCAATAAATATATATTTCGATTTCAAAAGGCTTGAAGTGATTACAAATTAATAAAGGTAATGAATCATAAGCTTATTTTTTTAAGATGTTTATAAGTTTATAATGTAAGCGTGTATAAATGTATATTTTTCAATCTTGAATTTAAACCTACATACGCTTATTCAATTTTGAATTGAATAATAGGTTCGTAGCGTGAATTTGGAGATTCAATACCCAAGTTATACTGTTTTTGTAACGTTTTCGCACGTTATGGAGATAAGGTTCTAGTTTTCAAAAACTGCGCGTAACAAGATATGTGTTAGTCTCTGTCTCATTCTCTAAATAATTACTGCCTGCAGAAAGAACTCGAAAACAACCCACCAGAGATTTAGTCACAATCTTTTTTTCAGAATTTTCCAAGGAATCGATGTAAGTTTGACCTGTCTCTCTGCTATACATAGTTTTCGAGTTAATAATTGTTTAATTTTAGTTCTAATATAATTAGAAATCAAATAACTGACTTATTTGGTTCAAGTTCAATTCTATATTGTGGATATAGATGATAAATTGAAAATAACTTTATAACAATTAACATCTTGTACAAACCATAATACTATTTTCCTTCATGGCATGTTTACGCTGGTGCGAAGAAAGAAAGTAATTTCAAAACATTATGAAAGTTCGGATCAGTTATATACTAAAATTATAAATTAATAAATTGAAAATATTTAAAAACAAGCTTTAATACACTATTTAAATTGATAAGAACTTAAAAGCTTATAACTCGCAAGAAGTGAACTGAATTTCAATTAAAACCTTTTCATAGAGTTATTTATTATAATACGATTAAAATATTGTATAAACACTAGATTTTTAACCTTATAATTTTATTTAGTGTATAGTAAAATGTATTGTATTAAATCCCTCGTAAAAATAATCACGATGCAAGGAAATTTTAAACTAATCTTTGATCTGAATTACCGTCACCATTTCAAATGGATTGATAGACCTCATTTTCCTAGTTTACATAGAAAAAAGTTACAATAATTTCGCCCACATATTTGAGAATTTCAATTTTGTGGATAGAGGAAGTAAGTCGAGTTCTGTTTGCAAGATTTTACTAAACTAACAAGGCAAATTAAATAAAAGCTTGTACTAAACACTAACAGTAACTTATTGTAGGATAAACATATTAAGGTAATTTGTTATCGACAATTTGACGCTATCTTTATATTTTTGTAGATATATCCTGTATACAGTGGACACAATCGACCGACTGACGGTCAGTGCCCTTTTTGTCAATGATTATTATTGCTATATAATATTTATACGCATTTTACATATTATCACTTACTTAACATTGCAGTAAGTCTTCTGTGGAAGTACTTCATGTCACATAATATGTACATAACATATAATATTATTTATTTATAATATGTCACTTCTGGTTTACATCCACTGAATTTTAAGTAAACATTATATATATAATAAATGTCAATAACGTGTCATTATTATGATGTGTAAAGTAATAGCAATATATTTCCGAGCATTATGGAAATTTTATACTTTGTACACAGTATTTTATTGTTTTAAATAATAACTGTATGTAAAGAAGACATAATTTTTATTATTAAATATTACACTCACTTAGGAAGTATACATTAAACGAAACGTTAAGAAACGCGAATTGAAAACTGGGATGTAATAGTAAAAGTTATTTCAAATCTTGAAAAAATTCGCAATCTTTTGCAAATTGTTGTACTCATTGAAAGTTATTTACATTTTATATTTAAAAAAACATCCATTTCTTTAAAAGAATCTATGAATAGTAATAATTTACTCACAATCAACTAAAAGAGAAAACTGATCAAGCGCAAGTCAGAAATATACACAGGAATTTGGAAAATTGATTTCCATTTTTCAATTTTAAATTTTATTTATGAGCCGATTTAAAAATAAAAGAGGTTCTATGCTCATATTTATGTATTTATTTATGCACCTGTATTCACGCAGTTTTTTACAGAGACCGATTTCGATTATTGTATTACGTAAATAATTTGTAGTTAACTGAGAAAATTTTTTGTTCTTTGAGGTATTAGATAAAAATTCTAATTTTACAACCCCCAATTAAACTTAGTTTCATGGCGTTAAATGCCAATCATCTCCTTTCCTTATGTATGTATACAATTTTTAACGTATAAACAGATGGTAATGGTACAATAAAGATTTCGTTTTGGTCTTGAAAGTATACAGGCCTAAAAAACGTTAGTTTCAACTTAGAAGACCATAAAAAAACTTTAGGGAGATTCAAAATCTACTTAATAATTTTAATAATATTAAAATCTTGTTCACGTCCAGAAAATTAATAAATAACTAAAATTGGTCACAGGGATTCAGGACAATAAATTACAAACTAAGTGTTGATTTTAGTTGAACGTTTCGTCCTTCCTCAGCAACTTAATTGTACTATTTTAAAATAAATTATTGTTGAAACTTATAAAGTATTGGTGTGCGTAAAACCTAACAAAAATTTACAATTTAACTATTCCATTAGACCCCAGACTGACGTAACGTAATGACATGCATAGACCAATCAATGAAGTTAAGCAAGAGCAGTCACAATCTGTATTTGGGTGGGTGACCACCTAGCAGAACTGTGTACTGTTGTTGTATAAAAAAAATAATAATCCTCTTTGGTTAATGGCTGTATAGCTGAAAGTAGCTAAAAGCCAAAAATTAAAAAAAAAACAAAAAAAAAAAAAAAAAAACTATTCGACTAATTTTTTAAAATTAGTCGAATAGTTAAATTGTTAATTTTTGTTAGGTTTTATAATATGCACGCACACCGATACTTTATAAGTTTCAACAATAATTTATTTTAAACTGTAAACTAGTACGATTAAGGTGCTGAGGAAGTCCTAATAAAAGGACGAAACGTTCAACTAAAATCAACATCTTAGTGTGTAATTTATTGTCTTGAATCTCTGTGACCAATTTTAGTTAATTTTAATAATGTTTTCAGTAGTAAAATAGTTTCAGTATTAAATATCATCAATATTTCAAATATTCATTCAAAACATTAAACGGATATACTGTTCGATTTTAATGATATATTACAATTTGTATTAACATAATTTTTAATAATAAATAATATTTTCTACATCTTTTTCTTGAAGCTATTCATATATTTTTTAATAATGTTATTTAAACTATTTATATATTCTTTATAATTAATTGTATTACATTTAAATAATAATGTTTTGAAATAAATAATATTAATTTAAAAAATGATTTTTATTAATTTGTATTTTATTTTATTATATTTTATATTTTTTAAGAATAAGTAATTTATAATCAATAACAATGAAAAATTTATACTTTTTATTTCTCAAGTAACTTCCATACTTGTTAATTTTAAAGTTCTAGTTTGTTGATCAAACACAGATAATACATTTTCAAATAAATTTCAATTTTAATACATTTTTAATAAATATTTCGACTTCAAAGTAGTCACCGTGAGTATGAATGAACTAGTTGTAATGATTCTCCAAAGAGGTGTTACTCGTTACTAATTTGTTGACGGTTTGCACAAACATTTTAATCCAGGTAATTGTGGCAAAAAATCTAAATTTATTCAAAAATTTTTTGTAAAACCACAATTCTTAAACATGGTCAATTAATAAATTGTGTTTAATTTTGAAGTATTAAATTTGCTAATTTTTAAAAATTTTCAGTAAGGTATTTAAAAAATTTTTATTTCGAAATAAATTTTAATTCCTATTCGATTATGGTTAACTTTTTGAATACATTCTTCTCGATTAAAAAAATGATGTCAACAATAGAAAATTTACAACCTGATTTGTAAGTTTGACATGAACAATTATTAACATTAAACCATGTATGACGATTAGTGGTTCCCAGATACGATTTTTTTTTGTTTTTGTTTAGACTTTAAGAAACAAATCAAAGTGAAGTCCTGAATAAATGAAATGTTAACAAAAAATTGAAAAGTCTTACTTTATATGATTATGGAAGTAATTTGACAAATTTGTTTTATTTTTTTCATAAAAATTTCCATTACAAATGTCTATAAATGTAAATTAACCAAGAATGACTATTAATTCCTTTGTTTATTTGACTGTTCTTCTTAAATATTTTTAATTTTTTGTGTCATTCATGAAATTATAACATATTAATATTGATATAGTCATGTGATGGAGATATACTGTTAAAATCAATTTCAATAAATAATATCCCGGAGTTATTTCAATAACGCCAACAATGGTAATACCATGCATGTAAATTTAATTACTTAGGGATTTTCCAATACATATAAAATGTATCACTCATGTTTTACACTAAGGTTAAACATGAAAACGACTCCATTGCCCATCATGGAGACAAAGTAAGAGTTACAAGAAACTAATTCATGTCAACCCTAATAAAATATAGCAGAAGGACTTATCAAGCAGTAAGCTACGATTTAAACAGAGCTCCAGAAAAAATGTACAGATAAATTTTCCGCGTTAAATTGTTTATGGAGATAATATATAGGAAGTATGAGTGCAAAATGTTGCTTCAATACTAAATAAGAATTTCCGTCGCAAATTTGACGTACTTTGCATTCTTTGTGATTAATATTTTGGCGTCACCCATTATGAGTGGCACTATTACATACTTTTCTTTAAAAGAAAATTAAATTATCCATTGGTAAATATGAATTCCATGAATTTATTTCTTATTTGAAAAAGCAGCGCATCTGCTCTTAATGAGGACGATTTTCAAAAAGTTTTTTTAATTCTTTTCCGATTATACATAGACACTTATTTTATTTTCTTGACATGGTAAACAATTTATGCAACAAACACAAATCCTTGTTGTGTTCGGCTTAAATTCAAGACCCACCCCCTTTTCAAATTAAAAAAGTTTAAGAATCTAGTTAGCAAAAAATTAAACCCTTTTATTCTTTGACTTTATATATTCCAGTAGGGAACAAACATTAAAAATGGACACTTACCGATGCAACAATAGTGACTAAATATCGTTGAATTTTTTCATAGTCTAATGAACGATTTACTGTCACTTGCCCTTGATGTGGTAAATTAATACTAAAATATCCAAAGCCATCAGCAGTTGTAATTCGTTCCGTTCCAATTCCATCATTAACACCCAGTTCTTGAGTATTGCTACCTTCGACAATAAAATATTCCACTAAACTATTGACTCCTGCATCGGCATCAGTAGCTAAGATATTTTGAAAAATTGTTGATCCCACTGGTGTTAACTGAAATAAAAAGAAAAAAATCGTTTATATAAACTATTCGCTTTAAATCAAGGCATCATTATACATTCTACATAAATTTTTCGAATTTTCGAAATAAAAAATTGATGAAGGTTGAAAACCGTTAATCAATTTTCGTAAGAATAGGCTAATTAAAATCGTATATTGTATGATTCCAATGGAACCGATTACCGTAGAGAAGATAAACCATATCCGTGTACGAAACAAACAAATTAAATTTATAAAATTCTAATCATTTACTTTTAATTTTCAAGGGTATTAAAATTAAGGACGAAATTAAATGTCGTTTTATTATTAATAATCAATAACAAATTTTCTGACAAATGATTTGAGAAAGATCGATTTATCTTCAAGAGCTCAAGCAATTAAAATGAAATTAGTAGATAAATATTTTAATTATATCTGTTTTTTTTTTTTTTTTTTTTAAAAAAAAAAACAAAAAAATACTGAATGTCTATAACAGAAATTCAACATTTAAAACTTTTTGAAATAGTAAATGTTTTTAACATGGAATTTTAATTTCTAATCCAGTCCAAGATTTTTAACTAGAAAAGATAAAGTTTAAGGAAAATCCCTAAGTAATTAAACTTTAATAAAAGCAAATATTGTTTTATGTTGCAAAGTTTTTATGTGATAAAGTGAGGTTAGTTTTTGTATTAAAAATCAAGTTGCATAAGTTTCAAATTTACACACAAATTTTTTACACAAATACACCAAATTTTTTACTGTGAATAAACGTTTCTAATGAGATATTGATATAACAGTATGAGATCAGTATGGGCCACATTGTATATAATATTAATTGTATATTATTATATCATAAAAAATTATTCACAACAAATTTGTACCCTAAGGAGTTTTAAAATACACAAAAAAAAAAAAATTTAACTTTAATTCAAATAAAAAAAGTGTGTTAAACAGATTCTACTTCATGTAAAATAAGAGACAGGTGTTTCATTCAAATTGAATATGTAAAATACATTAGAATAATCAATTCGTATTGATTTATTTTGAATAAGATGTTGAGACCAAAAAAATTGCCCAACCTTTTAGTATGCCTGACACGAACAAATATTGCACTTAATTAATTTAAAAGATGACAAGCGAGTATGTTTTACCTATTTTATTGGTTACAATTTATTATTAAGGCTACAATTTATTATTCCGCAAACACAGGTGCTTTTTGACCCACATAAATTTTACGAATATACCGTTTATTTTTTAAGAGTTATTGAACCTAAAAACATAAGTACCCATTTTAACTACCGCATTTTCATGGAAACTTGTGTATCCTAACCGCTACAGAATAGTCAAATAAGCCGTATTTTTTTTGTTTAGCAAAAAATTTATATGTTTAGCATTTTGAATACGTTGTCGAGGTGACTAACTCTCCAGTTGTCGGACGTTCTTTCAATTAGTTGAAATTAAATTTTCTAGATCAAATTAAAAAGCACCTATAACATTTGAAAGTCAAATTCTTAATCAATTTATCTTCACTATAACTGACTTAATTTACGCAAAACCGACCAAAATATAACAATTTCAACAACTTGAAGTCACAATTTTGCCGTTACATGGTGATGAAATCGCAAAACCCTGTTAACAAATAATCTCCTAGCAAACACATTATCAAATTGACTACGTCTAGAAATGAACTTAGATCTAACCATAGAAAAATTTGAAGTTTATTTTCACTTTATAACAGATTTAAGTCTTAAACAAAGTTTGTAATTTGATATAATATAGTACAAATATTATGGTAGCGTTGGAATTCTTAATTATTTCTATCCTTCATTAAATTTATACACAGAATTTTTTAGTTTTTAAAACAAATAAAGATTTAAAATCACATTCAAATTTGTCTTCCCTGAAATATTGTACTGAAAAATTGTGAATATAGCTTTAAATAGCCATGAAAATATAACAAGTAACAAAATACGTGAGGAGTTCACTAAACACCAACCATCTTCTTACGTGCCACGTTTTTCGCTTTAAATTTTACAAAGATATACAGAGGTCTATTTATTTTGTACTTTATTATTTAAAAAAAGTGGTATATAATAAATTTATCTGAATTTTACCAATTTTAATGTGTTTTGTTCCATTTAAAAATTATCTTAAAAAAACATCATCGTATGTAACATAAGGTTTCTAGTTCTATTTTAATTACATTGTTTCTGCAAGTAATTTCAATGTATTAATTATAATGAATATAATAAAAATAACAAAAAACAAAAAACAGTAGCGCCATATCATACACAAACAACATTTATAACTGTCTACATTGTTTACACGGCCATAAGATATAAATTAATTGTTAGTCATATAAATTTAATTTGTCAAATTTTTTTCATTTCTAATGAAATATAAGACGGAATATTTTAAACTTAGGTAAGTAAAGGGAGTCCCATCAGGATCATGGAATTATATTTTAATTAATCCTAAGTTATTTTTGAGTATTTTATTTATACATTTTTTTTTTTTTTTTTGGGAGTATATATGTTTATATAAAATATTAAGATTTATTAAATGCAAAATAAGCGGATGTCGCTAATAGATTAGAGACACTAACAAAACATTGGGAAAGGTGTTCAAAGAGTAGCCTAATTAGTTCATTTTGAAGTTTTTATGATAGCTCAAAGGCAGATAGATATCTAAAATAATTACACTACACTTTGAAAAGTGATATTTAGTTCGTGAATGAAAAAATGAGTGTTCACATAAATAAATAATTGTTGATGTTACATAACAAATAAATTTGGGTAAAATCATTAATTGTTTAAATGCCCATTTTCCGTAATTTTTGCTTGTCAATAAACCATTCATTTATTACAGTGTTGTCATTTCCAAATGTTTCTATTTATAATAAAATTATTTTAGCTTAACCACAGAATGACAAATTCAAATAACCATCTCCACTTTACTGGTGAAAAAGTTATAAAGTAAAAAAATTGGTAAAAGAGCTTTTGAAAATGATATTTTTACTATAGAGATAAAACTTGGTGAAAGTGCAATGACATCAAAAAGAAAAAAGGAAAAGAAATACACAGATATATCAATTATTTACTTATATAAACGGTATTTTTTGAGGGTTATTTAAAAATTCGATATTAAAAACTAAAGAAGAATATATTTCAAGATTCTACTAAATTGCGATAACAATTGTGCACCTACCATACTAAAAAGTTCATTCACGGCGTTTGACTTAAAAAAGAAATTCAGCATGATTAACAGGCCATCCTTTATAAGGACTATATGCATAGTGTACACAAGTTCTTGAATGTATTTTATATAATAAATAAAAATAAGAAGTATTAAAAATTGTGATTTAACAGTGCATGACACGATAACTAAGTACTTATTATAATTATTATTTTTTATAAACATATGATTATAAAATATTATATAATCCTAGTTTTTGAAAGAAAATTTAAGGCATACGATTAAAATTGAATAGCTTAAAGCTTATAAGCCAAAAGAATCTGCTTTAATAGATAACAAGGACGAATATAAAAAAAATAAGGACTTGTGTAATACTGGTAGATTACAATAGACAAAATACAACAATAGCGATGATTGCTTCAACAATAATATTAAAAATTATTTTAAACGAGTGAAAATAATAATTATCTGATTTATTAACAGCTTAGATACTCGACATATGAGTTGTTTTATATTCTAAATATCCACTTTATACAGGTATAAATACATATACAATGTATTGTATTTATATATGTGTTTACTAGTTAGACTTGAGCTCAATTTTTTGTCAAACATTTTATGAAAAAATATTTCAATCAAAAGTTGTTCCTTTTCAAAACAGAAACATATTTTGTTTTTTAATTTTTGTTATAACTTTTAGGCAGCTTACACACGGATACAACGCAACTCACACGACCGACTTAAATTACTAGTTGCATGAGTTAGATGTTTTTACATTATGGTATAATCGATGCGACTATAAACTAGTCACTGAATACTTGATCGTTCATTTTGATAAAAATAAGCACAATAATGACATAAACATACATACAAAACCAAAGCAACTAATCGTAGTGTGACCCACATGTTCAGTCGTATGGTTGCATCTGTTGGATTACGCCAGTGTGAATGCTTTTACGAAATCCTTATGGGTCAGACTGATGCAACTAGTTGCTTGAGTCGGTTATGTCAATTGAGTTGAAAACAGTGTATAAGATGTATATTCAATGGATTTTGTTCATTCACGAGGTTAAATTCTCTTTTTATGCACAGAATAGGTAACCAAAATTTTAGCTTGCTTCATATTAGATGACTATTTGAGCACCTTTTTAAAATTATGCATAAAAATCTTGAAATCAATTACACACTACGACACCCTCATATAATAGAGATGTGGCTTACATTATACACACTACTATTTACACGCATATATACTCTTTTGCTTAATATGTTTTGTTTAATGGCACTTATGTGCATCGTTTCTGTTAGGCAGTGACATTTGAGTGATTATGGTCGAATTTGGACCGTTGTAACTGGACTTATAAATTTATCTAGATCAAAAAACAGTCTCCCGTATTTTGGTATTTTGACAGCCGTACATCGTTCTCAAAAACATATATAAAATAATTATTTTGATGAATGTGGTGATTGTGGCGATTGGCGAATAGCCCCAAACCAAAAGTTAAAAAACTACGGTAGTTAATAAAAACTATCACTAACGAAAAATTGTAATCTATTTATCCGAGAGGCTTTACTATGGTCGACTCCTGAACGTTATTTATATATATATTTTATTTGAATTCAATATAATAATAGCTGGACATATTTTATAAATAATAATACAAGTATGAGAATAGATAGATTACTTATTACGTTCAATATTTACGCTTCAATAATTTTTTAGTTAATATTATATCTATCATATTTATAATAAATAGTGTCTTGCATGGACTTTATTCAATACAAATTGTACAAGTATCAGATTCAGTTATGTAACAGTCTTCAATAGGAAACCATATTTTTAAATCATCTATAGATATTTGAAAATAAATATACACATAGCTCATTAGCATTTGTTTTTAGTTTTCTTTAGCAAGTTTCTTTAATTTTCTAAGGATTTATCGAAGTTTGAAAAAATCTAGGAAAACTATAATTGAAGTCGAAATTTTGATTTATGTAAGAGATTTTTTGAGATCCCCTGAGCTAAAACAGTGGGTTTCAGAAATTGGTTTGAGTGTATGTGTGACAGCGATTACGTATAGACCACTTTGTCCTTAATTTATCAAACTACGTATTCTGCCTTCATACCATTTTTAGTTGTCTTTCTAAACTTTTGGTTAAAATACACTCATTGGAATTGCAATAATTTTCAGTTTTTTTTTTCATATTTCTCGAAAACAGCTCTACTAACGATTTTCTTCTAACTCGGTATATTCACAAAATATTGAAATATTTTTTGGGGAAAATTCAACTTAATTTAATTACATACATAAACATACTTTAATTCATTAATTTCTTAGTTTTTTTGCTAATGATTTGTTTTGCTTCTCGTAGAAATATTACGATTAGGAGACTGTCCAAAAATATATATTAAAAAAAAAAAACAAAACAAAACAAAACAAACGATAAATATCACAGCGTTTAAACAACTAATTCGATAGAATTTCTGAATTCAATATTATCAAAATAATATATCAACGAGAACTATTTATGAAGGATAAAAATTTTTTTATTCTATAGAGACTGATAAATAATTTATTTTTAATAAATAAATGTTACGTAATACATTCCAACAATGGCCCGTAACACATAAATATAGTTTTGTATAGTAATAAAGTATAGCGCATAAAACTTCAATTAATATCACGTTTAAATTCTATTATTATTTTCATTAATAAAATATAATATATGGTACTTTTTCTAACATACATAAAAATTTTTCATCAAATACATACAACTTCTTTTTTGATTATCGCGATAAATAGTAAATCGTCGTTCGTTTCATGTGGATATCAAGAATAAAAATAAAATAAAATAAGGAAAAAATAAAACTAAAAACTAATAGTAGTTATTATTATACAGTAGTTGTCTAAGAATTGATTACAAATATAAATTATAAAATTATGATTAGTTTTTATATGTAGGTATATATATGGAATTCTATAGCTTTTTATTATAGGCGTTAGTTATGGATATGTGTAAAATTAGTAATATAATAATGAAACTATACAGGGTGTGCTTTGTAATAGGCCCGACTGAGTATCTCTTTAATCAACAATAACGTTATGATAAAAAGAAAAAGTACGTATTAAATTCTTCAGTCTAATTTAAAATGGTGAACATTTTTTGTAAGGGGCACTGCAATTAAATGTTTTAAATTATTTAAATGCTAATTATTTAAATGGTAATGACATTAATTTATTTTAAGGTTGAATTAGAAATTAAAAAAAAAAAATTGTTCAGAAAAATTAAAGTAAAAATTTCTTTTATATTTGACTCCCGAATGTATTATTTGAATAATCACATCAAATAGCCAGTTTCATTTTAAATTTTGTTTCTCATATTAATAATAAATTTGACAAAGATATAACATATTTGCTATTTATTTGTAATAGATTTTAGGCATCTAATAATTTGAAGTGATTATTCAAATAATATAACTACCATTGAAATTGTCCCAACGTTGTTTATGCTTAGGAATTTTCATTCGGTATTCGATTTTAGAATTATAATCGAAGCAAAATTAAATTTCTTTAACTTTTTACCATAACATTGTCATTTTTTGCCAATTTTAAATCAGATAGTACCCATGAAGTAAGCGTAAAATGATCTTTAAAACGACATATCGAAGGTTATATTCATAATTTTCAAACTGTAGTGCCTATTTTCACCTTCAAATTTTAAATACTCATTACATTCTTTTTTTTTTTATAACGTTTCCTTTAAGGTGATATTCATATGAACCTGTTAAACAAACCACCTATACATACATGTATGAGGTCTGTATGTAATATTTAATAAATAAAATTACTTATTAGAATTACTTAGTTCATTATCTTTTTGAGTCTACGATTTGTTCAGAATGTTGTAGCATAAAAGTTTCACACTTCAATTAATGTTTCTTTGTTTAAAATATTGAAGATTACTTAACTTACTTAACTATCGGTTAAGAAAAACTAAGAGCACTTCATCGGTGTTTTATATATGTAAAAAAGGTTTCATAGATAATTATTTCTTTGTTTTTTATGACAAAAAAGTATACTTAAGAGTTTCCTACGATAGCTTTAAACTGTTTTTAACTTCATAATGCCATCACATATCATTTATTATTCACCAAATTTTTAATAGCTATTATCTTTCATTAATTGACAAGTAGTTCGGATAGTTAAAAATCTAGAGGTAAAATGGTAAGCAAGCAAGAATTTCTGATATATAATAATTTCTAAGCTACAAGGAATATAATACTGTTTTTTCTTCGTAAATTCCTTTTAATTAAAAACATTTGTGAAAATTAAAAATAAATATCGTGAATGCTCTTTTAATATTTAAATAAATTTAATATTTTTAAGTCTGTATCGACATTTTTTATTGCAGTGGCGCAGTTAGAAGAAACATGGACGTCAGTGACATTATCTTTGCGACGGCCCTTTCATTTAATAGTCTAAATTAGCTGATAATTACTTGTTGACAAATATTAGATTATTAATTAAACACTAATTTGAATTGAAGTAGTTATCAAATATGTCTGAATAAAATTTTACTTTGTTTGAGAAGCTTTTTTTCTTCGTAAGAGAAACTGTTCTAACTGCATGGCCATAGTTTTGGGTGTAAGGTAAACATAAGATATAATTATTTTGAATAATTTTGTACTATGCAATTCATTTCTGCATCCTTGATAGAGTCCAGTTGAATTAGATTTTAAAAGTTGAAATAGAAACATGAAACGATCGCCGTCCTAGAAGAAGAAAACTATAAAACAATATTTATAATATGGTTCGAAATTCATTATGATCTTTGAATCGATTAGTCAATGACTACTATTGTAGTATCTACCATTGTATTAATAAAGCCCCAACTCTGTACTGTATTTCAACAGATTGTAATTATTATGCACGACATATATAGAATACGAAATATTAATTTTTTTCAAAAGTTGGTAACGCTGGTAAATATTGAGGACAAAAATGTTATTTTGGTGTATGTGTTTATAGAATCAATTATATTTGATATTGTCCATTTCCTTGGTCCGCTGCCTGGTATCAATACAGCTCAAAAAGAAGCTTTCGGCAGCGAGCTTAAATTTTGGTCGCATATTCTTAAAAATTCTGAATAGTAAGTTTCAGTTCATATTTTATAAAAAAATCGGTACATTGGAGCAAATGAATCCATGATCCATAATCATAAAACATAGGTAGAGGTAAAATTCAAGAACAAAAAATGTTTGTTTTATCAAAAAAACAACTTCATGTGAAACTTTTTATCGCAAACTGCTAAGATTTGCCACAATTTAAAGCTTTTTTTATAAATTTAATGATTAAACGTAGTTCAAAATGATTCCATATGTCGAGAATCTGAACAATTACCATTGCTCCTTTTAATCTTAAATTGTTTTCTATTTTATTTAAATGAGGCTCAAATTCGTAAAAATCTATATTCAGAAACAATACAGCTTCTGCAACGGTTGTTTTAAATCATTTATCACGGAGTTTTTGAATGTAGTCACGAAAAGAACTTAAAATGTCAATAGCGATTTTCAATTTCATTTATACATATTATATTAGTTTACAAATACTGTATACGCATTAGTAGCAAATAAGTATTACTCCACTCGTATAGAAGGAATAGCTCCCTAAGGTGTTAGATCGTCGATGGTCGCCATTATCACTGAAACTTAATGCCGCCAATGGTTTCTTTAATACTTGAACCTATTAATTCCAATTGTATTATAAATAAATATATTGAACTATTAAATGTATATGAAATTTCATACTCTTTGTTGTTTTTTGTTGTTTCCAATTACTGTTTTACTTCATGGTTGATTTTTATATAACGCTTATTTTATTAAAATACACAAGTTTAACACACGTTTCTTTAATGTGGTACATCTAATTGCAATTTATATATTGTTTTATTTTTAGTTTCTTTTTGTTTGTTTATTATTATATCTATAAATAAAGAGATGCCAACGAAATGTTCATAGCTTCTATATTTCTTTTAGTAATGATCAATAACTCTAAAAGCATCATTGCATACAATTTTATAAGCACAATTTATGGTTATTATGGTTATTCAAGATATCAACCTTTATTTTGTTGAACCAAAACATATTATTTCAAGTAAAATATTATTAGTTTCATTGGTACTGATAAATTATTTTTAAATTTTATATTGAGTGAATCGATACTTAAAAAAATAAATGTTTAAATTTTTCAATAATTATTACCTTTGATAATTATTCGCTTATTAATTCGCTTGGTAGATACTGCCAAAAGATCTGCGAACAAGGGACTCAGTTGCAGTTCCCCTTTTAATATACTCTATCATATCACTTGAAGAAGATACTGTATCTTAGAAATTTTGCTATTAAGTATAATATTTTACGAAATTCAAAGATTGTTTATTATTTTACGTTATCGAAAACCGCCTCTATGTAACTAGAGCAGGCGAATAAGTACTTAAAAAATCTAAGAGCTAGTGCTCGTAGCATCGCTGATGGTCTATTTTTACTAAGAATTATTACTCATCTGACTAGGTTGACGCAATATTCATAATCTAATATCGTTTTTATTGTCAGTAAAATTAAACAACCTATGCTTGTTTTAAAACCTTCAAAAAAGTGTGTTTATAGTGGTTATATAACTCTGATTACATATTTTTATTTAAAAAGATAAACAGCAACAGAAATAAAATATGAGTTGAATTCAGTTCCTGACATTTGCTCCGGTATTGGAAACTGTTAATAATTGGATAAATGAATTTAAATGCGACCGAATAAGAGAAGACGAACATTGCTCATGACATCCCAAAGACATGAGTCGACGAGAAATGCACGATAAAATCCACGGCATGGTATTAAGTGACCGAAGAATAAAATTTCACGAAATAGTTGAGGCTAAAGAGGTTTCAGATGGTCATCGTCACACAAATGCTTATTTTGTGGAACTTAGCCAATCATAATTTTCTAACGGCTCAAGGAGTTTAGAGACAGGTTTAACAAAGTGTATTAAACTAGAAGTGGATTATGATGAAACATAAAAACAATTTTTTTTTGTAAAAACTAATTGATCTGCCGTGGTAAAATAGACACGGTTTTCAATAACCTATTATAAAATAAAAACCAATATTTGAATTTTTCGTAAAATTTTTTGTTTAGTAGCAACATATCAGAAATACAATTTTTCTTCTATCAGTTTTTCTGGTTTCCAGTAAAATATTAATTTTATGACGTGAAACGTGAAACGGTAATATTTATGCACATTGTAGATTGTTATAGGGTTGTTATTGTAATCAGTGATGACTCTTGTAAAAATGAACAAAGTAAATTAATATAATTGCACTCAGTTTTATGTTAAGTCTAATTACTATTCTTCAACGAAAAATCATAACAAATATTAATATAGGGTGAGCACTCAAATAAGCTATTTTATTACAATTATATTTGAATTAAACTATAAGTATGCATCTGAAACAAGTAACACAATAAATTATTGTGATTGAATTTATATTCAGCGTATCATCAATTTAAGCTGAAGTTTGTTCTGAATTAAATGCAGTAAAAAATTGTGATGAAGTATTTTTAATCACTTTATTTGTCATACTAAAACAGAAAAAAAAATAATAGACATAAGCTCAAAAATTCCTCAGTCGTATTCGAATATTAAAAACAGATGAGATCTTCACTTGACTTTGATTTTTACACAAATTTTAACTGATTGTTTTTAATTATATAGGTGGTAATGTTGCATTGTGACATATAATGTTGTCTATGTAATATTTGTTGAAAAAGAATTATACACCTAAGGATACTAAAAAATTGGCGTATGTAAGTTTGCCAGGAACTGTTTTATACATAATTTTTAATAGCATTGTCATACGAATTTCATTAAATATTATAAAAATCTAAAAAGAGACATCTATAGTAAAGCTAAATAAAATATATACATTGTATGTCTAGATACCAATTTTTGCGCACAAATAACTAAATATATATATACAAAAGAAATCAATTTTGGAATTTATAAACAAGTCATAAAAACGAGTTAAAAGGACTCCGATTTAAGTTCATGATTGTACATGCAAAATTTCATAACATTTAGAAGTATATTGTGCAAGAGGAATAATTTTGTTCAAGTATTTTTATAATTTAATATATTATTATGGTCCCGAAATATGATAAAAATCTCAGTTTTTTGACAACTTTTGTTTGCCCACAACATTTATCTATAGCAATAACCTAATAAAGTAATGAACCATTACTAAAAAAAAAAAAAGTTTTCTATTAGGTATTTTTATTTCATTGTATTACTGAATATAAACATCACGGGTCACCTTATATTTAAACCGTTTTATTGGGTGGGTGGTCGATTGGAACGCCGCGCTATATTATTTGTGCCTGTATGAAATCTTTCAAAAAGTTAATTATTTATAAGTAGTGGCAATACGTTATTATATTTCTCAATTATGTGTTTTTATTTTTTATTTTTTTAATTTTTAAGATTTTAATATAATATAAAAATATGTCTGTGCAATATGAGGATAAAATAATTTTTTGTAATTAACTAAATTGTTATGTTTGTTAAAGGTAATTATTTTTCAAAATATATGAATAATACACATTCTTATTATCGCTTATTATATGCCATTATTTTCAAGTTCATGGCTTGTTCGTTTTTAAAATTGATTATTTCACACATAAGGACGCTGTACAAATGCTGCTTTAAATTCCACTGATTTGCAGACTTGAGTTTTGATCAATAAATGACTAAACTGAATTTTAAAATAATAAATGATATATTTTCTTTGGAGAAATCAAATGATTCAACCCCTGACACATCTATTATCCATGTGTATGTAATTATATAACTAATAGACTCCAATATCCAGGATTAACATTTGAAATTTGTAAATAACAACTAACAGAGTAAACTGTTTACAGATTCAGTATTTTAACTAAATCTAATGATTTGCATTTATAAAATACTCTAAATATACAGACCAAACAGTTATAAATATATATATATAATAATAATGTTTATTGCAATTATATATACGATTATTAGCCAAATTTAATGGTTTACAAATTGAGTTATGGATCCATTAAATCCAAAGGACTTTTTTTGCTCCTTCTTGCACGTGAACTCCTTTTTTATGTCTAAAATATCCAAAAAAATTTCCACTTGTTATTCATTGCTGTCCGTTCGTCATTAAGTTACCTTGATGACGGACGGACATGCAAACATGCAAACATGCAAAAATGGACTAGCTAAGTGACTTTATGAACAAAAACATCAAAATTTTGTTTGTAGCTTCAATATTTTCTAGCGTTATAAACTTTATAATAAAATTAATATACTCTGGAATATTGTTTATAATATGCCGAGAATAAAATTATAAAATTTTTGTTTCTATGAATAAAAGTATTAGTTAGAATATATCAGTAGGTGTCTAAATTTTACAATTTTAAATTATTAAATACTTTTGCAATCTTTTTAGTCCATTGAAAAGTTACATTTTGGGTTGCGTTTTTTAGAGGACGCAATTTTATTTTTTTGATGTGTAGGGGGGGTCAGTGTAAAGCTAAAACCAAGTTTGTGGGGTCGCCACCCTTGTCCCATGGCCGCCATCTTGAAAATAGGGGTTGAAATGGTATTTACGATATATCTCTGAAACTATTTCTTTTCACTTTAAAATTTAGGTCAGACAAATTGTATTGTTAAGAAATATTGAATTATTGTATTAAAGTGAATTACCTATATTATTATTATTGAATACAAATCATTATATAAATATTACTGATTGATTATTTTTATCGTTTGAATGATGTACAGTAGATCTAATGGCGCCTGTCTATCCAAAATTTATATAAAATTAATATAATCAATTGTTAATAATATTAATATTATATTTTAAAATCGACATAATTATTAAAATTATGAATTAGTATAAAGCCTGCATTAATGTTGTAGAATTATTCCTAGAAAGAAAAAATTTTGTATAAATATGATCCTTTGGACATTTACTAACACTCAGCAATGGCGATATTAAGATATCGTTTTCAATTATAGAAAGAAAAGAAATTGTCTAATTCCTCAAATTACTCATAAATGATTTTTATATTTGCATAGCATTTTATCAATTATAAATAATTATAAATAAAATAATTAAAGTTTATTTGAACGAAAAAACCACTGGATAGACTTCTATCGAAATAAAACGTAGTGTCTAAAACCGGTAAACCTATTTTAACGAAAAACATAAACGAGAAGTTACTGGAAGCGACTTATGCAACTGTTTCGCACCCCTTGCAAACGTACAAATTTCCGACAAATTTGCGAGTAAGAACTGTATTAATACAAATGTTTGAATTGTTGAAAATTATTTCAAAAAGTGTACGCTAGCTTTATAACTTTAAATTTGATATTTTGAATATTAGTCATCGATTTTTCATAATAACATATGCCACAATTCTATGCAAATAAAGACGTATATTACCTAATCGTATATTATTTAAAAAAATCATTTTGTTCGTGTGTGTAATTATATAATTATTTTTTGATATACATAATCAATTTATGACATTAATATCTAAAAATGGGTATATTTGTATATTCTGAAGGATAGTTAAGAACTCCACCTTAAAGTTGCATGAGTATAGATTTTGTATTTTATATAGGTACCTATATTCATATACCCAGAAGATATAATTATTTAGAACCAAATACAAAAATTAATAAAAAAAAAACAATGATAGGGGAGTCTACTATGCTAAATGGGGATGTAATGAAGCGTCGTTGTGATTTACTGGATTTTGTAGATTGGATGGTATAACGAAGAATGGTCATGCGATTAATATCTTTTTAGCGGTGTGGGTAGGGATAACTATCAGGTATCTATGATGACGAAGGTATGTTAATTTACCGATTTTATGGTGGATATGGCCATACGGAAGGGTTAAAATAGATAAGAACAAAAGTTTTTTAGAGCACGTCAGATATTCATAGAGAATATAAAATAAAATCAAAGCTCATTTAAAACACTGTTAATTCGGATTAGACATAATATTGTGGCAGCTGATGAAAAAAATCGCCACTTTGAAATATTCGTGCGTGTCAGAGTGTCATATAAGGAGGTTCAACTTGATTTCCAGATCATGCTGCTATTTTCTTATTTTGACTTAGCAAGTGTGTCTTTGTATATCTATTTCGAAAATAATAATAATAATTATTATTATTAAATATATAAATAATAATATGTATTAAAATTATACACAAGTGTTTATTACAAAATATCAAAATTTTGGTTCATGGATTCATTGGACTCAATGGACCAATTTTACTTATTCTCGAACAGACGGATGAATTGAGAATGGATATGGACGTAGGACGAAGGATATGAACGGATATGATGTCAATTTTTACATACTTTTGAGTTAAATTCAACATATTCTTTATGTATGTAAGTATAAAAACATTATTTAAATTCAAGTTTTCTATTATTCACAGGTTCATATTTGCTGAAGTGTTTCAAAGATAACAAGTAGGTATACATATCAAAATTTATTTGATATTAAAATTAAAAGAAAAATTCTTGACAAACTGTGGGAGACCGGATTTAATTATCACATGAGTGGTTGTTGTTCTTCATATGGAAAATACAAACAATATTCTTTGTTTAAATAAAACATTAAAAATGTTTAAAAAACTAAAGTTAAAAATTCTAATATAAGTATACAGCTACAACCTCTGTATTTAGGATATGTCCCCAGTGTGTTACGTTTTTAACACTGAGAAGATATCGATTGCAGCTATTGTATTTTAATGTACAAAAAATCTGTTTTTAAAAATATAATTATTTCCAATTCGCTTCATAATTAAATTGTATAACAATTATAATATAGAAATTACAAAAATATTTCGAAAATTGCGATTAAATTTAACCGTTTGCATTTCATAATAACTTTATTCAAATAAAAATTTTCGGAAAACATGTCATACGTTGGAATTTTAATATGAAATTTTAATTATTTTTTTAAGTATTTTTCATATTATATACATACGCTCACAGTTTTACGGTAAATTTGTCATTCAAGCGAAATGTTAAGATTATCTTTCAAACTTTGAATATAAGCTATTAAATGCATAATACTAACGCTGTTCAAATTTAAAGACCCTATGCAACGAAAGAAAATTGCAATTAAAAATCGCATTTTCTGTACATGTAGCATGGGAGATGGGCGAGAAAATTTGTTTGTTTGACAGATTTGTTTATCTTTGTCCTAGAGAGAATGTTCTGGATATCTAAAAAAAGCGGATAAATTGGCCACTTCGTTAAGATAAACAATTAATATATCTAAAGATTTAAAAGATTATTTCCATGTATGTATATACTAGAGTGAGTGAGTGTATGCATATACATACTGTAGTTTAAGTACAATATCAGTCTTGGTACTGTTTATGGTCTATACATACTCAGAATGTAGATACTAAGCTAATTCTATTGTCGTTCTAAAAAGAATAGGCCAGGCTTAACAGAGATTCTTATAAATTTTTTTTGCGTTTATTGTGGTACCTTAATAGAAATTACCAAATTTATTTTCAGAAGACAGATATTGATGTAAAATTTCAAAAACATTGAAAAAGAATATTTTATGAATAATTAATACTACTGGCGGAACTGCACCATTTCCAGATATTTCTTTTATTTAGTATCGAATAAACACATTGCACAAAATATGGTGTTTACTTGACTTTATTTACTATCGAATTAATATAAAATTATATTTGGTGGCTGTATCAAAATAAATTAAGCTCATTATATTGATAAAAAGGGCAAGACTATCTTTTTAACACGCTTTTATTAGCTTCACTCGTATGTTTGTTTGTCTGTAGGTAACTCTCTGAAGTTGGCTGCAGAACGCATCTGAACGGATCCTTTGCATGAGAGTAATAAAGATAGAGCTAGTGCGCGAACTACGCATGCATGCGTGTTTTTTTAGTTTTTTTAAACTATTATATTATTTGGAATTTTTACTTTTCACCAATAAAGCATGCAACTTTGACGAAATTATTGAATTTCTAAAATCATAATTTTGACGCTTCTTTGATTTTGAATTTTAACTCGGTTAACATTGACTTTTCACAGTTATATAATAAATATAGGTTGTATAAAAAAAATTTAATGCGATAGTTTTAAACTGTGGAAAAATTCTAAAAATTTCGCCTATAACCTAGGCATTATAATCGCATTTTGCTTTATTGCCATTTCGTGTTTTTAGTTTGAACATAGAGGTTATATTAGGAATGAATATTTATTTAAGACAAATGAATAATTATATATAATTTGTAAAACAAACATTTAAACATTTGTTTTTCGTATAAAAATATAATCATTGACTTAAAATAATAGATCTTTTAATTAAAATTAAAAAATAGTACTGTACCTACAATAAATACAAATATCATTGGCTTAAAGTTTAGCCACACACAGATAAATACAAGTATAAGCACAATCATAGGAAATAGTACAAAATACACGTAATATTATATAATTTCATATGCAAATCTTGTAAGATTTTGTTCAAAAATAATAATTACAATTATTATCATTCTAAGCATATAATCGCCAGTCCTATAATATACAAACTAAACTAATACTACAGGTTCATGAAAGGTATTGGATGTTTCACGATATTACATATACACAATATTTTGGTAATTATACAGTCGTATAGATTCACAAAGTTTCCGGTATAAAATATGTATAAGTTTATCACGTTTCTCATATGACTTTCTTGATATTACTTTGGTTGTACGATAGTACTTTAAACTTTTTTTACATCATTCTAAGGAAAAAAATGAAACATACTGCCGTTAAATCACACAGATCTGTCTCGATGTTGCATATGATTCCTTAAATTCTTATGTGTCCGGGACATCTTCATCGAATGTATTGCAATTGGGATTAACATTAAGCTAGTCATTTAGTAAAAAAATGAGTTATTTACTTATAATAAGGTACTTAAACAACAAACAGTTTTTGAAGTGAAATTTTTTATGGAAGACTTTAGTTTTTTCTTATGAGAGTAAACTCAAAATCTTATAAATCTATCATTATCTTTTATTAATTATTTGATAGTTATATATGTCGTACTCGGTTATCTGTATAAGGTTCGTTCATATTTTTTTTTCGATTATTGTCAATGAAGATACACAAAATTTATGTGTCAGTCAAAAACTAACTGCGACAGTATTGAAATTATTCGTATTCGATATTCGATATTCGAAAACTATCAATGCGTGTGCAAAAACATGAACAGATTATCCCGGATTAATTACTACGGAAGTATCCCTTACATGGATATATATGTTATTGTATGTGTATGTTTATGAATATAATTAGTAATGCATGTATTGTAATTAATTCGGGATAATCTGTAGATTTGTTTAGACACTCATTGGCAGTTTCCGTATATCGATTACCATTAAAAGTTTCCGTTATATCGATGTTAGTTTTTGACTAACGCATACGTTTTTTTTTCTTTATCTTAGACTTTACTGTATCATGATATCCAACAATTTATGAATTTTTATGGATGTTTTATGCTGAAGTTGAACAAGGCTTAAGATAAAGTGTGCAAGATCCAAAAAATATATACAACAAAAAATTTATAGTTTAATTCATCAATGCTAATTAAAAATAACTCAAACATTGATACTTGTCGGGTATTTAAACATCGGTTTATTGTATACAAATTTTTTTGTATTTTATAATTAGAACATAATGTTAAATTATTATGTTAATATTATTGTGTTCAGAAAATTACATTGCAAATTAAAAATTATATAATCTTGTAAGGGGTTGGTTTAAGTGTAAAAAGAAGCACATAGCATATTTGAAAATTATCAGCAAATTTCGAGTATTTATATTCTAATTTTTGATAGACCAACTTTCGTTTTTTTAAATATAAAAATACAAATCAAATTTGAACCTGTTACAATAATTATAAAACAACAAAACATTGACGTCCGTAAACTATTCGTTGATGTTTCTCACCGCTGGTGTAAATCTACCATTATTTATAATACAAAGCTGGAACATACGTTGAATATAAAACGGCAGTGTGACTTCTCGTATTTAACACAAACACTTTTCTAAAATAGACGTTACGTTTAACGGACGCCTGCGAATGAAATAAGAATAAACAAAATGAAGTTTTAAACTCACAAGATAGAGATCATTTTTTAGATGGTAAACATAGTAATAAAATATTTTTCTGTATCATCCTGTATATAATATAAAAATTATCTTTTATATATAGATATTTAAATTAGATATCTTTGTTACCTTTTATTAATTGTAAAGTAAAACATTGTAAAGTTTAAAAATTCAAACTAAGAAATAATAGGAGTGTTTCTGTACATGTCATACTAGATAGATAAGTATACTTTTAAATATAACTAACTAGTGATAGTATTTATTTACTGTATTATTTGTCTTACGTCATCTTTTAATAATAATGTACTTGCATTTTAAAGGTAGATATTTATTTGTTGGATTTGTAAAAGTATAAATAATTCGTCATGTTGATTTTTCGATCTTAATCAAGACTTATTCATTATTATATGCATCATATGTGTATAAAGATTTTATTTAGTTTTGATGATCTTAGTATATAATTAATAAAAAATAACTATTATTATACTAAATTTTTATCCTTCTTTCATACAACAGGTTCTTTAAGTCAGATATATGCAGCCAGTGGTTTAAGATATATATTACAAATATTTTGAAAGAACGGTAGTTAAAATATCCAAATACAATTTTTTCTTCTTTAGGTACAACTAGTTTTCCGGGATATATATCTTTCTCTATCCATTCTTTATTTTTAATTTAAGTATACAAAATAATACTATTAAAAATTGAAAATTAATTAATGGAAGGAAAAAGAACAGGGTGATTGCTGGCTCATACAAGGAACTTTCCCTTTAAGATCATATAAAAGCATCAAAAACTCGTGAATAAAATAGTCGACCGTACATTACTAACAACCTTGCCTATTGGCACATGTTCCCTTACAGTAATCACGATACCATAATAGCTTCATATACCTTCTTATCATTACCTATCAGTCATATACCTACTTTTTCTGTTTTAAATATAATGATAATTATTATACGAAAACAAACATTAAATGAACGTATTTCACTATACGAACTTAATAATATATATCAAGTACACGTGGAATCATAAATAATGTCAATACAAATACTTCTTGCTAGTACAAGCAGTTGCACTTGTAGCAACGACTACAGCGTAAATGCTAGTAGAATGCTCATACATTTTGATCACACACAATCATTTTTAAAGTTCGTACAAAACCGAGACAAAAAATATAATATAAATTATTCTTTAAAAAACCGATACTACCCTTACAAACTTCACCAACTTCACCAAACACTCCCTACCCGAGCAAAGTCGAATAACAATCACTATCCAAAATAAAAATTTAATAGTTTTGCTTAAACTTTAATGCCGAGTTGATACAGTAACTAAAATAACGAGTGAGTGGTGATTTGAAAGAGAGAGATTTTTACTCTATTAGAAAACCAATCATTTATTAGCTTGCATTTTCTAAAAGAATCAATCGGGGTTATTTAAGAGTATTTATTATTTATAAATAGAAAAAAAACCAAACAAATGGGCGAGCATCCCAGTGCTTGCAAATGATGTGTAACATCTGGTATGCGACTTTGGTCATAAGCAAAATTAAAATTTTATCATTATCAATGACTCAGGAATTCTTTGAAATGACTTTTCGAAACGCAGAATATTTCTTTTCAATGACACGTTTTTTGTCATTGAATAAATAATTAATTAGTTACACTTTTCATCAAATCACAATCATATAAAAAACCTTTCCTAGTTTCCTGTTATATCAAAAATAATTTAATACTGAAAAGTAAACAATATCCTCAAAGATATTAAATATTAAACCCCATGGTTATCATGTAGTTTTTCCCAATTGTATTTAGATATTTAGCCGATAGACAAAAGTTTTTTCTAAAATAACAAATCTAAGATTCTATTCAAGACACAAAATATGCTTCTTCATTTCACTCAAAGTTATTCATAATGTACTTTTATGTTGCAATGGTATATAATCATAAATCGCAATGCTTCAAGTATGGATAATGGCTGTATGGATAATGGCTGCACCTTAATACCACCTATTCGTTATTTATATAAGTGACTTAAAAATTTAAATATTAAAATCGTATACATATATAAACGCCTTGTAGAGTTATTATAGTGAGAACGAGTCCCTATTGAAATCATCAAAATAAAAATTAAGAACCAAAATTGTTAACTTTGAAAAATATATTAATCATAAAAGTCAAAATGGGTGTAAAATAATTATTACGTTGAATCAGGTTACACGTATCATTATAATTGACGTCTTTGCTCATTTTTTATAGTTTCTTTTTTTAAGAACACTTTATTATTTAGTCACATAGAGTGAATTTCAAAATTTAAAAAATATATCAACAGAAAAATGGTCTTTGCGTTTGTTATTTTAATAATATTCATTTGTTTGCTTCATCAAGAGATCGTGTAACACATATGATAGATGACAAATTGTGAATAAAAGATGAACAAGTGAAGATAAAAACTAACAGTATTTAGTAATAACAACTTGATACGAACATCATTCGCATTAATAAAATACTCAATACTTAGTACATACAGTTATAAATACATATGTAATAATAACGTGTAAAATAATTACTAATTTTTAATTAGGTAAAGCTAAAATTGTATAAAATTTACCACAATTAAATAAATAAAAATAAAATATTTTTATTGTGATAAATTTTACAATCGTGGTAAATAATATTTAAAACAGTTTACGAAAAGTTGTTTGTTTTTGTCAATTAATTTTGTATTTCAATATTAAATATATTTATCATTGAATTTTCTTCCATCTTCTACCGTTTAAGACTTGGGCCTTGGACCGATATACTCATTTAAGTACTTAAATTCAGTTTTTAAGTCTAAAACATCAATACCAAAGTGATTCAATGAATTATATCAAAACTTCGTTCATGCCTTCGAAGGGGTTTAATATTTACTAACGTGACAGACTTTAGACTCTTATATACTCTGGCTATTCTATAATATGTTGAGTATAAAAATAGACAAATCTGTGTAGAAATAAAACGTGATTACTTATTCTTCCAGGAATTTAATCAAGCAAGTGTTGATTGAAAATCAAACATGTAAATTTAATACCAAGTTGATCATAGTATGAAATGTTGAACACAAGAACAGACTCTGATTAGTTTCAATTTTTGACATTGATATGAATTGATTATGAAAAAAAAAAGTTGTTTTTAAGTTGATTTAGAAAAAAAATTGTTTCGTTTGAACATATTTGACTGATGAATTCTGAAATGGACTCCATAAATGCATGGAATACGGCAATTATAGTAAATTGAATAAGTTTACTAATTACAGAATTTCAATTTTGTATCGAAATAAAAAAATTAAAGCTAAGGTGCTCAAATTGTGTATGCAATAAATGAGCTAGAATTTTTAAATTTCGGTTCAAATTTAATCCTATTACGGATAATAGCCATTATTATTTATAACAACATAGCTGATGTTAGATATGGTAACTCCAGGCTAAGCTAATATGATGTCGTTTGTGAATAGCATCGCTCTAAACAATTAAAACACACATAAACTAACAAGAAACTGGATATCAGCACATGTTCTTTCTGTGTGTGCTTTCTAGAGGTTTGCTATTGAATTAAGTGTGTTTATCGGCAGCTCTTCAGGTTTATAACTTATTGAAGCAAAATCTGGTAACGAAGTCTTAAAGTAAAACATTTATACTCATTGTGGACTTATGATAGTGTGAATTGGCCAGTTTTAAATCTTCAAAATTAAGTTCATAAATTTTCATGAAATGGATCCACTATTGAATAGGTACAGTAAAATTATTTACATTTAGAATGATAATTTACTGTTTATTATGTTCAAAAAAACTTGTTTCGTTTTGTTTTTTCGATGAGATTAAATTACCATAAAAATTTTGTATTCATGTCCCAATTTCACCCACACAATTTTATTTTCCAAAATTAATTAAATTCCATTAAAGCCAACAAATAAAAATTAATGCTTTACACAAAAAATTATCATAAAAAATACATATTTAATACAAAATACATAAAAAAGATTCTTAAGGCGATGACTGTTATTAATAAATTTTTTAATTTAAACCATAAATCTTTTTATAAAAGTATTTATATTTTTATAACAAAAAAAGAAATATGGATTCAATATTAAGTGAGAATTTTGCTTTAAATAAAAGGTTCGATAGCACCAAGGAGCTTCATCAATAAAATTGATTACAGTTCATGTAACTTTTGTTTACAAACTGTACGCTAAATACTACCGAAGAGGCGACTATAATGGCAGCTGTTAACTTAAAACGAGATATTAATTTTAATTTTAAGTATTCAAATTTAATCGTAAATATAGATAATCAAACTGTGCCACACGTTTCAGAACAAAGATTTGCATTGCCAATATTCATAATTTTTTTACTGAAGCAAAGTGAACCAATTTTTATAATATGATTAACTATTTAAGATGCATCCAGATAAACATAATTTTGGGTATTATACCTAATTAACGCGTGGAATGGAGTAAATATGAAATTACCCGCCAAGCGAAGAGAAAAAATTAGAATAACAGTATTGAACAATGTGACACAGAATTGAAGAACTACCCATTGATTAAGAAAATTGAGTACGAAATTTTGATACCTAATTCGATCGGAGTTTAAAATCAAATAAATGATGATCTGTACTTTTTTAACTTCCCAAGTTGTGGTACTGGAAGTCGATCTTATTAACAAATTTTGACATATCTTTACAGTTCAAGATCACTGGAACTCAACTACAACATTTTAAGAGAGATTTCTGTGTATGTGTGTATGTAGGTGCGTTCAAAATTTTTAATCTCGCTTTTTTCAAGAACAAATAATGATATCGAAACCACTTTTATTCATCGCATAAATTCGAAAAAATAAAATTAAATAACTATTCAGCAAAATCGTTCCAGTCGAGTTTTGTTGAGGATTATAAAAGTAGAAAAGAGAGGAAAATTCTCCATATTAGTAATTATTAACAAATTATTGCTTCTTTATTCTCCTCGCTGAAAAATTCGTCTGCGCACATCTAGATCACTTTTTTTTTTTTTGGTGAAATGATACCAGATATAAAATGGAATACTCTTAAATAAAAGTTAAATTAAGTATCTCGTCGCACAAAACTCCCTTAAAAAGCTAACAATAATTTACGCGTTTTTTTAGACGTTTTAAATAATAAAATAATAATAAAATAAATTAGAGTTATGGAAGAGATAAGCAGCTCACTAGCCAAGTGAGTAAAGGCACTAACACATTTAGTCCAGGCAGCTCCAGGTTGATAAAATTATAAAATTAAATAAATAGATCTCATTGTCGTAACCGGCTCCAAGAACATTATAACAATTTAATTGTCACATAAAAAGGGTACTGACGACCAATAAGTCTAGGTACAAGAGACGCGGTTGCGTCCCTTAATATACTCTACGGAAGAGATTATTGTGTTATTTGATATTAAACTTTATAATAAATTTACTGAATCCTAGGAAATACACTACTGATTTCGACACATACTTTTTCATTCACAAAACTAACAAAATGATTTGACATTATAATTTTCAAAAAATATGACTACATAATAATAATCAAATCATACAAAAAATAAAACTTTTATAAATACACCTGTTATTATAAAATAAAGAGACATTTATGTTTATAGACAAAGATAAATATATCAATACAGTTGTATTTATATATTTATTTAAAGAGTTCAAAATAGATAATAAAAAAAAATCTCGTAGGTTGATGTTGGTATTAATACACACACTATAAGCTAAGTCATATTGTGGTTTGGCACACCTGAAGATTTAAGTATCTTACCTCTATATACACGTATAAATTGGTAGTAGAAGTTTACTCAACGATGCCTTAATCAATTTATCACACTCTTCAGAAAATGACTTCAAAGTAGGTTAGTTTACGAATTCTATTCATTAACGGAAAGATCAAATGAGGCTGAATTTTGATTTTTCATATACCAAAGGATATATTCCCATCTATTTATTTATAGCTATTTATTATTCATTAATATTCCTATCGAGAAATTATCTAAACTTTTTAAAACGGCATTTTTAAGAAATTTCTTATTTAAATGGCAGTGACGAGCGTTTTGATTAACAGAAACTATCAAGCTTTCATTAATGTTATGAAAATTAGACTTATACTTTAGAATTTTTGATGTGGATTTACCTAAATTTTTGTTTGTGATAAGAGTCATTTCGTAGACAAGAAATTATGCAATAACACCATCGCTTACTACTCAAGTTTGGTAAGTTTGAGATCTTCTATATGACATTTGCGACGATCGTAATACGCTTCACGTGAGGATGAGTTAAGTAAAAACAAAATTTAAAAATAAACGTCCTACCTTAATTCAACTTGTTTACATAATTTAAATTATTGTGTTATGTTTAATGGTTTTCGTATCATTCCTGGGGTGTAGAAACTCAGATTGAAATAAAGTTAGTTTAACAGATGAATTCGTAAATATTGTTCGTCCGACTTTCTGAGAATTCTTTTCAATTAAATTTGGATCCTTGTATTCATCCAAAATAAATTGAATCAGAAAAACTGAATCGAATAAGTTTTACGTATGGACACCGTGCATCAAAATGTTTTCATTCGTGTCTATGGTTACAATATACTAGTTTATCAATCAATTAATATATAGTACCTGGATGACCGAGCTTTGCTCGGTATTTTTTTTTTTATAAATTGTGTTTTTTGGAAATTATATTACGTCGAGGCGGAAGACGATTCCAGCACGCTAACACTTAGCCACTCCAATGACTTTAAATATTAAACAAATATATCATTGCATTATAAAAAATTATACAATTAAATATTATTTGAAAAATATTATTCACTTTAAAAAATTAAAATGTATTTAAAATTAAAAAATTAAAATGTATTCACTTTAAAATGTAAAAAAAATTAATGTATTAGAACCTCGCACGCTAACACTGAGCCACTCCAATGACTATATGACTTTAAATACTAAACAAATATATCATTACATTATAAAAAATTATACAATTATAATAAAAAAATCTTATTTGAAAAATATTATTCACTTTATTTTGTTGTTTTGTTGGGTTGGGTTGGGTTTAAAATTAATAAAATTTAAAAAAAATTAATTTTACTCTTCGGTCGAGCCGGGATTCGAACGCGGGATCTCTGTATAAGAGCCTCGCACGCTACCACTTAGCCACTGCTATGACTATATGACTATAAATATTAAACAAATATATCATTACATTATAAACATGACATTTTCTAAATGTCATGACACTTTAGAAAATGATGAACTCATGAAACATTATTGACATTTTCTAAAAATGATTCCTAGCTAGATCGATTTATCGCCCCCGAAACCCCTTATATACTGAATTTCATGAAAATCGTTGGAGCCAATTCCGAGATTCCAATTATGTATATATAAATATATATATACAAGAATTGCTCATTTAAAGATATAAGATAACTCTATGAATGGTATATGGATTAACATTTAGGAAATTTTATTAGCTAATTTAAATTAATAATTATATATGTCTGCAATGAAGACTCATTATAACTAATTTTCCAATAATTCTTACAATTATAAATTCAATAAAATATGAGTTTTTGTAATAATGCAATAATTTTTGTTTAGTATTTGCTATACAATTTGCATGCAAACAACTGAAAGAATAATTATATATTCTACAATGTGAATGTTTTATTACAAATTTTAGACACTCGTTGAGCGTTAATCGACTAAGTCCCTTCCACGTACTATACACGGTATGGATATAGAGGAAATGTGGCGTTCATACGATTTTTTTTATTGCGTTCATGTATTCAGGTATTTATTTATGTGTTGGACAAATAAGTACAGTTTTTAATTTAAAATGATTTTAAAGTTGTGACGAGCCAGCAACAATCTCTTAACCGTTGTATTTCTACGACCACAGACAGTTTATTTAAGTAACTAACAACACATTTATGTAGATCAACAAATAAATGTTTGAAAAAATGATATTTAAAACCAGTGCCGAATTAACCACGTAGTTGCTACGGGTCTTGTTTGAGTAAAACTTGATGTGGTATATTAAATTTGTTGAGAAGAAACAACTGGTAAACAGTTTAAAATTGTGATGAAATTCAGATTTCGACAGATAAAACCTTTTACAGCAAAAGAGATTTTGAAAAAAAACACCAATAATATTTCATAAGCAATAATCATTGCCCACATGAAATGTAGAAAAGTTACTTTGTAAAAGTTTAGAAAAATAGTAAAAGAAACCGATAAATAAATGTAAAATAAAAATATTATTTGAAGCATTACCTAGTACTAAAAATATGATAAACTTCGTATTAATTATGACCTTTATCCTTTTTATAATTGTCAGAGCCTCGCACGGCCTGGACCGACCTATAGTAATCTACTAGACTAAAAATTATCCAGAGAATTGTAGCTTATATATGGTTGTTTTTGTCAAATGTTTTGTTTTATTTACAACCAAATTTTAATACTTAATGCCATTCAATGGTCCCGCGGTGGCTTAATCTGACAGTGTATAAATTTTTTGATGTTTAATTAGTGTTCTTTGTTGAATAACGATCAATTTTCTGTATATTATTATTTCTGTACTTGAAAGCTGCAATAAGCTCAGTGAATTCATAATTAGCTTAGATCATATGTTACCTTTTAGTCTTGTCAGTATCTGAAGTCTGAAGTAGACTATTCAATTAATATCCTTATTGTTAGTGATATATTATTTTATAGTCGTGTAATTTAGTCTTAAGTACAGCCGATGATCAGACAATCACTTTATTAGTCAATAACGTCTACCCGTTCGCCATCAAGATAAACAAAAAACAAAATGGTGGATTTTGCTTCAAAATAATAACAAGTTAATTAATATGTTATTAGTTATTTATATGTTTAAATTTAATAAGAAATGAGAAATTGGTTTTAAAAGTTTCTAAACTAATTGTTTACTTTGTTTGTAAGAATATGCCAGGACACTAAAAAGTCTGAATTAAAGTAAATATTTGTAAAAATAAAACAACTGGATGAAAAAAAGAAAATATAAACAAAATGCACTAAAACGATCGAAACAAGCAAGATTGATGAAATTTCAATGAAATTTTAAAGTCTAAGTTAATTACCCACATTAAGAAGCAGGTGGGACTCATTTAATTTCACCAATCTTGTTTCGGTCGTTTTAGTGGAATGTGTTAAATTTTCATTTTTACAGACGGTTTTTTTATTTTATAAATTATTCATTTTATAAGTTTATTACACGAGACAATAAAAGTTTTAACCATTTTTAATGCTATAAAATAGACACAAATGTTTATTTCGTAATCTTATATTATGATGGCTACTTTATTATAGTATTCTTTTAAGGCGGTGTGATTCAGCCATTAAAATATTGATTTAATACTGTTAATTGATTTTAATTTTCAATTATACTACTTAATAAACTTTTTATCTTTTGATTGTTTCTGGTCTGAATTAAAGTTGATAAAATTCAAGAACAGAATATTACAATAAATACAAAAATTAATACAAATAATGATTGGAGATAAATAAATTTTATTTTGAATTTCAGATTTAGAATGTGAAATTTGGTTTCGATTGAAATCAAAAAATCTTACTCCTCGCTCTTACGTTTTTTGCCAGCTGACCCACCCCATCGACCCATAAGAAACTGTTTTCCAATAATAAGCTGTTCGGATGGTTTTTAAGAATCATTGATTCAACAAATTCGGGGTTGTTTTTTATCTCATTTCAACGAATTAATTAAATGCACATTTTATGTGTTACATATATAATAAGTTTATATAAAAAGAAGTCCTATTAATGCATGATTTTTTTCGATCTAGCGAGTACATGCTGTTTTAGTAGCATGTGGGTAATAATACTAAGGAAACAAGTTAATTATTATATTTAAATAATTAAAATGAAATTTCAATAATTAATTTATAGTCACAATAATTAATCGCAGAAAAAAAGATTGACCTTAAAATTATTCATGAGATTAAAAATATTGCCGATGAGTGTTTTTTTTTTGTGATTTTATAGAGTGGGATTCATTAATTACATATTTATAATTTTTAATTAATAAAAAAAATACATAGGTATATAAAATAGTACTCTGTAATTATGCAATATTTTTCAATGGTTACATGAATCATTCTTTTTATTAACTGCATTTACTTTTGATTTTTTGAATCCCACAGTTTGTCGAAAATAATATGGAAATACGAAGTATATATTAATATTCATAATACACAACACGTAATTTAAGTACATTTCAACATCATAAATCAAGTTTAAGTAAATATCAATTAATTATAATTAAATTAAGTAATGATTTTTATTACTTTTGAATAGATCATGAATATTCAGATAACTTAACTACTCCATTTCCTTAATTAAATGTAATTAGTAAAAACTAAACTAAAAAATTTCAAATAAGAAAAAATCCGTAAGGTTCTTCCTAAAAAAATCACTTTGAATGTTTAAAAAATTTAAATACACATAATTAAAAGTGTATTCATTTTTCTTGCCTTGCGGCACTACCAAAAATTTTTGAAAACTGTCTATTAAATATTTCTTATTTAGGCCCTATTATGATCGATGTTGAAGCGAACATTTTATTAGACAATAACAATTTTCATATGAATGGGCTTAAAAATTGAAAATTATTGATTGAATAAATAACAATTATATATCTATAAAAAATTATGACAATCGGTATTCTGTTAATTATAAAAATGAAAAAAGTTGCCTAATTTTGACTTACTTTTATATTTTCTGGTGATCTGACAAGTAAAAGATAACATATCCGAAATGTTTCTTTGTATTTCTGCGATTAGAAAAGTAATAGAAGGAGCTCAGTGAATCTCCACGTTTGTCAATATTAATTATCGTCATTTATATTGGGATCGCATCTAAATAATTTACACGCAAATCATTGTTAGGAAAGTCCAATGATTTGCGTCAAATTTGTCGCTGGAATATAACAGATATGAAATTTAATATGTTTAAAATCAATATTTAAATATTTAAAAATTAACAATATAGATATAAAGTTAACACTTTATTTGGTGTTAATCACACACCAAATGTTATTTTGTTTTTTAACCCCCTCACGCCTCTTTTCATAACGCGTAAACTGTTTTTATTGATAATGTCAACTTCGAAATACGTAAAACATTGGAATTCTAATAAAATTATCTGAATCTGACTATAAACTCTACGATATTCCAAAAATAAAAATTTCTTAAAAGAACGTACAGGGCTTAATTTTTTTCAAATTTAAAACTTACGACTGGTTTGTTATACATTAAAAAAAGGATTAATACGGGTCAACATTTGAACGTCTTCCTTTTTCCGTTGTTTAACAAAAAATAAGATGTATTACAATTTTAACACAGGTGTGTTACATTATCTATTTTCTGTTGTTATAGTAACTTGAAAACTCTTATCTAAATCATAACGACCCTACGTATTTAATGAAAAATATACTCCAAACGTCACAGAACCTCCGTATATGTATAACATATCGTGTACAACAAGGATTGAATTTCGATTAATGTTACCAAGTTTCACTAAAGGGCAAACAATAACTTTTCCCCAAAATTTTAAATTTTCAATATTTTTAAATTTGAAACAGAAATATTCATTTTCCGTGAAATCTTTCAATATTCATAAAAAATTAAGACGTATTTTAAAAGTTAACCTTAATTTTTTAGTACTGATACGTAGCTATAAAATATATGGTTTCGAATGAAGTCGATTTTGCAATACAAGTGCGTATATAGAAGTAAAAAGGCGAATATAATTTATATAGTCAACTAGAATACAACAAATATAATAGATAGACTACTATTATAACAAACCAATTCCACATAACTGGCTAAATTAATAAGAAAAATAAACTTCAACAACATTGGCTTAAATAATACGTGACTTTTATATTTAAAATATAAAATTGTATAAAAAAGTAAATACAAAACCATCGCAACTATAAACCAAGTACTTTACTAAACAACTTAAAAGACTTGTCAATGTGTATTTTACAAATTGTGTGTGTATTCGTATCGAGGTGTTGTAGTAAGGACTTCATTGTGGCAAAAATATAATTTTTATAATAATAGTTTTAGTTTCATAGAGAACTGGCATTTTTCATTTCTCCAATTAAATAGTCTTTGCGGTTTTTTTTTTAAATTCTTTTTAAAAATTTGCAACGATATGGACTTTTAAAAATCCTAATTAAACAACTAAGGGTATCTTCATAAGACTACATATTAAACTTAATTTCTCAATAAAAAGATACCTTGAGAGATTATAACTTATTTCTTATGACTCAATTTTAATTTAATGGTATTGAATTTAGGCTCATATTTTGATGTGTAAAATAGGACATTTTTTAAATACAACAATACATACAATATATGTAGTACTTTGCCTTCGGCTTACATTCTTAATTTGTTTAAAAGAGAAGTAACGAAGATTTTCAGTAAAAAAGCTGGTTTCACGCACCCGATGGGAAAGCTCCTTTGGTCATGCTTTAGGCCTCTGATCTTGCATCGTAACTATCAGAGTACAAACTTCGATTTTTTGTTTGTCTATTGTTTTAACAAAAATTTATGTGTTGAGGTGCAACCGTTATTTCTATGCCCAAACTTGATAAAATGTGTAAATACAACGAAAATTTCAAGTAGATTTTTAGAAAACAGTACTGAACTTATACAATGAAAAATAAATATATTTATACGGAATGCTAAAAACAAATAAGACAATCCAATAAAAACCATAAACAAAGAAATTGGATAACTTACCTCTGGTACAGTTGTTTCATATGGTGTATTTTGAAATACTGGTGCATTGTCATTAACATCTGATACACGTACAATTACTGGTATTGTACGTTTTTTACCACTTGATTTTACTAGACATGTCAACTGTAACAATACAAATAATAAAAAAAAATTTTAAAATGTACATTTATTTATTTATATTTATTTAATTAATTATTTTTATATGGTGTTTATTTGTCTGGAATCTTAAAAAGACAAAATTAATTAATATCCGGTACCAATAAATTTTCTGTTTGATTATATTCAATTTCGTGAAAAGTAAGATTGTCGAAATGGCCAATTTTGACAACCAAGGTACGTATACCGAATGTTTTTAAACTTTTATTGGTTACTGACAACTTTTGTAATCCATGGACAACCATTGTCGCGGATTGCTTATCTTGTTTTTCACGTTTACCTGTAAGGGTCGTTCTTCAAAGTCGGGTAGTCGTTTGTTAGGTAGAAGTACCCATGCACATTGCAATCATTTTTGACAAATATGGGATGGTTTTCAATAGGCGTCGATAATGGGGTTGAAAAAGAAAATCGTGCGTTGTCTAAAAATTTATAATCTCTAAAATTCAACACACAAATGGATTATAAATGAAAAATTTAATAATAACTGACTGAATGATCATTTAAAATAAACATCAACTCTCTTTCAAACGCATATAATCGATATAAAAACATACGCTTAATTTTAAAATAAATACAATTTGCTTGGGTATTATCGACTGAAGTAATATATCGAATTGTTAAATAATAAAAAATACTTTCTACAAACTAAAATTTGTTTCATATATAAATCAAAAATTAAAACAAATTTTCTACGCCTACCAATAGGTAATAGGTATTAGAGTGATAAAATAAATAGCAGAACAAAGAACAAAAAATAGCCAACAAAACATTAACCTTTAATAATTCTGGATGTAAAAATTAAACGGCTATTCTTACAGTTTACAAAAGAAATATATACACTAAAATCAAGTCTATATTCAAATCAAGGCTAAATCAATCAATATATTATGAATGCTTTAAATGTCTGTTGTAGGTACTGTTGAAAGTTTGATCTGTTTAACTTGAACAATAATTTAAATGTATAATATTATAGCTCTGCTTGTGACGTTTTATGTGCAATATGTTAAGATGCTAAACTGATTCGATAATAGTTTACGACTTTTTCTGAAATAAGTAGGAAATAAAATTTCCGAAACACAACTTTGCATGGAATTTATTGTTCATGATTGTTATCAATAAACATACTTTGTCAAATTTTATTGTTTGTTGATTGCGAAGATTTATATATTATTCTTTTGTCTAAGAAAAATATCTAAATTTTAAATTTATAATCGATACCCAATTTTATTTTACTGGCGTATTTACCGATATCGGAAGTATTGTGATTTTTTTTTTTGCTGAAATTTTGACATAATTGACGTTCTGAAATATTTTAACCAACTTTTATTGTGTGGCTATGTTAGACAGGCAATGTGTATGATAAAATTATTCAGGCATCCACGTTAATCTAATTATTTCTAAAGAATCTCACCTAACAATTACCGTCTCAGAGATACACAGCTGATATCTCAGGAACCACTCACCCGCTTATGATTCATCCGCATTGCCTTTTTGATTAGTTAATTACTTTAATTTTGACAAAATCAAATATTTCAGAAAATCGATGTTAGCCAAAAAAGAAAACAAATCCTAAACAGAAAATTGGGAAAAAAATTGTATTAGCTAACCACTAAGAAAAATTTAAAATGTATAAATTCTATTTATGTACCTAGTAAGAGATAAAAACTGAAGCACAATAATTCGTATTATATGAATAGCAACAATACCTAATAATTTTTAGAGATGTGTTTGAAAAATACCTCAAAATTTGATATAAATTCCAAGCATATTTCACAACCCATATTTTATACTGCAATCATACGAATTTCGTAAAATTCTTTCGTAATGCTCATCTTTATAACAATAAGAATAACAATAACTTTCATACACCTTGTAAAAAAGAAATACGCCTTCCAATGTAAAAAAAACAAATTTATAAAATTGAAAATAATAAAATAATTAATTCACAGCTGTTTTGATAGTATTTATGTTTTTACTCAAAAGAAAAGCTTTTCTTTCAAAAAATAACAAAGTTTGTTCTTATACAATATAAGTTAATATATAAGACGGTATTCCAATCCTGCAATGCATCATGGGAAATGTGTCAAGCGGTCGCGCCACCACGCGTGTGTCGAGCACACTAGCCGGCATCTAAATTGATTATTGATGATTATTGATAATTCATATATAAGATAATATATCATATAAATTGAGGGTTTTAAAATAATTATTATCATTTATTGTTATTATTGAAAGGTGATAATAATTTTCTTTGACAGTAATTAATTATTAAACAATATTTGTTATTTGGTGGCGCGACCGCTTGACACATTTCCCATGATGTTTTGCAGGATTGGAATACCTTCTTATATATTATCTTAATACAATAATAATATAAACACAATATAAAAGTTTGTATGTGGATTTTTCTATGACTTAGACTTAGATATGAACTATTTACTTGCCAGTGAAAATGTTTTAATACAGATGAATTTTATAAAATTTATAATATCAAGATAATATTTAATAATACATACGTGTTTAAAGCTTTTAATTCAATAATGTTCGATTTTGTTAAAACTGCAGAGAAAATCGTAATAATATAACCGGTAACTCTACTTCTTCGAATGCTTTGCCTTCATCAAAATGATCAATTTAAAAATATTTTCGCTACGTTTCAGACATATTCAATCATATTGTGATATTGATACAAATATTTAATTGACATTTTCAACAATTATTAAAACGTTTTTACAATTAATCATGATATATAATTATTTATTGGGTAAGTAGTAACTTTCTATTTAATGGTATTAATTCATTTTCTAGACTGCTAAAATTTTAACTTTCTATTGGAAAACTAAAATTTGCATTTATTTTTCTAATTTTTTTATAATTAACGACACAACCACATGCAATTTACACGCATTTTAATATAATTAATACACGTTCATGAATGTTTTACTTAAAAAATTTGACTTGCACACGCGTCCCATCAATCGGTTGAGCTTCCCTTTCCATATGATACACATTTAGTTTCTTAGTTCGTACAGTTGCGGAGATATAGATACAGAAATTAGTAAGTGAGTTTGTGTTTTTTAGTTGTATATACAACGGTAAATCAATCAACTAGTAGATATAGCACAGGTTTATAGTTGAAAAATGAATATATATTTTATAATATTATATATTATTTAATGATCCATCAAATATTACCTATATTGTAATCGGTCTATTTATGACTTTAAACAGCTTTAATTTTATAATATTCAGTCATAAATTGATAAGTAAGGTAATATTTTTTATTTTTATCTAATTCAGGGATTTTTTTTATTTCATTTGAAAGTAATTAAAAAGGTTAATTGAAGCAATTACTTAATGTAATATAAGGTTTTAGAATAAACTTTATAATTACCATTTGGTAGATAGATCGATATGCAAGGATGAATTTTTTGTTATAATGTACTCTTGAAATTATTGATTTGTGAAAGTTAATTAAATATTACTAATTTTAAATTTGAATGTGTTTTGCTGATTTAAAATTCCAAGGTGATGTTCGAGAATCTGAAATAGTTCCGTTTGAATAACATTAATAATTAGTAACCAATACGGTTTTCTGAACTGGTATTGTGAATTTTTGATAAACTAAAAAATATAATGGTGAAAAACTAAAAAATATAATTGAAGATACTAGGTAATATTGACAGTGAATAACTGGAACATGGATAAGTGAGAAGCCTTTTTAGAATCAAGTTTCGACACTTTTGCATTAAAATATATCGGGCTACAAACAAAAGCTTGAACATAACTTTTGTTTGAAACATTCCATAAACTGTTTAGATTTGCCACAATTTCCTTTCAAATATAGCTAATAAATTTTTAACGATTAATTAATTATTAGTAAATAAATTTTAAGTATACTGTGGTAAAATTATAATTCGTGTAATATTATGTTATAATTCACATAATGATATAATAAACTCTTTATAACTCTATGAACTACGTGTTAAGAATTACAAACAGTTCAAAAATTAATACTCAATCATTATATTATGCATTGAAACAATGCACATTGCTGGTGTTTATACTTGAAAAACACAATTTGTCAGAGTTAATTAATTTTAGTCTAAAGTTTTTAATGCCAGGAAATATTGACCACACAAACAAAATTTTGGTAGAGGTTTAAGCTCGTGAATGAACAAAATCAAGCCATTCGCTCCAATAATGGATCCTTGACCCACCTTTTAAACTATAAAAGCTAGAAGAAAAGTACAAAAAATGTTTATTTATATGTAACTGTATAGAATGGATATTTATAGTATTTTATGAATGCTAATTAAAATTGTCCAAACAATGAAATTCAATCATATGTCGAGTATCTAAACAATTAACCATGTTAGTTGTTGTCTTTACTTGTTATAGATTAAATTTATATTCTAAATCATGGTTGAAAAATTATTCACCACTTCTAGTTTTTAAATTTATTGAATTGCCTGTTGTTGAGATTTGAATTCTGATGTAAGCATAACACAATAAAAAAGCATTTACTGTTCCAATTTAGCTTTCTTCTGTTAACAAATTGAAAAATTGAGCACCAATGAAATAGTGTAAGGTTTTTTCCGGCTTTTCTAAAGGTTGTGTGGCATTATCAACTTTTATTAATATGGTAATTATTTTGATTTAAAAGATAATTTTTTATTTTTGAGAAGTGTTTATTTAGCTTGTCAATATTTTGCCATATTGAATGCAGACGATGATGTTTAATTTATTAAGAGTAATTTTCAAGGACAAAAATGCCAACATCACAAACGACTCACGAAAACCACATCAGTCTATCGTTTACGGTAGATTGAGATTACAGATAAAAAATATAGTTACCAGAAATGTATCAAATTACACTTTTTTTTATGAGAATTTTTTTATTGTCTGTAGGTGTTAATGATAATTTCTTAATTTTATACCTGGTATATTCGAGGGTTATAAGATACAGTTAATCAGCTACAGCTATGTCGCTTCTCCTTAAAGGCAAAAATCTGATTGAATTTTTTAAGAGCAAGCATAATTCTTAACTTTTTGCAGACGGTTGAGTAAAATTTGCATACATACCATGATTTTCGCAAATAATTTACAAAAAAATTTCAACCTTACGGTCGCTCAGTTAAAGATATTTTCATAAATTTGATGCAGGTTTTGGATCTTTATCCATATAAGATCCAAATAATGACATCAGACAAATTAGCAGAATATATGAATACGGAGGTTATTACTGAGCACGAAAACAGGAGGAGAATTCCTATTTATATGTCTTCTGGAATCATTTTGATAAAATAAATGTATGAATTTCTAAATAATTCAGAGAAAAACTATTGCACAGCTTTTCGTAGCATTATTTAAAAGATATATATGTATTACTCGTAAGTTTTTCTATATTCAAGTCGATTCTATTTTATTAGTTAAATTATTTTAAGGAAAAACAAAAAATTTTACTGAGACTTAAAATTTATGAAAAAAAAACAACTTATAATTTCAATCGTAACTATATTACTGCTGATATTGGAGCAAAAAGTTTTTATATTCTGATAATAACCCAAAGCGGGCAACTGTATTCGTGAAAGTGGCTTTTGAAGAAGATTTGGGAAGAAATTTTTCAATTTACCGATAATTAACTACAGCAATTACCAAACATTTTGAAGATAAATTCTGACGAAAAAATAGTAAAATTAATAATTTCTAAAAATAAAACATTTTTATATAAGAAATTACAAAACTAGATAAAGCATTGGGGATCAAGACTTATTTGTATTTACATCCCCTTTCATAAGAATCAAATGATGCGGTATTTTTACCTTGGTATTATGAAAAAATATTATTAAACAATAATACCTAAATTAATCAATTTTATTCATTAATAATATATTTTCTTGATACACTTAAAATAAAATGGTGAGAGTTGAGCAGAGAAACAGCTTGTAAAACGTGTTTATTTTTTTTTTTTGAGAAATATATAAAGACACAAATATTATACATATCTACATATATACAATAACCTATTATATTTTATAATATATACTTATTTATTTATAAAAAGTGTAGCGCGCAGATATTATAACATGGATAAATATATTATATGGAGATTTTTCATAAAATGTATATTTATCTTATATATGTTATATAAATATAAATATAAATATAATGTTATAATACACACCCTATTTCGTCTCTTTCTTTTCCAATGAATACATAAATATACAGGTGATTGGTTAAATGATATATATTGAATGTCATTATTAATCAAATTAGTTAACATTTGTTGAAATGTTTTATCTTTTATTATAGTTGCTTGTTGTACAAGGTATTAACACACTTCATAGATTGCAATAATTAGTCGATTAAAGCCAATTTTGATATAACTGTTTTTTATACAAACATAAAAATTTTACAGTTTCAACCTAGTAAAATATGAAAAATATTTTGTAAAATAAAGAGTGTTATATTACATATTTTGTACCAGTAATGAAGTACACTAAAAACATATTCCATATAGCTTTGAAGAGTTTGTTCTGTACTAATGTATATTTTAAATAGGCATCCGTTTCTATCAAGCTCGACGCAAGTGGCAGCATTATAGATGGATACAGTGCTTCTCAATTATTTAAAAAGTCAAAATATTAGACATATTTACTTATTATATTTAGTAAAATATGAAAAATAATAAAAATATTAAATTTTGTAAATTATAAAATAATATTAATTAAATAAATAATTAATCACTGATTTGTCGTTAACGGTAAACAACCAAAAATAATTTTACTTATGTGTGTAATAGCTTTTTCGTTTTAATAATTGTTTTCAAAATGAATAAACAAAACTTCGATATTTTTGATGTTACACATGCAATCAATCTCAAATATGGGATAACATATACTGTACGCATATAGTAAATTTAAGATCTTCTAAAATTGGCAATATTTATGAAAATTTAATTTATTTTTAATTAATTATTTATAAATGTTTTATTAGTATTTTCGATTTGAAAATTAGCGCTAAAAAGTACCAGTTGTTCTGCTGCTTTAAGTGCAGGCTAAGCTTGACAAAACAGAACCCCCTTAGCTTTCATATTTTTAATATTCAAATTTAACAGAAACAAATAATTTTTTCATTCTTAGAATTGTAAACAAACCATAAACATCAAACACTGATGTAAACAACTGGTTATGATTAAATAAAAAACTAAAATACCCGTTTCAACGGACGTTAAAATAGATACTTGTGTAAGAAACAATATATTAAACTCCATATGAAGATGGAATATTTATCAATAAATACGCCCGTTTCTACGTGAAAAAAATTGTGGGTACTTAGAGAATCATCAATGCAAGAGATAAATCACAATCTCTTTTAAATCTATATAATTATGATATTATTCACACTTTATTGTTGCATAAAAAATCAATTTAAAAATAATTTACAAATTTAGGGATTCATTTAAATTTAGTAAAATATTCATGTAACGTTGTGAAAATCAGCCGAAATTAAAAATTGATTTAAAATCATATAAGACGTAATTATATGATTTTTATCGACATTATATGTCGATTTTTATAAAGAATTATAGAATTGTTTGTAACAATTTGTGTATTATTATATATTTTCTTTTGCTTGTCAAGTATGGGACTTTTTGAGCAATCTGAAAAATTCTTAAATTTAATTTATAAAGCAATTCTAGTGGCTAAGTGTATACCAAATGATGCAGTGATATTAGAAATTGGTAAGCTTTCGTTGGAAGCTTACTTAACTCTACAATCTCCTACATGTTTAGAAATCTCAACAGTGAGAGAAGTCAAATACAAAAAGAAAGAGCTAAGAATTGTATTTATTAACTACTTACAACTGAAGGATTTTTAACGGTCCCTACAAATTTTTAAAATGTTAGAAAAATTTGAGAATTAAGCCCCATACTTGGAAATAGTGAAGGACAGGAGTTAAAGAAGAATTTTAATCAACATAAGACTCGAGAAGTTTATTTGGAAAAACAAAACGAAGACAGATGGCGAATATGTGAGTGTTTTGTGTAATTGTTGCGAGTTTGGGCATCACCTTATGTGAAATTGTGCGGGAGTTGACTATATACTAAAAGAGGAGATAATTAGTGACTTGGGTAAAACGGTCGATAGTATTCTAAATCTGAAGGATTGGTTTATGTGAGTAACGCTTTTTTCAAAAAAAAGAAAAAATATACTTTTGCGAAACTGTCCACTACTGTATTTTTCATCCTTGACTATATATATATATAAAACATTTTGTGTTGAAAAATTAAAATGCGCTTTTTAGTATTAATCGTTACGTATTATTTATGTTACTCACAGTTTAAACCGTCTTTGAACTTCCACAAATATTCAAAGGCAAAATTAACAGAATCGGTGCAGTAACATGTCGAGTTTTAGAGATATATGGATAAACCAAGTGGTATTTTTATTTCAACATTAATTCGAAAGCCATCCATAATAAGTTAAAACCCCCTTTTAATCAAATAAAACGACAGAATAAAATAACAGTAAATCCTTGATGTTTAGGCTTATCAGTCTATTTTCATAAGTGATTTAGTTTTTAATATGATTCCATATGCATAAATTACAATTTTATGTTAAACCATACAAACCATACAAAATTTCGACAAAGTATCTTTCTGTAACAACTGTTGGCAATATTTTTTCAAAACAACATTTCAATTGTTATTTTAAAAATCATTCTATATAAATATTTGTTTTATTGGCTTCAGTCTGTATTATGTAAAGTAATATTACGAAGTTAAGTTATGGGTTTAGTAAATCAGATCAACGTATAAAAGATGCCAACTGACTTAAGTAAAGAGTATAGAGCAAAAAACGAACACTTACTCACTCCAACTCATTCGCTGAAAATAACGAGTCTACATTATATATGTTTATGACTAACTCTTTTTTTACAAGAAGTTAAAAATAAAAGAAAGCGATTATTATAAATAACATTTGTAATTTAAGTATATTTATTTGTATTAACAACAAAAATATAATATACCTTTAGGATAAAATAAATAATAGTAATAATAATAATAATAATATATATATATATATATATATATATATATATATATATATATATATATATATATATATATATATATATATATATATATATATATATATATATATATATATATATAACGATTTTGTTATATTGGAAGTTTTCTTCATATCACTTCCATTAGTGGTTCGAATTTTTATAGCTATTTACTCCATAATAAACTAATTTTTTATTGATAATATTAATATCAAAAAATCCAGCCTATAAAAAAATGTGTGTTCAACTCCAACGCAAAAGACTTCAACTGGATTATCAATTCATATCAATTATTTGAATCACTCGTAAATTTTACGTAAATATAAATATTAAATTACTTTTGCAATTAGTACGTTTGTGACACTTTGTCATACATGAAATCCGAGTTTAAAATCATCAAACAACCAGTTTTTTTTTTGAATTATTGGTCGTAAAAAAAGATATAGCAGTGAGGAGAGTGTACATATTTGATTTCCAAGTTGATGAATAAATAGTTGATAATTCAATATTATATAACAAAAGATTCAATTCAAATTAAAATTAAGCTAGCTTTATTATGACCCCTTCAAAGATAAATTGGTTTCACACGAAAATTTGCATAACGGGAAACGAATACAAAAATTGGGTTTAGTTAAATAAGTTATCTTATCTTATACATAAAAATGAATTGCAAAATGTGTTGGTAAGCGCATAACTCGAGAATGGCTGGACCGATTTGGCTAATTTTGGTCTTGAAATATTCGTGAAAGTTCAGGGAAGGTTTTAACGGTGAGAAACATAAATATATTTTGTCTTTTTTTTTTCTCACATGTTACAAATCATCATTTCCATAGAAACCAAAATATAATTTTATCTATTCAAAATAAAACTTCTTTATCTCTTCTCACTAGCAGTATGACGAACTGTCAACTATATAAAGTGTGCATATCGCATTGTTCAAGTAATAAATAGGAACAAAAAAATGTAAAAAAAAAAACAATCATGTAAACTGTAATGATAAATAAAGAAACTTTTAAATGTTAAAAAAAAAAATGTTCAAGTATTATAGGAACAGAAAAATGTAAAAAAAAAAAAAAAAAAAATCATGTAAACTTTAATGATAAATAAAGAAACTTAAAAAAAAGTTTTTTAAGTTTGCCGGGTCAGCTAGTTTATAAATAAATATTCACATACTGCGATGCAATAAAATTTAAGTAATCACGTATGCATTATGTATGTGGGTTTTTTTTATATAAATATTATGCATATCCGTAATATGATACAGAGCTGAGAGTAATAAATACTTGAAAATTGAAGAACAATATTTCGAGTATCAGCTAGTATCGTATTTAAAAAATGGAAGTCATTTATGAACTATATGTACGATTAATATTGAACATGATTTTGTGTATTTCATTCATAAATACCGGTACACACATATATTTAACATTTTGTAAATCGTAAAAAAAAACTATTATGTATATAAAAATAATATAAATATGTCATAGACTAACCATTACTGCAGTTCTATAAGATATTAAATAAGTATAAGTTTTTTGTACTTATTCACATGATAGCTGTAAGGTTAATATTTGTATTTACTTGAGTTATTCTTTATTAATGGATAATAAAATGATTGACAAATTGATTTCATGTTGTGAAATATGGTTATTTCGTTGTACAATGGCGATAAAACAGATTATAACATAACAGGTTGTGTCATTTATATCCTCCTAGTATTCTTTTATTTATCCAAGTAGAATTTTGACTAATTTGTCTGAGATACAGTCAATGGTTGGCTTTAAAAAGTAAATTAGGAAAAACAAGGTATAGTACGCTCATAATTGGCTTGTTTTTTTATTACAAAATTGTTTTAGCTTACCCATAAATCATTGGCTACTGTTACTTATTTACAAATTAGAATTTAAAATAAATAAAAACTGACTTGCCATAAGACAGATAAGAAAAATTTGAAACTTTGATTTATACCAAAACTTGAAAATGAATCTTTATTTAAAACAAAAAAGTTTTTTCAGGATTATTTTCTTTCCATTCATTATTTTTTAAAAACGATGTTTATTTTATATGGAGAGAATAACAGTTGACGTCTCAAGTCTTTCACTCATTGTTTAATTAGGGGTTTTAAATGGCCATTCTTTGAGAAAATATAAAAATAAAATTTAATAAATTTTGATTTTTTGCCCCAATTTCCTGGATCAAATTATTTTCTGCAGACCTTCACCAAATTAGCAACGAGTAACATCTCCTCCGAGAATCATTACAACTAGCTAATCCATACTGATGATGGCTACTTTATAGTCGAAATGCGTATTTATAAAAATACAAAATTTGATCTAGGAAATTGGGGCAAAAAATCGAAATTTATTCGAAAAATCCTAGAGTTCTCATTAATTATAAAAAAAAAAAATATTTAAAAAAAAAATAATCAAATTTTTTTTCTTTACTTAACACCTTACACGATAGTACGATTTGTACCTACTAAGGAAATTCAAAATTTCAAAATTTCGGGTAAGGCCATTAATTAAAACACATGATTTTTTAGACAATTTCTATTTTCATTATAATTCCCATAGTTTTTTATACGATGATTTTTATACACATTTGAAGGTCTAGTTATATTCTTCAAATAAAAAAAAAAAGAACTGTTTTTCAAATTATTGTTCATTTTTGTGTTATAAACATTAATTCTACCATGTTAATTTAGCAACGACGAATCTACGAATCAACGAGCTTAAATTCGGTTAATATTTCATCTACAAAAAAATTAATTATTTTCCCTGTTTTTTTTTTCAAGCAGTTAAATAACGCACAGTCATTTTAAAACTTTTTGTTAGAATAACTAAAAAAGTATTGTGCAAAAAAAATGTAGAACTTTTTTATCATTTGAAAAAACAATATCAAAATCGGATTAGTTCAACTAGTAAAAGGACTATCAGTTTTCAACTTTAAAGATATTGTTAAAAAAGTGATTCTTAGAAAAAATACACTTAAATTGATCATTATGTGTTAGTTAGTCAACAAAGTTATAAAAGCCGAGAGACAATTAAAAAATTAAATTGGTAAATTGTTTAGAACCGTATAATACGTTATAAGTTCGAGGTCACGTCACGTATAACTAATTACCCATCGAAACTACATTATATGAATCCTAAACAAATAAGTTAAGGCGTTTTGTATTTTATATCCATTGAAAAATGATTCATTATATTTAACAAAACACACAAAATAAAAATCAACGGTTTAATGACGAAGATGTTTCTCACAATTAGCTGATATAAGCCATTAAATCTTTATCGCTGTACCTCTTTGATAGCGACTACATTTTAGCACAATAATAAAATTTGAAAAAGTAAAAAAATATTTGCATTAACAGCAATAAAAAGGATAGCTTTAAAGAATAATGAAGAACAACTTAAAATGATTATTTTTATAAGCTAGTTGAATAATAAAATTTTATACGCTACATACGGTTTATATTTCTTTCCTGGAAAACCAGTATTTGGCTTACAAAATTTGAATTTATAATTCGAATTCATATGTAAGCGTCTGAATATATAATTTTGCATTCTATTATGATGAATATGCAGATTTATTCCTAAAAATTTCAAAAGATGAAAAGTATGTTGAAATGCAGCTCTTTATTTGACATAAGTTTTTATGACAAATGTAGAATATTTTGTTACATTATACAATCCAATCATTTTACGTCACAAATTTTAAGTTTTTTGTACCTCTATATTATTAGATTTGGATATTAAATATACAAAAACTAACAAAATAATGCGTAAAATGGACAAGGTATGGAATATGGAATACTTTTTAGCATTTTGTAATTTTCAACTTATATAATATTATGTAAAAAATGGTCAAGGAAAAGGTTAACTCTAGAAAAGTGGAAATTATAAGCGAAATGGTGGCAGTATTTTCTGATGTCAATAAAATAATAATAATAAATTCATAATAAAAGATTAAATCGTTCTTATTTTTAATTAGTATTCTTATTATCGATATGTTATAATTTAAATAACGGATTATAATGACTGTTAATTCAAGAATAATAAAATAACAGCGTTAATTAAATTGTTAAAATAACTATAGCGGCGAATTCATAAACTAATTACTTTTTTTAAACTAATTATATTTTAAATGAATGTATTATTTCATGTAGTAGGTAGTTTAATTGACTAAATAGCATACGGACAAATGGACAAACAGACATTACAAGTGCAAATATTTATTGTAAAAAGAGAAAGCAATCAAGAATTATATTGATGAGTCGACTTGAATTTTACAATCAATGAACAAACAATTTTTATTTATATTGAAATTAAAATCTGTGAGAATATAAATTATTATTTGGGTATTTAATTATTTTTATGTTAAGTATAATAAAAGCAAGAGCCTTTCATCAAATTAAATATGTAATCAAAATGAGTCTCTTAAATTACGTGGTTGCACTCATAAGCAGTTGTATAAGTTTAAGTGTTCGATAAATGCGTTCCTTGGGTTATCTGAAAATCACTCAATAATTTTTCTTTTTCAACTTAAAATTTGTATTCAGCTTTGCTTCGATTTGAAGTAATTCTATCCCGTTACCCAGTTCTCTTTCCAAAGCGTTTATTATCATGTAAATCATTTGTTGTTGTAAACATTTTACCTTTCTTGGACCGCTACTGTTGTTATTCACCTCAAGTCACAGTGTCTTGACAATGAGGCAATTGCTGGGTTATTGTCATATTTTCAATGAATTCTATTGTTAGTTGTGATCTTGCAACTCATTGGTCTAGCTCTTTGTTTGATTTGATCGTGCCAATAACTGACTAATAAGTGTGTTACTAATTAACCATCCTATTGAAAAGTGATATTCCACGGTTTCTATATAACTGAAGTTTAACGTTGCAGGTTGTAATGCGTGTGCTTATAAGCCGAGAAGGAAAACTCGTATTGGCTCTTAGTGTTTTAGGTGTCTCATAGTTTTTATTACAATGAAAGAGAGTATATTGGATTCATATTGTGTGCGTTTGTCAGTTTTAAAACTTAGATATTTTTATTAATTTTTGTTGTTTAAACATTAGGTATCTATATCTATTTTACAGAAGTAGAATTGATATTTGCACTCCAAAAGGTAAACAAACGTCTATTATCGAAATTTATTTTTTAATTTTTTGTAAATGTTATAAATAAATACAAGCTGTCAGTCAATCTCATAGTGTGTAGTCAACATATTTTTTTTTTTTAATTGTGCCACAATTTCTTAAACTTAAATATTTCCGAAACTGGAAATTTTTCTATAACAGAATTTTTCTATAACAGCCTGCAAATTATTCTTAAAATTTTCAAATTTTTACTACCTCTAATATATACTTATTTATATTTAATAAAAAATCCCTTTGATTTGTATTGTATTAAAATTATTCTGAACCATAAACGGTATGGTTTGTCAGCTACACTTCACAAACCTTTTATAATTGTAATTATAGTCTTTAATTGAATCCATGTAATAATATTTGTCAATTTTAAATTGTGTTAACACTATAAACTTGTATTATTTGAGCATAGCCTGAAGCTTTTATTTTTAAACCAGAACATTAGTGATTTTATGAGTATATGCTAATAATATAATTATTATCATTATTGTTCCCAAAAACAGGTTCATGCTACAATCAACTTTTAATTTTTGGAAAATATAAAAATGAATTGAAAAGACTTACGATGATTGTAAAGGTTACCTACACAATACCACAATACTCAAATATACTGATTCACACATACTTTTAAAGTAGTATATTTTTTTACGTATTTCCGAACTTCAGTTGCTTTATCTTAACAAAATGCAAAATTATATATTTGTTTTTTAATTCAGAAGTAATTCATTAATCTATTAGTTTTTCAAAACTTTCTGTTAAATTGTTAATTATAATCGGGAACAATACTTACTCCTTACAGATATTTGCCTTTGCAAGCAATGAAAATTATCCGAACTTTGTAAATGACTCGAATTTTAGACGGTCAATCGACAAATTGTAATTGTATCCTTAAACCCTCAATTTACTCAAATTTATAATTTTCCGGCACAATGGCTTCAGTAGTACAACTTAATGAGAACTGTTAATGAGAACTGTTATAAATAATCACACATGAATATAAAAAGTATAGTTTTTTATGTTAGGCGGAGTAATAAATATATTTTTTATAATCAAAATGTTTATAAAATAATGTTGATACGTTCGTTAACATAAGCGTAGATTTTTATAACTTTTTGTTAACATACATACTATTGTACAGCTGTCAATTAAAATTTACTAAAATTTCCGATAATTAATTATAATAAACATTTATCTGATGTAACAAGTTACGGGAATGGTTCTCAAGTTGCTAATTGATCTACATTATCAAATTTCTACTGAAACAAAAAAAAAAAAAAAATTATCTGGAAAATGGCATTTGAAGCTAATTTGCATGAACGATTTGATTATTTTATTTTCAATAAATCTTGTGCAAATCTGTTGGATAGAAAATTATTTTTAAAATAGCCTTCAACAGCCCAATTCGAGGAGCAATTTAAACTTTCTGATTAAAATTTATGTTTCAGCAAATTTTTTGCATAAAGTATTTGTCGATATGTATATAAATGGAATTTTTTGAAATTGCATGCAATATTGTTTTCAACAATAAATAATATCAATTATTCATGGTAAAGAGTTTTATTTGTGGTATTACTATGTGTGCATAAATAGTTTATTATACTCTATGCAAAACGTTTCGTTGCTCAAGTTGAATATAACCAGTTGAATGTAATATCCGAAACATGTCGCTTAATTTGATATAATATAGTGGTTAAGCAAAAAATCAAGTATGTAAATTTATTTATTCACAAAACATAATAATTAATCAATTAATTACTTTTATATATTAATCTTTTGATTATAATTATATATGAATAAGAAATTATATATAGACGGCGATTGTTCGTTGGATTATGCGGTCGTATAATTTTAAATTGCGCCACCAAGCTTCAAATGTTCCGAAAATTGATATTGTGTAATTACAATGGGAAGATTAAATAACAATTTTAAAAAAAACCATTTAGTCCGATAGCTGATAAAACGAATTATCCGCTGTCTGACAAACTGAAAATTGTAATATATGCGTATATTACGCATTGTACTGTGACTAGTATATCGGTTGAATTCAATCGTATCGAGTCACAATGAATGTACGGTATAAACTACGAAACTACTGAAACAAATTTTTATCAATGGGCGAGGATATAAGCTTTTAAAAATGGTAAAAAGTCAAATAAAATTATAGTAGGAAGAAAGTAGACGGAAGTGAACGTAATAAAAAGGAGAGGAAGAATAGTTTATAGGCGATCTGAGGTCCGGAAGTGGAAGGAGGTGAGTTTCGTTAGAAATCAAGATAAACCGTGTGTTATCCTAAAAACTCACTACCTTCCACTTCCCGACCTCAGATCGTCCATAAAGTATTTTTCCTTTCATTTTTGTTATATTCTCTTCCATTTCTAATAGGTTTCATCCGACTATAATTTTTTTTGCTTTCAAATCGACCTTAGTCTTCAAATTTCCACCTGTAATTTGGTCGTTCTATCGATTGTCTATTAGCTCTCGAACGTCTTTATTTTAATGAATTTTCGTGCCACGAAGCATGAATATTTTTGTCAAATTTTTTATTTAAAAATGTTAGTTAATACCAGATTATAATATTTGGGTTTATTATTATCTATGATTAAAAACAATAGTTAAATTACATTAATTTTTTTTTTTTTGGCATTTAGTTCATTATTTTGAGGGTTTAAATGTAGAAATACCAACTTTTTGTATAGCTAAGCGGTTGTTTGCAGTTAATGTGAAATCGTTTGATAAAATGGACAAATATTGCTCTACAGTTTTTTGAAAAAGGTCACAGCAATGCGTGACTGGATATGCTACAATATTATAGGATTTTAGTGTAGCCAAAGTAAATGCCATCACTGCGTTAAGATGTTAACGCAATTCAAGAACATGTATGGTGAAACCCTTGAGGGCGATCAAAAAATATAATGATGTAATTCAAGGGCATTTCTTTAAGTTCAAGTGTATGACTAATGAAATTAAATCACTTTTAAACAATTTCCGATCTAAAAAAATCTTTATTTATTGTCTAATAAAATATAAAGTTATTATTAATATATTGTGATTCATATAAACCAAATACAGAATAATATAATAATATAATAATATATTCTTCTCATATCAATAAATATATGTATTTAACTTGTTCGCTCACAGCTAGGATGCTGTGTGTGCTCACTTGTGAGCTCGGAATAATTTTTTTTTTATACAACCATGAATGGAAAATAAAATGCTAAGTATAATACAAACCAGTTTGTCTGGGCGTTGCCATTTTAGAGTGAAATTACTTTGGATATTTTGTTGGCAAATTTTGTATTATAGTAAAATGGAATGAATAAAAAATTGAAAATGTTTGTTCAAACTGCAAATGATTACTTTCAGCGATATTGTTTACTGCCTTAATATGAAATTCAACTTATAAATTTAAGCAAGCGCATGCAAGCAAAATGTGAATAAATCTTTAAAACTTTATATTTCATTTAAATGCATAAAACACACGCTATTACAATGGGTGAAGATTTTCCGTATCCAATGTGAGATAATTGCTATTAAAAATAGCTTTTTTTATAAACGTAGCATTGGAGAAGCGTCAAAAAATAACAGATTTGTTTAACTTTGTCTTGGAGAGACCATAATATTTGTTAGAAAAATACGTTCTAAATAACTAAAAAAAAAATAGGATGAAATGACCCCGTAGAAAAACAATTACAATGACTAAACACTTAAAAGATTTCCCAGTATGTGTACATTTAGGTGAGTGAGGATATATACTGTAGTGTAGGTTATAAATACAATACATTGTAAAAACAGAGCCAATAATCTTATATGTGTGTTATGCATACGTAAAATGTAGATACTACGCTAATACTTTTGCCGCTAGACTGCCGGGAAAGAACTACTTTAATTGTATATAGTTAAAAACATATTTCATTTCATTTCATAAGAAATGAAGACAAAAGGTGCACGATAGTTTATAGGACCCAGCGTGAAATTTTCTTATTAGTTGATGGGGCAAAGCCATATTGATCGAAAAGGTTGCACTGCACGAAATCAAAGAATCCAAGTGGAAAAAAAAAACTGGAAATGTAAAGCATAGGAATAATATCGATAGTAGAAAAATTGAATGTGGTTGGTATATTATTTAGTTAACATAATTTCCATTTTTCTCCATTTTAAGTTTTACGTTCAAATCGCAAAATATAAATGCATAATAATATAAAAAATAATGATAGGTTAAAATAAAATTTAAAACAGACAAGTTTTGTTTGAAAATAATATGTAAGCTCAAAATTTTAATGATCAAAAATCGGTCGTTAAGTAGTTTGTCTTTTCATAGTCAATCCTATTTTGTGGATTGCTTTAACGACTAAAATCAGTTGGTAATATGAACGACCTTACCATCTAGTCTAAATGTATTTATTTTACTCTTTCAAGAACAACTTGTACAATTCTTTATAAATTGATATGATAAATAAATGTTACGTTGTTTGCTGGTTTGTTTGGTTTGGTTGTTTGTTGCTTGCTAGTGTTTTTTTTAATACCATGCGTGGGCTGTATGTTTGTATGAGTAAAAACCAAAACCAGATCAAGTATTTATGAGTCATGAATATCTTCTTCTATAAAATTGTATTGAATATAATAGCATCTTTGTTGTAGAAGCATTATTGATTTGAAACTATAAAATGAAACTTTCTTTCTAGATTGATTTTCATTTGATTTACGAAATAATAAAACAGCATGTTTTAAACTCAAATCATTATTTCACTCACTAGTTTGGAGTCATTCACACTAAATAAAATAAGGAAATTTTTTAATTAAGAGAAGGTGAAGATTAAATACGAATAGTAATGCTAAGAAAAAAACTCAAAAAAGTTAATAAGTATCCGTCTTGTTTGATAGTGTCATTTATTCCGAATTATATCCATCGAAATCGGTATTATAGAATTAAAGTCTCTTATAAAAAGTTCCTTATAAAGTTACCTTTTGGTCCGATATCAAAAACTTTTTTATGCCTACAGTATAATGCGAATCGTTTAACCATTGATCTGTCTGTCGATCTAGCGGTTTTTTAACTCATTCAGATGAACGGACAAAGCTTGAAAACAACTTAACGAATATTTACAAATATGTAGTAAAAATTAGTGGAAGTGCTAACATTTGAGATATAAGATAAAATGTTGAAAATGTATTCAAATTTCATCACAGTCGTTGATGGCAAATACAGAAAAATAGCTATTCAGGTAAATTTATTTGATAATGAATCTTTTATTCTGGCTAAATTTGTTATGCACTAACATTAGATAGTTTTACTTCAGTGATTTAAAAATTGTTGAATTCGATAGTGGATCAGTACTCTTGAAGTTAATTAAAAAAACTGAAAGGAAGGAAAATCGCATAAAAGATGAAGTTAGCATATCTAGTTCATTACTATAGAAAATCTTATGATTGCTATGTAGAACAGACATTTTTTCATGGCATATATTACAATTCATTCGAGGACAACGTTTGGGGCATACATCTTTTAAATAGACGTATTCATTCATCATGAGAAATTTGTATGTTCATTGTTGGCAATGATATTTTTAGTTGTTTGACGAAACATTTCCAAAAGTAATCACACTAATCAAATAATCATTCCCGAATTCGCATTGGTTTATTTATTCAATAATAAATGTATGTAAAAGTAAAAATTATTCAATATCTATAGTTTTTAATCATCTGTATCTGAAATATATTTTATATAACAATTACAAATGATCAATTTTTGCACTCATAGAGATACCTACAAAGATTTCTTATAATAGCTTATTTTTTATTTTTAATATTTAATTCATATAGAATATATTATACGCAGGTGTATTAATACTAATGTTATAAAATATAATAAAAAAAAAAATAAAAAAAAACACCAGCATGAATGGTTTCAAAAGAAATACTTATAATGAGTATAATAAAATCATAAATATATGTTTTTATTTATGTTATTATTCATTTCATATTGATAATTTACATTTAATATTACTTCAATGTAATATTAAAGGCGACTTCTTCTTTTTTAAATAAAGTAATCAAATATATATTTTAAAAAACGTATACATTAATGTTAATAAAAAAATTTCAAAAAAAACCAAATGAAAAGTAAAAAATAATTTTAAATTGAAAAATGCCAGTGGAAACCATTTCGTTAGCAAATAATACTCACTAGGCGCAAATTTCGATTGGTAATGGATCACAAGGAAATATTTTTTTAATTTAAAATTATTTTTTACTTTTTAGTTCATTTCTATTAGAGTCAGTTCGATTTTAGTGATGATTAAAAAATTGTTTGGTGCTTTTTGAACAGTTTGTTAGCTTTTGTTAGTTTTTGATATTAAGTTGTTTGGACACCACAAGCTTTGTGTTTTTCCAATTAAAAAACAATCATCAAAATCATATAGATAATATAACAAGTTAAGCTTACACTATTGAAGAATAAATAATGGAATTAAAAATTATCATTACAATCCAAATTTTCAATGCCATGTACATATGTTGTAAACTTCCAGATAATATTACATATATACGGGTCGAATTGATACTCTCGTTTTCTTAGGAAGTCGGTTAAAAATATAGCGACTACAACTCAAATCGCCTCTATGTGGAACAAACTTGAAATTAAATAAGCTTTGATGTAATAGGTAACAAATTACGCAGATGTCATACAGGTTCAAATGTTTTCTAATATATCAAACGTTAGTTATTTTAGAGTCAGTAAATTGTATATTCGGTTTCTTACATAAAACACTATTGAGTTTAAATTTTTTCTTAAAATCATATCGAAGTTATTCATTTTATTGCGCTATTTTTACAAGGAGTGTCATTATCTACTATCATCGCATTTAGATAGGAGTCGAAAAATGCATTTTCTACATTTAAATCAAATAAAATTTTCTGAAGCCATAATTAAACTAAGATAACTTCATTGTTACATTCCGCGTATAAGATGCAAAACTAAGAGAGAATCAAATAGGAAATTTTAGTCTTTATAGCCAATATAATAAACAACGAAGATGTAAACTGTCACCAACGACATAATAAAAAGTTAATAATTATTTTTCAATACATATTACCAACTGTGTGTTTATATGTTATTTTGTAATAAAATTTCTATAAATTTTAATATTTTATAATCATGTTTTTGTGTATAATTTAAGAAGAAGAAAACAAAATACTGACAAAATGATAATTTAAAAAATACTTAAATTATTGAATATATTTCCTAATTTTTACAAGCATATAGACATGAAATTTAACTAAACCTTAATTTAATGTTTGTATAAAGTCGCATTATTTTTTTGCTGCAAAAATTCCAAACGCGGACAACAGAACGAAGCTTAACTGTTTGGGTTAAACATTAGACGATTAATAATTATAAATAATATGTTAATTTATAATTTCAATGGAAGTTGCAATGTTTTGTTCTTCATTGAGTGATATACGTTAAAATTGAGTGATATCCATTTTTGTACCTTGTACAAAATTTATTTCAAACTGATTCTATAAAAATGATGGATGTCAAATAACAAATGCTCAAAACGAGAAATACACTCCTCTATATATTTATAAAATGTTGATCACAAGAATATATTTTGGCGATAAAAAAAAATCTCCAATGTATTTATTTTATAAAATCAGATCATCTTTAATAAATAAACATTGTTTTCTAGATTAGGAAATGTTTTAATATGGATTTGTGAATAACAATGTTTAAGGCTTTTGAAAATAAGATGGGGTCATATGATGTTTATCTATTTAGCGGTATAGAAGGGAGTACTGGCTTTCAAAAATGTAAAAGAGGTACCCACGTAGAGACAATACAGCGCGTCAGGAAATGATAGGAAATAACTCCATGGTGTCTCGACGATATTAAAATTCAACCGCGTTCGAGAATGGCCAGGTGGCGTATTTTAATGTTTCGCAAGTTTGAAACCATTCAACTAAATTATATCCGACTCAAATAGTAAGATTAGTTTAATTAACACTGCGTATATCCAGCTATCGATTATTACTATTCTGATCCGCTGTCTTATTCACGTGACCTTAAATAGAGTGCTAAGATTTCTCCACAGGGTGCAAGGTATGTCCCATATCTTAATCAGACATGCTGAAGAATATTTAAAAATCCCCTCTTGAGCTCCCCTACCAAAAGCCAACTAATTAAATTAACTAAACTAAATTATAATGTTGGTAAAAATTATTGGTGACTACCTTTGAGTTAATATATTTGATCAAAGTCCTAACGTCATAGGTTTCAAAAAATATTCGAAAAAACATAACTGCTTATGCGCTTATAATAAAAGAATACAATATAAATTTTAATAGCTACGATATACCGTGCAACTTACATTAAATAGCTACAGTGTATAAAACACGTAATTGTACGTAATAAGAATCGTTTTATACTAAACTTAAATAGAAAAAAAAAGTAGAAAATCTATCAAACCAATTATGGATTACTTATAAAATTACCTACGATTCTTATTACATTTAATCAATTATTAATTTATCATTATAAATCATATTACGTTTATCAATGAAGAAATGTAAAACAGATGGTATTTAATATAGAATTTATAAAGGTGATTTTTAAAACCTAAACTCAAAACATGTATATTGCGGCATTACACGTTCATACCATTTACTGTAAATAAAAATAAAATTTTAAAAGATGAATTTTACTTCGTTTTTCAATTTATACTTAAAATGAATTAAATTTCAAATCAAATTTTGTTAAAATAATATAATTTTTAAATAATTAGTTAACTTCTTATAGTATTCAATTGATAAATATGCATATTATTAATTAATTTTTGTTTATAACATTTCGTATAAAATGGCCAAAATAAAGTTTTCATATAAAAAGGATAATTGGCAACAAAATGCTATAAATGGCTTAAATTTATTATTGTATTTTTACAATATGATACAAACCACCATTTATAAGATTTTGTTTGACATAAACAATATATATAGTCAATAGGTATGTTGATTGATACTGAATTTCCCATCTTTCATATCAAAATGTGAGACTAGACTCAATAACAAAACAAAATTTAGAAATTGAATTAAATTTGTTTTTAAAACAAATGAGCTATTAAAGACTATGTATCATCCACCTCATTTTTTAAAACGATGTTTAACATGTGATTTATGTCTAGATAGGAACATTTAACGTCATTAATATTATATTTTGATTTTCATGAATTAGAAATTTTGTTGGTTCATTTCTTGTTTATTTTTAAAGATTTAAAAAAAAAAAATATATTCATAACCAAATTTGTGATGTAAACATGAAAATAATTTAGTCACAAAATGAATTTATTATGCCCATTTTATACAAAAAATCATTCACAAAAGTTAATAATATGTAGGTACATAAAAAAATTGAACACTAAGAGTTGATGACGAATTCATGACATTTTGTCTATGAATTTTTTTATTTCCAAAGTCAGTATTTTTATAATTGAAACACGAAAAATATTAAATATTTTACTAATCTTCTAACATATGCCTAGTATTTAAATAATGAGTTAAGATAAAATCGTCAAATAAAAGATAATCATCCTTTATAAATAAGACTATCTCACCAAGACGTATAATATATCATTAAATCATTATTTGAATGATGAATTCTTTCTTGCATCTTGTGTGTTATACGTTGCATTCGGTGTTATCATGATAAATTCAAACTGATTTCAACGTAATTGATCAAAATATAATTGATATATACCAGATTATGTAAAGAATTTAGCTGCATAATTTCTTTTATCTAAATACAAAACTAGTCAACATAAAAGCGAAAATTATGATTATATAGTTTAGTTTTTTAAATACAAAATTATTTAACAATATGTACGTGAAGTGCATTTTGTATTATCTCAAAAGTAGCCTTAGAACATGTTGCTCAATTTTTTATGATCAGAAATCTGAGAGATGTGATTACAAATTATTAGTTGATGTTATTATAGAATAACATGACATTTTGTTCAGAAAACTGTTTTAGGTGACAAACGTACATCGATAAGACTGAAATTATTAAACATCCCACAGGATGTGTTGCCTTACGAATTCAGTTGATTATGTTTTATTATAAACCTGTAGAGATTTAGCTGTGACACAAACATCGATGAGCAAATACATAGTTTTTGTTATCAGCGAATTAAATAAATTTAGTAGGGAATGTTATCGAATATGAATTAGTTGACAATAAAATGACGGTAAGACTGGTAAAATCAAGTTGTACACATATAATTGTCGTTTTCAAATACAATATTATTCAATTAATAATTAGAAATGTGTGATATCATATTTTATTAACATTTATATCACATGAATAATTTCAGATCAAATAAATAATAACTAGTATTGTGCATCTTTGTGTTAAAACCATACACAACACTTACAATTGATGTGGCAATAATGCTACAAATCCGAATTAGAAATTTTTCTTGTGTGTTTCTAATATCATTGATAACATTATTTTAAATGATCATTTGTTAACTGTAGAAGTTTTGGGTCAATTTAAAAATGAAAAGTAAGTTGTTTCCGGAGGGCCTCTATAAGTAAATGCATACTAAACTTTAGAAGTTCAAAAAGGAAGAAATTCAAAAAAAACCTTGAAAGCCTTATCAGCTATTGCATATATCGAAATACGAGACGAAAACAATATTTGTTAACTGTATTTGGTAATTGTAGAAAGTACTTTTCGAAGTATGTAAGTCATAAATTTTGATTTTGTTTGAAAATGAAAATTAAGGTTTTTTCCGAGGGGCCTCTATAAGTGACTACACACAAAACTTCAAAAAGGAATAAGTACGAAAAATCGTTGAAAGTCTTATCATTTATTACAAAGCCTTATCTGTTGGTGTTTGAACGAAAAACTTTAGTTTTTGTTACAATCAAAACATTGAAGAAACCTTTTTTAATTGGAAAATGTAGCATATCATTTGATTATCTTTGCGACTATCTATTTCATTTGAAAATATTCGGAATTTTTAAATACAGAATACAAACGACAATAAAATATATTGGCTATTTCGTGTTATGATAAAAAAAGATATATATAAAAGAGTAAATGATATAAAAAGCCCAGATTATTTTAAATAATAAATAAATGTTAATATCACTATCTCTCTTTTTGTATATCAAAAAACAAAATTATGTGTCAATTATTATATAAGCGTATATGGTTAACAATAAGTTAAAGAACAAAAAACGTCTTATATTTATATTATCTCTTCCAATGATCCTAACATATCCTTCGGTTTGATTGACAAAATATAATAATTATTATATCAACTATTAAAATATTCTTCAATAATCCTCAAATAATAACTGGTTTGATATTAACATTAAAGTATATTTCGAAGGAATTTAACAATAAAATTGACTTGTTACCGGATCATTTTGAAAATTATACGGATTGGTCTGATATATTGACAAAGTTACCATAATCAAAATAATTTACATTCCATTTACTCACCGAAAAAATTACGTGAGATAAATTATTTTTATCACGATCTAATGGTTGTAATAACTGCAATTTCTTTCCATTTAAAATAAATATTGGTTGACCCTTGGGAAATACCAAATCCAAAACAATTTCCGTAAATGGGTCACCAATAATTGGTAACTCTTCTGGTATTGTTACTTGATTAACATCTGAAAAAAACAAAAAAATTATTTTAAAAATTAAATCGATTTTGAAAAAAATTTTTTATTTGAAATTACAGTATTATAGATTCTAAGAGCAATCAGTATTTTTTCTATTCACAAACTATGTGTTACAATTCTTATATTGAAACGATACGATGTATAAAAATAAAGTTCTAGCCAGTTACCTCCATGCTAATTTTTATTCCTATATTTTTATTAAAAGTTAGATAATCCTTTCATACTTAATCAATGTTATATTTGCCTGAAAAGGATACTGAAATATCATTGACATACATAACAAATTAAATGATGTTCATAAAGCAATTAAAGGGAATATTAGGGAATAAAAATGTTATAAAAAAAGTAAGATCGTCTTATATTTAAAAGAATATAACTTATTAATCCATGGTTGACTTAGCTGTAAGAGAAGTTACTGAAAACACCCAGAAAATAAAAATTTTCATGTTTCGAGGTCACCCATGTCAGTTTAGCGACTTCAACAAAAATTTGTGTGCGTACGTATGTGCGTTTGTATATGTAAAATTTGTACAACTTAAAACTGTTTAAACTTATTTTAAAACTGATCAAACCGTTGGCGTTTGATTAACAAATCAGTAGCCGAAACCACAAACATTATGAATTTAATTGTATACTGTTGGATAATGATTAAAAATAATTATATGGAAGTTAGATAAAAATTCAAGCAGAAAAAATTTTATTCTGAAACAAACAATTTTTTTTTTGAAGCATTAGTTTGTAAGCCGTTTAGATTCGCCACAATTTCAGCTCAAATTTAAATAATAAACACATATATAATTACAAATCTTATTATGTATGTATTTATAATTGAATAGACAGGAGACTTGGGAGAACACAGTGAAAATAGGCAACTATGATAAGTGTACACAAATAAACGTATTTAAGAATACACATTGTATTTGACGGGTTTATTTTTTAGTGGAAAATAATTATATGCGAATTTTATATACGAATATTTTTAATCGATTTATAACAAATAGTAAGTAGGTGCGTTTGTAAAATTTTAAAAGTAATACTTATTGTTGAATTTACTATAAAAACAAAATAAGCAAACGGGCATAACAATGGTATTAAGTAATGTAATATGGCATATAATTACAAAAAAGCCAAAAAACTGCAATATATTTTAAAATTCATAAATCATTCTCAATACGTCAATTTATATACAGTGGAATACAAGTAAATTGTATATTCACGTATTTATCAGATTTCTCTTATTTTAAGGACACATCAATGCAATTTATAAAAAATCGCCGTAAGTCTTTGAATATAATAAAATTAATTGGATTAAACAAAATGAAACAAAAACACAATGAATTATGCCGCAATACATCAGTGAATTAAAAATGAAAAATAAAAACACAAAAAACTATTAAGAACCAAAAAATCGTGACAACAATAAAATTTAAAGTAAAATAATAAAAAATGTAACACGGTAATTATTAAAATACAAAAATTTCAAACTTAATAAATTTGAAAAAATAAAAATAAAAACCATGAAAGAGTACAACAAGATAAAACAACTCAATTAAAAAAATCGACAATGTAATTTACAATTTTTTTAATGGGTTTTCTATAATCGCTTTATTTGTATAAGTGATAATAAAAATTAAGAAAAAAAGTTTTATGCCGAAAAACTAAATAGTAAAAAATAATTTAGAATGAAAAACATCTTTAAATAATTTTATTCTGTCCATTTACCAAGTTAATGCCAATAAATGTATTTTTTATATAAACGGTACCGATTCGAAACTGGTCACAAGGAAATTATTTATAAAAGTTTTTAAATAAAAACTTATTTTTTACTTCTTAGCCTGCTTTTCAAGTAGTTTGTAAAATTATTATTATTTTTTTCTTTTGGTTTTGAGCGTTGTATACAAGATAAATTTGAAGCGTACCGTATCCACTCATTCAAAAAAAAATCATTCAAATTTGCCTACTCTGTAAAAACTAATATAAAAAACATTATATTAATCGAATTGAGATCCTCTTCCTTTTTTTTTATTAAAACTACATAATCCATTTAATCAAGTGTAGACACTGATGAAATTTTGTTAGAGGTATTTATTGAAACATCTAATTACTTCATTTGCACTTGTATGCACCACAAAAATGTATACATCAAAATATGAGACTAGACTAAATACCATAAGAAAACTTGATAAAAGAAAAATTGATTCAAAACCAAAACAGTTATAAGCTATCAAATATTATTTTTATCTTTATCTCTTGAAAAAGATTTTCAACATGTAATTTATACGAAGATACCAGCAGTCCAGAGGAAATGCAAAATTGTATAGTTGAAACAGAATTCAAGCGACCATAGAGCCCATGTTATTCAGAAATTTAAGCGACCGATTAATAAAGTAATAGGATTAAAATTAAATAGGAGTAAGATATTATCTTGAAACGTGGTGAGCTAACTTCACATGCTTTTATGAGCATTTTGTATTTGTTTCCTTGCTCTACACAATTAATTATTTAATTTTACATACTGACAATACAAAATGCCCCTGCAATATATGTATTATAGCAATATAGGAATAGTGGTTGTTAGAATGACTACATTGTACGTTTGACATAAAAGGTAAATTTGTTTTCATTTTAAATAACACTGTTCAATTAAATGCAACCAAATATAGTTGACGACTTCAGTTCAAATCACAAAGTACTACTTATTTACAATTTTAAACGAATGGAGAATTTTTTTAACTCTATTTATTATCGAAACTAGTAGATACATAAATAAGAATCTTAAGAATTTTACATTATTTTCAGTAGAATTCTTCTTAATATACTTATTATAAAATAAACTCCACAGAAAATACATTCACGAATGTAAATTTTCTTTCTTTATTATTTTTCTAAATATTCAGTTTTATTATTAATTCACTTTTGTACTTTCAACAAAAAAAACATTTTGGGGTCTCGTCTGATAAAAATGAGATTCAAAAATCAGAAAATTTTAATGAGCATCTGAGCATTATTAATTTTTTTTAGAATTGAAAATTCTGTTGAAATAATTTAATACCTTTTTTGAAGAAGCTATTTTATGTAGCTTTTGTATTACTATTAATATGATACAGCATGTATATTCTTATAATTTTAATTAAGAGGTTTAAGGAGGAGGGTGTGAAATACTAGAAATACTACAAATTTTCTCAGCTAAATACTATTGAAATATTTTACTTGCAATTATTAGGTAACAAAAGTAAGCACTAGATAGGTGCTTATAATTAAGTGTACAAGTGCAGTTTGGTGACTAGGAAAACATGTTCTGCATAAACGTCAGTCGTATGTCGTAATCATTTTGCGAGACACTAATCTGTCAAAATTAAAGCTATCATAGATTACGGATAACTACCAATATTTTTGTTAGATAGTCAAAAAGAAAATTGGCACGTTTTATATGATTTTTATGCGCGACACACATTAAGTATATCAGGGTATATTATGTTTAGTCCGAAGTTTGTAACGTTACAAAATATCGTAAGCATAAACAAAATTTTAAAAATAGGTATTCATAAAATTATGTAACAAAAAAGTGATAGAATTAAAATATTGATGCCGCATTTCAGACCCAAAATGCTAAAAGTTCTATGGTCAAACCAAACAACATTTGTTAGAAAATTTTGTTCATGCCATTGTTAAGATTCGTGACTAATAATTAATTATAATACATATAATTATATAACAATCTCTTATATCTGTATGGACTGCATACTTTTATTAATGCTATTGAATATAAATAATTTATGCATTACTATTCAACCATACGTATTAAAACAATTAACACTGAAAGTTGTTATTATTGTCTATCCTTTTTCACAGTTTCTCAATGTCAAATGTGTTTTGTATATTTATTCACAAATAAATATATATTATTTTGTCCTCCAATTTAATAATATCCTTTTGAAATATCTTTTCGATATACAAAAAGCAATAAACGTGAAAATATTAAAACCAATGCTATGAAATAATCATTCAAATCATAAGTCATAATCAAAAGTAAAATTTAGTAGCATTACGCAACTGAAATAAAAATTTTTATATTAATATTTCTATTGCTTAAAAAAAATTTAGTTTATAATTAGACAATTTAAAAACACATTATAAAAATCATAAAACCGTCGTAAAAAAAGTTCTAGCAACTTCAGAAATTAAAGCCAAAGACTTAAAGGAAATAAACTATCTTTGATATTTAACCTTTTATAAACATTTTTTCTTCAAAAATAAATTCCCATATAATAATTTCAAAATTTGATAAAACCAATATGATATAACACATATGATATAGCAAGTAGGTAAACTATGCAATTTTATAATAAAACATTTATAAATTAATTTTTAAGCCATTTTGAAACGAACGATTACCTTGTTAAGTACTTTTGTCTTTACTTTTAAAAATAAGTTTCCTCAAAGACATTAGATACCCAGAACTACACAATATGGTTAGGAATTTGATACTCAATGTATTTCTTAATTTAGTTTTGTGGCATAATAAAGATGCCTAGATTACGTCCAACATATTAAATAGTTTTTGTTATTGCTAATAATAAATAACTTAAAAATAACCAGAAACAATTTTGTTGTTAATATCACGGTACAAAATTTAAATTTGTAACGCCATTCAACTAAAATACACCAACAGTAAATTATAAAAATTATATTCATTATATTAAGAGAACATACATAGAGAACAAACTTTTTTTATAATTACTTAATTTTTCGTAAGTTTGTTTCTTGAGAAATTCAAACATAATTTTATTGACTAGAATGTACTAAAATATGAAGGCCTCGACATAAATTACTTAACTAAGCCTACGAATGATATTATCCTTGAATTTTTGGTTATTGTTTTTGTTGAAAGATCCGTAAAAATTCAAGAAGTCTCTGAGATATAATATTATGTTCTTATAGTACAGGATCCCGATATTAAACGACCTTCAACGAGATGTTTATTTGATAACGTATACACAGCATATACGAGTTTATAGCTATCCCGAGAGTTATGACCGAAAAAAAATACGCAACGTAACGTTTGCATATTCTATGGCCTTCATACTTTCGATTGGTATAGAATTTATCTAATAAACATACCGGTGAAATATTAAAACAAGATTTTTTTTTTAATTATTAATTTATCATACCCTGGACTGAAATTTTTTAGACAACCCATATGCAATATACTTATTGACATATAAAATTTAATATAAAATACGTTTCATCAAATAAGCTTCTCGGTGAGGGTCGTATTATATCGGAATCTTAGACTATTACATTTTTTAATATTTATGTATGATTATGCTGTAATTAAACCGAACTAAACTGACTATAAAATACTGATTAATTGAAAAATGAAATCATTCATTAATTTTTTTCCTGGTGTAAGTTATTCCTAGTTTATTTAAATCTATTTTCATCTAATATTATATAAGCACGTGGATCATTAAAATTCCATAATCTCTTTTTCTGCTTCAAAAATGAAATAAGAGAATAAGATTTAAAAACATTTAATTGTTCTTTCTATTTGTGAAATTATTGAAACCGGTTTCAGTAAAAATTATTTGAAATTATGTACGTATACATAAACAAAATATTTACATAATAAACACATAAATTTTACTAATAATGTTTTTAAAAATTTAAAAATATTATTATTTAGATTTTTGAAAATTAAAAACATTAAAATAACAATAAAATGTCAATATATTCTAGTCTTAACCAAAATTTAAATTTTATAAAAAACTTATTGTGAACAATTTTTGAAATAATTTGCAAAAACTCATATAATAAATTTAAACATAGTGTAAGGATCCCGACCAAAACCCGGATTGACCTGAGTGTGCAAAAATTGGGCAGCGCATTCTGTCAATGAAATTGTGAAATAAAAGTTTAAATATCAGAGATCCGGATATTTCTAAACACCCCCCATTTTTTATGGCCAAAACAAGCCTTTGTTAAATACGAATTACTCGGAAGACTTATTTTTTTCATTAATTATATGCCGTTATCTAGCAAAGTTTATTCCCAAATAGAATTTTGGTATTTTGGTGATCTTCAACATAAAATAGCGTATATCATGAAAATGAAGAATTTTAGTAAAATGATGGATCCTCATAGTATTTTTAGTATTTTTAGAAAAAATATATAAAGTATTTATATTTTTGCAAGTTATATAAAACAATTATAAAAATGACCCAAACATTATATTTCCACTAAAACTGGAAATAATTCTAAAGTTTTAATAAAATGAGTTTGGCAACTGCGGGATCTTAAATATTTTAAACACAATTCCATTCATAGAATTTCAGAACATCTAAGTCAACTGGTTAGTAAAGTTTTGTAGTCAAGTAGTATACTTAAGTTCTATTTATTGTCTGCAACTAGTCCCGCCACTTTTCAATTATAAACATTAAAAAAATCAGAATAAAACAAAAAAACAAATTAAAGAATGTATTTGACATTTAGCTGTTTGTCCAGTATTTTTTATAGTTAACCAGTACAGTCACAGTCATCTTTTACAAAACATTTATTTAAAAAATAAAAATTAAAAAAAAAATGATATTAGGAAACTTGAATGTGACTGTTTGCAGTAAGCAGTTATCTATCTACCAGTGTTGATAGTAACATTTTACAAGCCTTAATAATTAACTTAACCTTTGCTTTGAGCAATATTTAACAATGATATTTGCTTAACACTACGACACCAAACAATATATACTAGGAATGTATGTGTAACAAAATAGTTGAATCTACCACAAATTATTTTTCAAATACCGACTGATTTTCAAATCCAACTTACGGCCAACGAATTATGAATTACACCCACGAATATTTTCGGCTTATTTCAAAAAATTTATTCAGGCTTTAAAATTTTAAAATCTATCTACTTTCATATTTTTTTACAAATCTCTGAGTAATTGCAACTTATTTCCTGATTAATTGATATATGATTAATCGTGGCGATTAATCATATATCAACTACAATTTCATAAATATATATTCTTATTTTAAATACTTGTTGGTTTGTTCGATTTTATGATACGGGTTAACATATAAAACGTCTCCAAGATTTACAAATTCTGTCGACATAATGACCTTTTCGCTGGTAACATACGTGTTAACTCGTAACAAACATTCTTTTCATATGGTTAAGCAATAAATTTTAATTATACAAATAATCATTAAGTATAGGTATTAATTTTGTTACAAGAGACATATTTTTAATCATATAAAATAAGTTTTCAATTTATATGTGGGTATAAAAGCAAACCGTGACTGAGTTACTATCGACGTCACCATTGTTTAAGTAAGGATTTTTGAAAATGAAAATCCTAAAAGGGATGAAACGGGGAATATACTTTTTGATGAGTATTAAAACTTTTTGATTCTTTGATGATATTAATAAATTAGTTGTTCAAATAAGTTTTATCTTTTGAAAATTCATTTTTATTAAGCAAAATTTCTTTTATATCTACTGTTTATAAATATAGTAAAATACATGTTTATGTTAAATTTCGTTTGCATAGTTTTTATTATAAATCAATTTTCAAATAAAATAGCTACGTAATTTTTTTTGAATAATTCCTTTGAACATTTTTCTTACTGGCTATTATTACAGTCAGCTTTTTGCACCTTAAATACGTTAGAATTTTACTTATAATTTTGTTTTTGTTTAATTGCTGAAAAAAAAGATAGTTGTCCCTAGTTGCTCTATAAGCTAATTTAAAAAACATTTAAAAGAAAACCCAACGAAGTACAAATCCAATGAATAAGAAACTTCAAAATAATGCTAATGTGGAGAATGTTTGGATAATTACAACTTTAATTTAATATGAGATGTACAGAATGCGGTTGCATGAAACTTTTGCAATATTCAAAACCCTTTGCAAGAGATGTGAAAAGTTAGAAGCTCTGGTTTCTAATGATAATCAATACCAAAAACAAACTAGATAGCCATATTGTTCTATGTTCTATGTAGTAAATTAGTAATTTACTAATATTTATTTAGCTTGGAGGCTGATTTTGTTGTTAAATCTTTTATTTAACTTGTAATGAACGTTTGTTTTTGCAAATAGAATCTTGGAACTCAATTTTGAAGCATACATATAAAACCGTTCTAGCTGATATCTTCAAGAATTGGTCAGATTTTTCTCGAAAAATAAAGTGACGTCAAACTAAATCCAATATGGTGGACTTCTAAAGTTCTGAATTCAATTTTAATGCATATATCTTCAACGGATTGAGTTTAAATTTAGTATAACTATCCGCTATTTACCCTGATATAAACTTTCAAGATAGGGCGATTCCATAATTTTATTTTTATATTAACTAAAAACATCATTTTACTGTTACAATCGTAATTTAATATGAGATGTATAGAATGCGGTTGCATGAAACTTTTGAAATATTCAAAACCCTTTGTAAAAGATGTGAAAAGTTCAAAGCTCTGGTTTCTAATGATAATCAATACCAAAAACAAACTAGATAGCCATATTGTTCTATGTTCTATGCAGTAAATTAGTAATTTACTAATATTTATTTAGCTTGGAGGCTAATTTTGTTGTTAAATCTTTTATTTAACTTGTAATGAACGTTTGTTTTTGCAAATGGAATCTTGGAACTCAATTTTGAAGCATACATATAAAACCGTTTTAGCTGATATTTTCAAGAATTGCTCAGATTTTTCTCGAAAAATAAAGTGACGTCAAACTAAATCCAATATGGTGGACTTCTAAAGTTTTGAATTCAATTTTAATGCATATATTTTCAACGGATTGAGTTGAAATTTAGTATAACTATCCGCTATTTACCCTGATATAAACTTTCAAGATAGGGCGATTCCATAATTTTATTTTTATATTAACTGAAAACATCATTTTACTGTTACAATCGTAATTTCATTTAATTTGTATGTTATTAAGCAATATTTTATGTATAATACAAAACATAAATTGATAAAAAGATAATACACCCAAAAATTTAAATTATAACATGTAAACAATAAAATTTTAGAATAAATAACCAAAAAAATGTATACAGTGGTATATTATACCGTCTGTATCGAATTGCTGAAGGCGTTAAAATAATTAGACCACCATAGTAGCAGCTAGCAATCATATTCTATAATTTTGAAACTTATAAACAAAACAAATTGTTACAATAAAAAAAATAAATAAACTAATTTTAACAATAAATATCCATAAGTTAATTTGTTGAATCATTTTAATTTAAAAACATTCACAATTCTTGAAAATAAAAAACTCGAATAGTTTGAGTAATTAAATTATACAATGTATATTTTTACGAAATTACCTTTTTACGAAAATTGGGTGGATGGAGGAGTATGAAATTTGGCACACTTATAGTTTATATACAGAAGGATTGACAAATGTTAATAATTGTTTAAAATTTTGCATAAAAAGTACATTAAATCAATAAAAACATTACATACACATATATAAGAAGTTTGGCTTATATTACACACACTACCATACACGCGTTCATATACTATTTTGTTTAATATACTGTTTTGTTACAGGCACGCACATATACTGTTTTGTTTAAAGGCACTGTAACGGGACTACAATAAAGATTTCAAAGTAAAATCAATGTTTGAGTATAATATGTTTAATAAATGTCACTACAAACAAAATCATATTACACAAAATTTCCAAATTTATGACAATATAACCAATTAAGTCCAGTCTTTACTATTATTATCTAGTGAAACTGTTAAAGTAAAGTAAAGACTCAAAAGCGATAAACCCTATTTAGGGTATTTTTTCCCTTATCCATAGGACACCATTTCAAATGCACGAAACCCTTGCAATTAAAAGGAATAATTTATAAAATGACTTTGAGTAATTCGTTATTTTGTGTAAGTCTTAGATCATTTCATAATATACAAAAATAAAACACAATTTCAATGTTTATATTAATCGTTTTTTGCTTCCTTACCAAGGTTTATGAAATTCGACTCATATAGGCTGTACTGTATTTTTAACACGCTTTTATTAGCTTCACTCGTATGTTTGTTTGTCTGTAGGTAACTCTCTGAAGTTGGCTGCAGAACGCATCTGAACGGATCCTTTGCATGAGAGTAATAAAGATAGAGCGTGTTTTTTTAGTTTTTTTAAACTATTTTATTATTGTATAGAAGTGATGAAGTAGCAGGGTATGAAATTCTGAATATGAGAATGAAAGTAATTTTTGACATGAAGATCATAATACGACATATGAGAATGGGAGCCAGTTTATTTCGTATTCAGGATTATTTGCAATTGGCTTACAAAAGGTAAAATGTATAATAATCAATAGTTTGAAACTTGCAGCTAGTTTTTTATGCTTTACTTTAAAAATATGATTCTATAAACGAAACAATATTTAAGTTTCCTGACTAATAATTGATATCTCGAATAATGCAAACTTCAGTTTGAACATGCTTCCTTATCCAACCAACGATAAATTCTTTTCCGTAATATTGACCCAATGCTGTAATGAATCTGTATTTTATAAAGAAGTTAAGCTTCCTACACCTTGTATGGCGTAGCTGTAACCTCTAAAAAAAACATTGTACTGATTTCTATTTACAACTGTCAACATATACACCAATACCAATTAAACACCCGTCGGCCTTTTGATTGAAAATTGACATTATAAGTTTTTTTATTTTATACTTTTATTAATTTGAAAAATTTTTCGAAAGTTCCGGAAATATATAATATTTTGAAGAGTTGTACTAATTTTTATCAAAAATTCTTTTTTAATTTTACATTTAAAAATATATGAATAAATAGTGAATATATATTTCATTATAAATCTGTAGATATACATTGATTGAGATCAATTACATGTATAAAAATTTCATTTATTAGTTATCGGAAGTTTATAAAAGAAATCAATAAATTATTAATTAAAACATTAATTACAGTATGCATAACTGAGAACTACATAAAGCTGTCGTAATCTATATACAGAATGGCTCAAAATAATTATGAAACCAAACGATTATTAAGGCATTATTGACTGAAGACTTGTGCTAGCCGATTTATGGGTTCATTTTGTTAGTATATAATACAAGTTATAAAAGACAAAAGAGAGAATACCTATTTCTTGGGAAGAGTGATTAATTTTGAATGGGTGTATTTTTCTCTATTTTTATATTTGTATAAAGAAAAGTTTTTTCTTTGTCCATTTCTGGACCACATGCGTATTTATTTCTTGAAATATTTCCAAGCTCCAAAGGGTGGAAAAAAACATTAGAAAAAAACTAGTCAAAAAGATCTAAAATTTAATTTCCTACAATAATCTTAGCTGTTACCATTTCATGTTAAAGTGTGCGGTGAAGTTACCAAGTATATAATATTTATTATTATTAGGGTAAGCTCAGGGGGAGATGGCCGTATGGGAGAAATGACCAATCTAATTATTTTCGAAACACATAGCTAGATGGCAATATATTAAACTGAGTTCACTTCTGTCGGCGGAAGCTACTAGCAGTACGTGTTTCATCCGCTAAAGTAAACTAACCTTAAAATATTGCTATTAAGCTATGGTTTCACCTTTTTAAATACACATCAAAATCGATTAAAATTTTCGAATTTTTAGTTTTTTAAGTGTTCTCCGCGTTTTGATTATCCAAAGTACATTCTCTCCTCAACGAGGTTTTAGTATTATTAAAATTCTTTGAATTTATCAATCAGTATTCTGATATTTGATTCTGTCCTATATTACATACATATTCGTCAAAGATTCACGATTTTGGTTCCATCAATGTTTTGTTTAAATTTTAGAGGGGGTACTATTTGCAACGCAATATACATTGTATCGGAATACAATGTATCAAAAAATCTTTATCCAGATGTAATGAAGTTTGGCAAGCACCATATTTTTACATGAAAACGATGGGTTAATCAAAAAAACGTTTCTTAACATGAACTATATTTTTATTTTAGAAACTATATTTTGTGAATAGATATTTGACACACTCTACGCTTCTTTCATATCAAGATTGTGCTTTTCAAATTTAATCACATATACAACCTCATTTTTTTGACTTGGATGTTCACACAAATTGAAAGAAAATAATGTGATCCTCTTCAAAATAGATATCTACTTTCGTTTCTATTCTGCTCAAGAGTATTTCATAGACGTTTTACTTTTTGCTTCATCGAAAAGTATCGCGATTCAATAATGCATTTTATTTCCAACACACCTTGTATAAAGTATTATTTATAAATGTTCGAAAAGCAAGACCTATGAGATGATCTCTCTCCATTTGATTTAAGACTACAACAATATATTAATTCAGGTTTTTTTCTCCTTTCCACTTAATTTCTTAATCGACTCTTCCTGATTCCACCATAGGCATCATAACATAGTCATACATATACTCATTCTTGTATTATAAATATGAAGTATAGCTTTAAAACTGTAAAATACTATTTATTATATAATTTTTAGTGTGTCTCGATTGCACGTTGGTCTACATCTACATCATATATGATATTTATTATTATTAGTTGCTAAACAAGTTTTACATATAGAATTTACCGTAAATTGATTGTTTGACATCGACTAATTAATGTCCATCAAATTTGTTTTACGATTAAAAACCAAATTGGATAAATGAATTTTGGTTCTACTAGATCACAGAACATTTATAAGTTTGATTTAATTGCATAATTGCATTTAATGCATTACACATCTACAGGGAATCGAACTCGGTTTCTTGATCGTTGCATCTTTTTATGTGTAATGTGTTCAGCTTTATTTTATACGTTTGTATGTATAGTATGACATATACACATATTTTTATTCTACATCAATTATTATTATTATCACAAGCGTTTCAATTTTATCTGCGATTGATTCTACATCTTAGAATAGCAACCTTTGTTGTATTAAGACATTAAATCTGTTTAAAAAAGGAAAGTTATATGTGATCCTGATTTGAGAACATCTATTGCGAAATTTAATTGAAAGAAAGATAACAAAATTATCCAAGAAGAAAGACTTTACATTTGTCTTATAAACACTAAGATCTTTGTACAGGTTCTTAACACATTAAAAGAAATTGCGATTACGAATTTTAATTTTTTAATAAAATTAAAACCGGTGAAATAACAACTTATACCATTTATTTAAATATTCCAAATATTTTTAAATATCAATATGAACTGTTTTTAATCATTAACATTCATAAAATACATAAAAATGGAGCCCACATGGGTATATAAGTTTTTTTTTAATATTATTATATGTAAAACATGTCTTTATTAGGTAAATTTGAATTGAAATTGAGGCAAATCTAAGCAGTTTACAAATAACATGTTTCCAACGAAAGTTGATTCCATTCAATCTCTCATGGCCTCTAAAAGTTGAATCATGGAACAATTGAATCCAAAGAACCGATTATAGTCGTTCACCAAAATTTCAGTTCGTTATCTATTTCCGATTTTCTCTTGGTGACGGGCGGACGAATAGACAAACAGAAATGGACAAATAATTTGATTCTATAAATGTACATACGAAAATTTTGTTAGTGTCTTCAAACAGTTAGTTATAAACGTTAGTTTAAAAATTAAAAAATTTAGCTCATACTTTTAAAAATATTTTTAAACTTCTCTATTTAAATAAATTTGCTGTTTTCCGTTTCAAATGAATCATTAAACTCCATATCGGTTATTTGAAAAATTAATTTTAAAGTTCAAAAAAAAAAACACTGTATTGCATATAAGTAATTAATTATTGTACATAACATAGAGGTATACAATTATTAACATTTAAAATTTTAAATAATAAATAAATTATGACAGTTAATAATAATACACACCTCGGCATTGTAGGTACGTTCGTGTACAAAAGAAATAAAACGCTAAACAAACGGTTTTTAAATGTTTATACGTTTTTATGTGATATTCATTTCAATTAAAAAATATTAAATATCAATATTAAATGTTACTTTTTAATAATAAAATACAAATACAAAAAAAAATCTGTTTAGAACGACAATAAACACCTCTATGCATAGATAAATTTGTAACATAGCAACAAAATTAGTAATTTAATTCTAATCCAAAGAAAAAATGGCAAACAGGAGTATAAATAAGAATAGCATGTTAGTTTAATTAGATCGTTTCCGTCTGTCTGCTTGTGCCTTCGTTATGAAGGTAGCTCAAAAACAAAAGACATAACCACCTGAAAGATTGGTGGCGTATTTAAGGCCTTAGAAGTAAGTTGAAATTCGTGAATGAGAAAAATCAGTCCGTTGAATTTAATGTATTCATGATTCAACTTTTAAATCATAATAAATAAAATAAAAAAAGCTTCTTATATTAATAACATACATTTTGTCTGCTGCAATTTTTTGTAAACTGCAAAGATATACCGTCTTCTTTGATCAAGTATAGCATATAAACTCTAATACTATTATAACTATGTGTATATCATATTTAGAGTATTTTATTAATGTTAATAATTCAAATTAGTTCACATTATTACTTAACAATATGGCGAGTATTTATAGAATTAACACTATTCGTTGTTATTTAACATTTATGTTAAGCTAACTGATTTGCTTAACTTTTAAATACAACAAACTAAAAGCTCTTGAGCTATTTGAGTGACTGTCTTTCTGTAAGACTGTAAATTTTTTCAGTGATGTTTCATAGAATGACATGTACGGAAAAGTAATTAAATGTCAGTTGAAATTATGATGAGTGTTACAATCTGTAAACTAATTTTTAATATGCTCTAAAATATTTCAGATATGATTTCAAGTATTTCAAAATAAACGAAAATTTGTCATTTCATCACTTTTACGGATTATAAACCACTATTATCACGAGCTTAATAAACCAATAAACCGCTTGGTTCAACTGTGATCCTTGTTACATAATTGTACTACATATTTTTAAAACTCTGCATAGAGGTAAAAAAGGAACAAGTTATTAATGAGTGAATACAATACGCTTTACCATTGTACTGTTGTATAATTTTATTAAAGATAACATGTTTACTCTGAACGTAGTTCTGCGTCGATAATAATGAAATGAAATTGAACTTCTTTCAATTTCTAATATTATGATGACTATGCTACTTAGTTTGTTTGTTTGGATGCTAAAGCAGATATTCCAAGTAAAGATGAGATTAAGTACAATTAATACAGTAAAGTTTTGATCATAGTAGACTTAAAAGATTTATGAAACTCAACATAAAATATAACCTTTAGCAAATACAAAATAAATTTATATTAACATTCTGTTTTGGTTGTCTCAAACTATTTTCAGTTTTGGTTGCATATTTACATTGGATTTTTGGGAATTGTTCTTATTGTATGCTTTTGAAAATGCAAGATGTTTCTTGAAAGTTCTAATATTTGCCATTTATCGGCACATCGTTTGTCATCCTATTTTAAATTGTAAGGAAGCATTATTAAATCCTTATAGTGAAATAATGTGATAAAAAGCGTATTTTAACCATATTCTACCCATTACACATACTTCAACTGCAAAAAAGCGTAACAGGCAGGGTGCTCTCAATCATAAAATTTATAAATAACTTGAATATGCCAAAGTTATAATTAGTGTACAAACTGTTTTCTACAATAATTCTGAAAAGTGAGCTGTTTTTGAAGATCGTAACATTATTGAATGCCTCGACTGTTTCCATTTTACAGAAATCCGTTTTTTATTACTGTATTCGGAAGATTATTCAATAACATATGTTAAAACTTGTATGCCAAAAGATAAAACTGTCATCATTCCGTTTTCGTCACATATTGGAAAAAAATGATTTTATAATTTCTATTATAATCTTTCTATAACAAGAACAAAAAACAGAGTCGAATAATCAAATGGCCTACTTTTCAGAGCCTATTAGAAGAAAAAGTTGCATTGCTCACTTTGATACTTTGATTTTCCAGCCCAGTGCATAGAATGCTGAAAATTTACACGCAGAAAAAGAGGCACTCTTAATATACTTTAATGGTAAATTTTACAATCCCAGATTAAAATTTGTTTCCACCATGCTGACATATAATATGGATAGATGCCTAATTTGTTTCGATATGAAAAACTACCCTCATGCGTTGGCATCAAAAACATTGCTGGCATAATAATTTCTTACCCAACAATTGAGCAAGAGATACGATCATGATGGTACAGGTTAAAATCACAAAAGTAAAATTTACCATCCAAAATAAAGGAGCCTACTAAACTAAACTGACATTGTTACAACTTCGTTTATTTAGTAGTATGTTATCGGTTCTTTGCAATGCATCTCATTATCAATAAGAATTGCTAGCTATCTGTAATCATAATTGTAAATCGAAGAATATTTATTTGCGAGAAAAACTCTGAACAAGGCACCTGTCTTTCTCTCCGCCATCTATTCGCTTCGCTGATGAATTCCATTTTATACATAAATAGACATTACCATGAGATATTTTGGTTTTTTCTGTGTAAAAATTTTATTCTTATATTTGTGAGTTCAAACAAATTTATATAAAGTTTATGGAATCAATTTTTGCAAAATAGAGTAAAATATTTTGCAAAATAGTAAAATAATTCGAAAATGTAAAGTTTTATTAATATGGTGGTTGTAGTATCGGTGTGAAACTATGAGTTTTATTATACGACCAATTTATACAGGAATATATGATAAAAAGAATCAATACACCATTATTAGTATTTTGCGCAAAAGATTATTCTTCGAACTGCAAGTATTCATTTATGTAATTCTATGATCATCGAATAAATATATAAAACAAGTGCATTAACAGGCAGATAATAAATATTAAAGGTTTAACAGATAACTAAAACCAGCTAGCTGTGTTAATGAATGTTATGGGCAAATTTTAATTGTGTGTATTATATATAATGGCCAGGCAATATGAATATGAAAATATAGCTTATATCGGATCTAGTGGTTTGGCAGATGGAGACTGCCCCAAACGTCAAAAAGAAGGGACGCCATTGGTCCTCGGCATTAGTCATATGATAGATAAGATAGATAGAGCGAAGATTCGTTTCTGATCAAGGTATATATTTTTTAATTGTACTTGAACAACGTTTTTCTTGGATAATTTTAATTTTGTACATATATAACTGTACAAAAATACATATATAACTGGAATAATCAAAAATTTTAGTTTCTTTTTCCATCCGACGATGGCATTAACATCAATGTCGTTTTATTGATCAATGCTCTCAATATGTTATTAAAAATTCCAAGTGAAGCTAACAAATAAAAGAGTTTGTTGATTAAATATTCGAAATATGGTTGAATAGAAATGAAAACATCAATATTGTTGAATTACAATTTTTATATATAAATAAATGAATCATTTAACCTTAAATTTGAGGTGAAATTGTGGCGAATCTAAACAATTTACGAAAAACAGTTTCAAACAAGAGTTGTTCGTTTTGAAAACAATTTCTGTTATAAGTTTGAAATTTTTGTTATTGTATCGTTTGGAACCATGGATAGATTTTGCTCCATCAAAAAATTGTTAGTAAAATTTCAGACCGTTATATTTATTTTTATTTTTTTTAATACCTTTATAGCAGACAATGGATGCTATAGACACGGGCATAAATTGACTATTTAATTGATTGGTACGATCAGCTATACTAAAAAATTGTTAGTGGCTTTAATATTTTCTAGTTTTTTAAATTTTAAACATAAATATTTCTGTTTTTAATGTAGGTTCATTTTAGGCATTTGGTTATACTGCCCGGACATTATTTATAATGCTTAATAGATTCCTTGTTCAACGCATATAAATATTTTGCTTAGTTATGTGAAAGCTTTAATATATTTGTCTTAAATATCCTCCAACTTTCAATTCATACTAATGTTGGTATAATTTATAAAATTAAATTGATATGAAGAAAAATTTAATTTTAATAATAATAGGAAATCTAAAATGGTTCCACTCTTAGGGAAAATAAATTATAAAATAGTCTTAAAAAGAAATGTTTTGGCAATTTTCCAACAAAATGGTGAAACAGCATATTTTGTAGAACTCAGTTGTAGAAGAATTTATAATTCATTATGTAATCGTAATGTAAAGTAGCAATTGATATCATCAAAGTGCAATTTTTGATCATAGCAGTAATATAATATGAAAGTTTTTTTCCCCAGTTTTTTGCTTAATATATGACTCAAATGATTATCCAACGGGTTTTATACGATTAAATATAATATCATATAACAGAAAATTGTATTTAATAAACATTTAAATAAGAGAGATCGTTTACGTTTTAATTCATGTACATGTTATAATACACCTATCTTTGTAAAATGTTATTTAATTTTTAATTGAATATAATTAATTTTATATATACCTACAAAAAAAAAATCACATCACATGGTACAGACAGAGTGTATAAAATTGTTTATTTACGACAAAAACAACAAAACAAAAGAAAACATTTCTTTTCATTATATTTATTATAATAAACAAATCAAATAATGTGTGTGTTCAACTGTTTATTTATTTTATTATTTTATATAAAACAAACATTTTAGTCCAAGAAAATAGACCTTTAAATACGAATGTTGAGGTAAAAACTTGAATTTTTGATATAAGTTTCTTTGAAAGATTTAAAAATAAACTGTGGAAGTTTTTTTCAAATTCACCCCCGAGAAGGGATGAAAACAAATATAAAAAGTGATTTTTTCAAATTTTGGGGAAACGGTAAGACGTAGAAAAAAAAAGTTGAAATAAAAGTTGTAGGTCATCAAATTTCATAAAGAAATGATCTCTTTATGTTTTTCGCTAAAATTAAAATTATCCGAGATAGGCCGGTTAGAAGCTAGGGGATGATAGTAACTACTTTAAAAAATCGTAAGTCGTTAAAAAATGGATATTTTTAATATTTTTTTTTTTTAATTTACTCAGAAAAACATAACCTTTAATTCTAGAGATAAAATAAAAAAAAATTTTTTTTTTAATTCATAAAAAGTTATAACAATTCAAAATTTTCAGGACCGAATTAAAACCGCTTTACTCGGTGAAATTAATTTTTTTCTTTTATTTACTTTTTTATTATATCATAAACTGAGCATATGCGTCGGGATTATATTTTTACCTGTCTTTTCCAAGCAGGTATAAAATAATTTACCTTTTGAAACCGAGTAAGCAACGTTATGCGCATGCGCCAATTGCTCAATGGGCCTCTATGTGTGTTTCAAAAAATAAAGATAAAATTTACCAAAAATTTTTTTAATTAAATAGAATGTTTACGGTCAAAAAATTGTTATTTTTATTTTCAACATTATTTTGAGAATTTTTTATTATTACTATACATTTTTATGATGAAAATTGATAATGATCCTAGTTATTAGAAAAATAAAATTTATTGTATTAGATGAAAATCTTAAGATGCTATATAATTTTGCAATCATTTCAAAATTTTTCTAAATTTATATCTATTTCATCAGGTGAACTGCTGTCTCTAACAGCTGAACTTTCTTCGTGTTCTTCTTCATCTTCATCTTCTGACGGAGTCTCGTCTTCTTCCACTTCCATTTCTTCCGAGTCTTTTTCTACTTCCATTTCTTCTCCAAGATCTTCATCATCGTCATCTTCGATAGGAGCACGTGCTTTTGATTTATTATCGCATCGTTGACCACGACAAGACTTACAAAAATTATTACATTTCAAGCCATTCTTTTTGCAAGTACATCTCGCTGATGCACAGTTGGTCTTACACCCACAAAAAATCTGTAAAGCATACACGAGAAGATTAATATAATTCCAGCAGCACAATAACAAACTTAAAAGAAGAAATTGAGAATTTAGAATTGTTTTTTCCGAATGAAATTATACCTTTTGCGTGGATACCTTAGAACGAGTCTTTTTGGTAGTTAGTCGTCCTGTATTGATAATCCTATCTGCATTGTTATCATGTTCTCTGCCTTCAGTAGCATTGTCTTCTTTTCCATCATCTTCACCATCATCATCATTATTATCATCATCATCTTCAACCCCATCATTATCATCATCTTGTTCGTCTTCTTCTTTATCTTCTTTATCTTCATTTTCATCATCCTCAAGAAGGAAAGATGTTGCTGAAGCATTATCACAACTTTGGCCTTGACAATTTTTACAGAATTGGTTACATTTCAAGCCACTTTTTTACAGCCACACCTAGCTGATGAACAATTGGTTTTACAGCTACAAAAAACCTGTTCGAAATGCAATACAAAATTAATAATATACTGTTTTTGCAAAAAATATGATGATAACAGAGTTTGATGAAAATTAAAACTTACTTTTTCAATCAATTCCTTTGGTGCTAGTTCAGCAGTTGACATGATAGGTATCATCATGAATAAGGTTCTCCTCCAACCCCAATCATCTGGATTTAGATTGTTACCTAACCACTGTTGGATCTGATAATATACACGTTTAGTATGTTCTCGTAGGGCTGATTCTGTCGGTGGTAAAGAAGCTAAAATGACTTCCTTTTTAAATGCAGCAGCTGATGATGAAAAAATTTTGTATCTTAAATTGCCAAGTGTCTGTTGTTCTTCATTACTTTGACCGTACAAATGGAATATTATTTTTTCAGATACAGAGTTCAATTCATCAACTGATCGATTTGGCTCATAGAACAGTGAAATTGACGTTTGTAGATCTTTTCTTTTCTTCAATAGAGAGATAATACTTTTTTTTCCTTTTTTAAAAATTGCGCTAGTTGCATCACAGCCAGCAAAAGCGTGTGCAAAAAGTAAGAAAGGCTTTAAATTTTTATCATTCTGAGTGGAATAAATTACATTTGCTTGCTTCCCGGGAGTCATTTTATAAAAGTATATTACCTCGTCGTCGGAGACAAGTGAGATCAGGATAATTAGTAAATCAATATCGTTGCCTACTATCGTCACGGATTTGTTTTCGATTCTTTTCAAGTGTATCGCTGTTTTGACAATCAAAAGATCAGCGTCTTCAGAAGCTATACTCGTGTTTATGCCGTGTTTTTGGAGGTGATCGCTCAGTAAATCTACAAATTGTTTTTTATTAGCAATGTTAGACAGAAATTTTTTTTGGGTTAAAGTTACGAGATTTTCTTCAGAAATATCAACATCTGCCGCAACACATTTTTCTTTTCGACGATATCTCTCATATGATTTGATTCCAATTGTTTCTCTCGAGTAGCCATCAAATATAACCGTCACCTTGGATCCAAAATGTTTGTTGATGTATGAGTAGTAAATGTCACAAATATCAGAATACTTCTTTCCATGTGGCCAAACTACACTATGCAATAGCCAACCACCATCAATCTCAAAAATTGAACCTGAAATTACAGATAACGATTGAAGAAATGGCTGAAAAATATTGTACAATTCGGATTTTGCTGTTTTCCTGATTAATCCATGTTCATCAAATAAGCTGAGAGGAAATGGCGATAACTCGTATTTCAATGCGTTACGCGTTTCTTCAACATTGCCATGGAAAAATACCGATATCCTTTGGATCAACAAGAATGAATCCACAGCTACAAAGTCATCACCAATATGCATACCATCTTTCGCATTTGCAAGGGTTTTCACCTTGAATGCGTTAGATAATGAGACATTGTCGAGATTTTTACCAATCATTGCAGCTAAACCTTGCAATCCTACTTCAACCGCCATATGACAATTAATCGTTGGCCCGCCAATTATTCCAGCAGACAGTGATACTAATGATGACCTAACATCAAATGGATTTCTTTCATGAAGCCAAAACAGAAATTTTTTAATTCCTGCTTCATCTTTTGTCATCCTGCTCTTTGAAATGTCAACATGTTGTTCACTATTATTTGACTCAATGCGGCAATATGTTTCTAAACATTCCATAATTTTAAATGCTGCTGGCATTGCTATTAAGTAACGTGTTACAACACTGGAGGTTACACCTCTTCCATGTTTCAAGTCTGTGCCGAAGAAACGATTGAGGGTCTGCTCAATAACTATGTCCGACCAAATACCTGCCCATGCTTTCTCGGATCTACGGAAAGTAAAGAAACGTTCCTTGGTGTATTCATCAAATTCAAGTGGATCCATAATCAACTCAAGATTCGCCATTTGTTGCAAATAGATTTGAGCGTATTTAGCATACTGGTAATGTCCACTTGCATGAAAAAATGGCAATATTTGTTTTACGCTTTGTAAGTGCAACTCCCAATTGCCTAAGCGTTCAGCTTCTAAAAATTGCAATGCAATAACAATACTTTTGAAGTACTGAATCCATAATTTTGATGTCGGTCCATTTTGTTCCATCACTGCTAGCTGCTGTACACATCGTTGGCACATGTCGACAATCTGCGGTTGGTCATCACAATCTGTTAGAAGTGGAGGTTCTGAATCCCATGCGTTGAAGAAATTTTTAATGGAATCTTGAAATTCATTAGAAGGGTTTAAGCTTCTGCAAATTATGATACCCAGTGCGGTGAATGACATGATATGAGCTCGTAATGCTCTAGCATAGGCATGTCCAGTCAACATTTTTTTCACTGAATCAGCTGCATAGACTGTTGTCCATAAGTCTTCAATTCCACTTTCAGATATGATGTAACCAATTGCTCCTAGGTATGACATTAATAAGTGGAAGCCACCGAGACGAACGACGACATTTTTTAGTTCTTCGCTATTAGATTCTTCTACTATTGAGAGAGCTTTAGCATATAATGGCTGATCATATGTGACAAAACACGTCTGTCTATTGAGCTTACGCGTTTCAGCAGCTGCATAGTGTAAAGAACTATTTAATGTCGTCAAATTTGAAGGTGGTCCATTGATGAATGGCAAACACACGATTTGTGACATTGTATAAGGAATCCCGGTAGATAAAACTTCCATATACCCTTTCCATGACGGTACGTTTCCAATTTCAAAAAACTTCACCCAAAGATACGCTGAGTAACAAGTTGAAATTGTTGGTGCGTCTTCATGGGAAAGATTTTCTAGCGAAATATAGCTTACCGGAATAAAAAAATTATACTTGCATAATTACCTTCTCCAAATTAACGATAAAAATTCAATCTGAAAATCACAATTTAAATAAAACTGTTCACAATTTAATTTTCACTCGTCAGGATATTAAAAACCAACTAAAGAACGGAGTAAAAATCTTTGTTTACAATTTACTCGATACAGATAAAGAATACTATAAACATACATAGAGGCCCATTGAGAGCAAATGGCGCATGCGTATGACGTTGCTTACTACTCGAGAGTAAATGCAAAGTCGCCGCCGCGAGAAATCTTTCAAAAGGTAGTAAAAGAAAAAAATTAATTTCACCGAGTAAAGCGGTTTTAATTCGGTCCTGAAAATTTTGAATTGTTATAACTTTTTATGAACAATTAAAAAAAAATTTTTTTTTTATTTTATCTCTAGAATTAAAGGTTATGTTTTTCTGAGTAAATTAAAAAAAAAAAAAATATTAAAAATATCCATTTTTTAACGACTTACGATTTTTTAAAGTAGTTACTATCATCCCCTAGCTTCTAACCGGCCTATCTCGGATAATTTTAATTTTAGCGAAAAACATAAAGAGATCATTTCTTTATGAAATTTGATGACCTACAACTTTTATTTCAACTTTTTTTTTCTACGTCTTACCGTTTCCCCAAAATTTGAAAAAATCACTTTTTATATTTGTTTTCATCCCTTCTCGGGGGTGAATTTGAAAAAATCTTTCACAGTTTGTTTTTAAATCTTTCAAAGAAACTTATATCAAAAATTCAAGTTTTTACCTCAAAATTCGTATTTAAAGGTCTATTTTCTTGGACTATTTGTCATTTGTTTGGTATTTAAATACATAGAAATTTTTTTTGTAATCGTTAACATTATAAGTGTCTTGATTAAAAATTATAAAAGTGGATACTAATTAACAAAGTAGACAAAATTCACACTGTAATTGGATTTGAACTTAATTTCTCATTTTCTGGTCTGTCAGTAGAAATGCCAAAATATTTGAGATTCATTGACCGAAGTAGACGATTTGGCATTTCGTTCATCTGTTCATATCAGTTTATATTTGTAACATTCGGTCATATCTCATTCTGTTCATATCAGTTTATATTTGTAACATTCGGCTGCCGTCATCGATTTTTATGAAATTTGGCAAACTGTATATTTAAAAGTTGTGATTTTTAGTGGTACATGAGAGATGATTCAAATTGGCTACTGGTTTTCATAACTACTAGTTTTTTTTTTTCTTTTTTAAATATTTTATTTAGTATCAGCCGTTTTACATTAAATATTTATTTTAACCTTTTTTCCAACCACAAAATAGTAAGAAATTCGAATAACTCAGTTATTCGGTTCATATTGTAAAACACACCAAATATGCTTGTCTTTCTTTTTTTCTTGATATGGTAATCTAGTCAAATATAATAAATGGTGGGCATTTGCAGCACGTTAGGTCAGATTCTAACAGCAACTAACAAAATAGCAACAAAATCTGATATATTAGATTTTTCGATCGAATCAATGTATTCATGAGTTTTTGGAGCGTTTAGATTTATATAATAGTTTTGTTGTAAATAGTGTTTCTATTTCTTTCATAATATGAGGCCGGATAATTAAACCGACAAAATAGCTACAAACTTTTTTTTTGAACCCATGGAAAACATATGGTATATACGGTATTTTATTTTAAACGGTTATTTATTTTAAGCTAAGACAATGTTAACCTGAGCCCCTAACATTTTATATTTCGTTTTCTACTAAACGGTTGGAGCACAAAATTCGAATTAGAGCACTAATGAGCACATTAATAGCACAAAATTGTGGGGAGCTAAGTTAATGTTAATTAGGCCCCCAACTATTTCAAATGTCATTATTTCCTAAACGGTTTGAGCACAAAAATTTTGTGATCTGGAGCGGAGACTGGGTAAACATTGATAAAACTATGATAGTCAATTTTATATAATTTTGTGAATACGAATGTTTTAATTCGCTAGCACGCTAAAGCACTGGATAAGTTATCAAATAAGATTCATATTCTATGTTTTGAAAATCTATTTTTAAAAAACGGACAATTTATTGCCAATACTGAAATTTTGTAGGTGCGTTTAAAATTAGTTTTTCCTGAATTGAGTACAGTACTTAGATTTTGTTTATTTTACACTAATTTAAGTATAAAAATTCACTGAAAAATTAAAATAAATAAATAATTTAAATAAAATAGAATAATTGCATTGTTTAATTAGAATATATATAAAAATTAAGTTCAGTTATACCACAGCTATTGTAATCATTATCTATATGGGAACTAATTAATGAAAACTTATGTAGCAATTATTTTAGCGTTAGTATATTAAAAGAAAAAAAAAGCCAGCGAATAATATTAAAAATGAACAAAATAATAATGCGAGAAATAAAATAATGGCGTATGGGAATTTATTTTGAAATAAAAATTATTGGTTGTATTGTTATTAAATTTTTTGTTTGTTTCATCAATGCAATAAGATTTAAATTGAGATTCAAGAAAACAATAGATTCAATTACCATAAGTAATTAAAGGGATGTAAATAAAATTTAAAGTAAAGCATTATATTTTATTAGCATCTATATCTTTGAGATCTATCTTTAAATTATCACTTAAACTTTTATTAATGGAATCTTATTTGAAACTTCTTCGTGATATATGGATATTATTAACTAGCGGCCCGGTACGTGCTTCGCTACGTATAATTGAACTAATAAAAAAATTTAATTGGAACATCAAATTCATTTATTCAAACAATAAAATATTTTATTAATTGCTATCTATTTTAAAGCTTAATGCAAAACATTTGGATAAACAATGTTTTTTGTTTTTCCATTTTGACCATGAATAAACAAACGGCTGGTTGTACCGACTCTGAAACAGGCAGCATAAAGTTGGCCATGTGAAAAACATGACTCCTGCAAATTCACACCACAAACGTAAAGTGTTTGCACTTGCACCTTGTTAATGGACGCAAATGATAAACGCACAGGGTATTGTAATCGTTTGAACTCAAATGCATATCAGTTGTAATCATACGGATACGCGGTATCAAAAAAACTTCTGCTTTTCATTCAGCAGTTTAGATCGTAGCTTCAATCTAATTTGGCAATAGTTTTTTCACTGCCAATCTAGGGCCGCTACACGGGGATTTTGGTTGATTAATATTTCGCAATAATATAATCAAAGAACCAACTTTCAGATTCAAGCAATACGATGGCATACCACCAGTTCCAATGAATTTAAAAATTCAATTGGATAATTTATTGCCTCATGTTGATTCATAACACTGTCAATTGATTTATATGTCGGGACTACACCTGGCAGTTTCGGTTGAATTTGAAAATTAATGACATTGATATGAATGATCTTCGATACTAAAATGGCGCGTTCTGTCAACCAATCATGATTTCTTTAATTCGAAGGAATGTTTGGAAAAACAAATTCAATCAATTCATCTATCAATTGCGCAATTGTACAAAAATAGTTCGGTACAGCGATCAATCCTTGTCGATTTGTATTTTGCCATCACCAATTTTCTAACAATTGTTTTTAAAACTCATTTGCAGCTGGATCATTTTGTAGGAAACTTCAAACAGGGATTTATTTCATCCTGACAGTAATTTATATTTTGAAGCATACCCACCCGGTTTACGCGTTGCTGTGTTATTTTTCACATTTTAATAAATGATATTACATCGTTTACATGCGGATGCAATTCTACCCTTAGGGGAAGAATTTCAAATCCTTTCTTATTGGGATTCCCGGTATTTGGTGTGCACCCGATAAATTATATCCACCCGGTATTTACCTGGTATTTGTTGGGGGACACCGGGGACCGCGTTCACCCGATAATTTTCGCTGTGGTACACATACACTTGATGAAAGGTATATGGACCTCCTGAACCAAGAATGATTCCGGTAATACTTGAACAATGCGATATGCACACTTTATATAGTTGACAGTTCGTCAAACTGCTAGTGAGAAGAGATAAAGAAGTTTTATTTTGAATAGATAAAGAAGTTTTATTTTGAATAGATAAAGAAGAATTAGATTTTGGTTTCTATGGAAATGATGATTTGTAACATGTGAGAAAAAAAAAAGACAAAATATGTTTCACAGCTGGGAACATTTTGTATTCGAAAACCGGAAGACCCCTTGTGGGTGGAATTTCGTAAAATCCGTTCTTAGCTGACCTCTACTCAGCAAAAGGAATATTCCTACCAAATTTCAAGTCAATCGACCTAATAGTTTCAGAGATATCGTGATGAGTGACTATATCTATAGAAAGTCTCCTATATATATATAGATTTAATGGCTCTATGCCCAGAGCAGCTTGATGAATTGAATTGAATTTGGAAAAGAGGCAAAAATTATATCGATAGATATAACAATTGGTAGTTTTGTAATTTATATAATTCAATTCAAGTGGTCATTTTGCCGTTATATATGCTTCAAACATGGGAAAAAAATAAATAAATGAAAATTCTAACGTTATAAACAAGTATTTTAAAAATGTTAGAATTTCAATTTTTTGTAGTGTGAATAATTTTATACATGCAACATATTTTTATGAATATAACAGGAATTTGAGTTATTAGTATTGTGTTTCTCTCTTTATTGGAAGAAAAAAATATTAAGCTTTTAAGCAAGAGCTTCAGCAACGTCTTTGCCGTGTCCGTCTGTTTAGCTCCAAAGCTACTGAACGAAAATTTATAAATTTATTGTAAGAATAGTGGATGATTTCCGAATTGTCTCATCCTAGAAAAAACTCAAGAAAAAAATCGGAATCAAATTCCGAAAAATTCCAGAGATATTGCTTTTATTTAAGTAAATATATCGGGGTGGGGGTATGTGTGGTGGTATAATGAGAATTTTCATCCAAATGTCGTTATATCATGAACCATTAATCCCATTTTGATGAAATTTTAAATTTTTATTCATGGTATAGTTTTTCATAAATGATTTGAATTCTATTGAAATTTCTGAATAGGTATTTACAAAAACAGTTTGTATCAGAAAATCGAAAAATAGAAGCGTACTACTGAAGAAAATTTTATTTGTGTGAATAAACATTGTATATGGATATTAAATATGGCGTACATTCAGAAATAAAAATCATTTAAATATTATTTATAACAATTGTTTCGTAACAATAATTGCATTCGTAAGAGGAAACATTTTTTAATTTAAGTGAGTAGGACTTAATATGGTGATGAGGCTATTGGAGTATATTTTATTAGAATGCCTTTGTTTCTCATCGATGAATAGAAACAATTATTATTAATAATAAATATAATAGCGCCTACTGCTACCTCTAATTTTATGGATGCATGTCAATAATCATTAGAACTATGTAATGTGTGCTCAAAAATCACCATTAAAATAAATTTGTACCTAGTCTTTTGTTTGTTTTATATCGAAGTAGGCAATTCACTTTTTGATAATAGCTTAACAGTTATCGACCCCGGGTAATTCAGAAAGGTAAAGCACCTACCACGATGGTCGTAAACATCGATTGCAAGTAAGAAAAAAAATACTAATACCTTCATCTATTTGTCCAATTAGACTGACGGTTGCAGGTTCAAATTCAATCAGCAGCAGTTTTTATCAATTATGATATAATAGGAAGACACAGTTGCTTTATCACACTGTCGCTTATATAATAACCAATTAACCGGCTCCATCAACATATTAATAACAATATAATTGTCACTTTATGCTAGAAGGTATCTTTGCCTTCAGGTGATGGAATGTTCTGAAAGATGGTAGGGTAGAGGACCAAAAGGTCTAGATACAGGACACGGGTTTACAATTTCTCTGACTGTACTATGCGTACTTCAGATTCGATTCTTGCCATAACCAAAAAATTTATTGGATACCATAGCATGTTGCAAAGTGGTTGATATATATAAACTTGTCTGTTGAGTTAAGTGAGATCTCGAAATTTTCAGCGGGTCGATAAAGGGGTCGGTAAAGAAACTAAGAACGGATTTCTTGCTAGAATCACTTTTAGCATTTGGCTTTCAGAGCTAGTTTCATGTGTACTATTGAACCATCTAAAAACTACTTGTGCATGCTTGACCTTTTATGATTGAATATTTTCATTATTTTCATAACACCTTCATGAAACGCCAATAAACATAAATAATTTATTTAACAATTTATTTATTATTTAAATGATATTTTATTTTAATCGGATTTGAATCATTTTAATGTGTATTAGCTGTTACATGCAGATAGGCTGAATATTTACAGTATTTTATGAATGCTTATGATTAAACATTAATACTTAATTATGTTTCGAATATCTAAACAGTTAACTCTGTTAATTGTTATTTTCACTTGATACAGTTATAATTATTATTATGTTTCATTAATTCCTCCTTTTTTCTAGGCTGTAGACACTAAATTGAATATACTCTCGTATATTTAATATGTATGACAGGTACAAAAAACAAATTGAAACCGTTTGTCATACAAGTGTACATATAGACCAGATCTATAAATTTAAAATAATTTAAAGTTATTTCACATTAGAAAATATTTAACAACCAACAATAATCGTTTATTTTTATCGTTCCATATAGAACATACTTAGTATACGTATTGAAAATCACCTGTTTAAACTTATTAAAAAAACAAGTTTACCCACCCTGATGAATGCCAACCATTTAAAGACTAAAAATATAAAATTTTAAATTCAAATTTTGTATACAACGCAAGCAACAATAAAATAACAAACACTTCTTTTAAATAATAATTGCTCTAGTAGTTGTTTAAAGCCTTATATACACGATTTATATATTCTATTTAAAATGCCCGCTGTTGACCAGTTGCTTCTTATTATCAATAGCATAATAAATGTCATTGTGTATTGTAGCCTTAATATTTTAACACATTGTTTTAAAATTCATCATGAAAATTGGTATTAAACAACTGTAGAAAAAAAGCCGTTTAAATGCTGCAAGCAATTTAAGAATTATGAACAAACGGTGTATTTTTTATAATGCTTTGAATTATAAAATACTTTTATTTCTTATATTTAATTGATTCCGTTATTTATGAGAACTAAGAAAACAATCACACTATTCTCTAGTTAATATAAAACGTATTTATTTATCAGTTTATATTCTTTTCTTGTTAAATACTCGGAAAAAGTTAGCAATAATAGTATTGGAAAACTCCCCACACTCAGGCATTATTTTTAGTAGTTGAATTTCGTTTGAAAAATAGTATTTTTGAACATTCGATTTATTATTACTACGTAAATTTATAAATAACTAACATAAAAATCGTACTAAACGGAATATTACTTTCAAATTGTATCTATCAATAGCGGAAGTATTATGTTCACTTTTATATGAAGAGAATTTTTTGATCCCAACATATTACGAACGTTTTAAAACCTCTTGAGCAACTTAATTTCGTTACTTATTACGATTTTAATGATATGTCGTTCGGCCTGGCCTGTTCGTTCATTTCTTAATTTTTGCACTTAAAGGTGGATATCTCGTGAATCGTAATTCCGATTTTGATGAAATTTGGTATGGTATGTGATAGTATATTACATGGGTAAGCGAATTTTCTTGTAGTCATTTATTCAGAAATTCGAAGTTGAAAATCAGACAACTTACTTTTAAAAAAATTTTATGTTGTTGAAAATATTTGTCTCGAGTATCCAAATTTCAATTCATAGCCTCGGTATTCCGGATATATAGCTATTTAAGTAAACGTATGCGAAAATTGTTATTTATTCTTTAATCCATATGATTTTATCATTCATTATATTAAGGTGCTATCTCTAGCTCTGAAAATTATTTTGAAGCAAACAGCACATAATCAGTCACTCAAATGTTAAATGCGACAGAAAATTTAATTAAATATTGCTATTATAGTAGAGATATTGTTACATCAAGAAGAAGTTCTGTGTCCTTAATTAATAGAGAAATTTTGAATTCATTGGACAATTTTAAACGAAATAAAACAAAATTCAGAAAATATGTTAAGGGAACCTTTGAAACCTTATTTGCAGTATTCAAAATAGGAATGCATTTGGATTGTTTTAAATATGATTTGTTTTAAATTTTATTTATTCTGTTTTGAATATTATCTTGATATTTTCATAATTAAAACTATTTATATAAATAGTTTTAATATCGTCAAAAGTTTTAGAATCGTCTAGAACGTTTTAATTTAACATAATTCTACAAAGAAATGTTTATAAACAGTTTTATTTTAGTATTATATATAATACACATTTACTATAATATTTCTCTTTTGTTTGTTGAAATTTTTAATGTGCTATATAAAAGTTAAATTCAATAAAATTTATAGACAGCGCCGTATACAAATTTAACAAAGTAAATCGAAGTATAGTTGTGGAATAAATAAATACAACGACTTGAATCATCCACAGTTACTTATAAATTATAATATACACTAATTTTATGGTGTATTTTATTATTTTTTCAGTTTAAAATGAATATTTAAGATAGACAAATAAAATTAATTCTATTATGTATTACCAATTTTGATTCCACAAATCAATTTCTCTTATTTTTATTGTTTGAAATTAGAGTACGTAAAGTAATTTTTTAAATTATTTTTGTTGTGTTCAGCATGATCCGAAATTCATGTCCCTTATGTATGTAATCAATGTTCCCACAGTCAACTAATCTAACGTGAACAGAGCTCCATTGGAAAGCATTGATAATATAAAAAAATATAAAATTGTAAGCAAAAAATAGTAAAAGTTTACTTACAACCACCCCGACTTTCTTCAATATCTAATATGATATTTGTTTGTCCTGTTGCCACATCACATAACCCTGTAAACAAGAAATAGTAGTTATTAACAAATATTAATATTAATAATAATAAAAATAAATAAATGAATAAAATTATAATAACAATAGATCATAATCATAAAAAAATGACATATCAAATACAAAAATCAAACATATTCCAAAACAATGCAAGGACATAAACATATCATTAATAAATAATTAGGTAAGTACCAAACCTAACACCTACGAAACTATTTACAGGTGTAGCTGGCTTTATTGTTTTATTTCAATTTAGAAAAAAATTTCAATTACTTTTATACAATATTATAAGCTTAAAATATTATTGAGTTAACTGAGATTTTATTTCTGGAAAAATCAATTGTACTCTCTTGTCCATTGAAATTTCTACATTAGAAATTTTCTATTCGTATTTTCATAGAATATAACAATTATTTATTCGCGTTTAACGCGCTTAATATAAACTTGACATATATGCAACGAAATCTTTTAAATTATTGTTTACGGACAAAATTATTTTACTTCCGAATACCACGGTAGGTATATACAGAAGATCTCTGGTCAGCACATCACCTGGCCATGAGATTTATCCCAATGAAAGTTCAGGTTTCGTTAACCCAGAGAGCAGATGGTCAATATTTGTAAGAGCGTTAATATGATAATGCTTGGCAGAACATTCCAGCCGCAGGGAAATTGTGACCATTGAAATGAGAGCAGAGTCAATCAACTTCCGACCTATGTCTTTCGATATAGGTATTATTGTGTTCGCTTTTGTAAGAAAACATTTTTATGCTTCGATTTCAAAAATACACGCATTGACATCTACTGACCAACTTTCGTTTCGGTCTATTTGTAATAATCATTTAGGCAAATTTGGAAAGCTTCGCAATTATACTGGAAAAATATAAATTTTTGGTAAAAAATTAACAACAAATAACTGATTTTAAGGTGTTGAGGTGACAGTAATATAGTAATAAAGATATTTGGATATATATGCGAATTACTTTTGTATAAAATTCTCAAGGATTTTCGAATAATAGTAATTTTTTAAAATAATTACTAATAATTAAAATCGCCAATAAATTATTAAACAAATAACTTTACATTAATATAAATTTCTGTCAATTACTTTTACTATTATGAAATGATAATTATCAAATATATTATTAAAAATAGAATACAATCATTTGGATACACTTTTTAATCGTCAATTATTGTTTCCCTCTTACGAACTAAATAATAACTCTTCTTACTATGATCTTATAAATTGCCCGTAGCTATCTATGTATTTTATGAGATATTTAACCTTCAAATTTTGTATTTTTTTTACCACCATTCTGTTATTACAAGTTAAAATATTTGACAGCAAGATATAAGTTTAGTGAAGGAGGTAATATATTACAAAACCTTTAAATGTGAAAATGAAAACTATCTTGGTTACTGTTTTTTATCGATGATAAGTCACCTACTAAATTTAAAGCGTGAAAATATAAACGATTTGTGGTGACCAGCACAACATCTTACTGATTCTTTTCAAATTAATCAAATTTAAATGATTTCTGAAAAATAGAAGTTATAAAAAAATAAATGCCAATAATAGGCACAGAATCTTATGAATATGTTGCAATTTGAATAACTTAATTTAACTTATGATTTTACGTTCTGGTTATTTCCTCCTTATTAGTAGATCAATGATTCTCGATTATCCAGCATTTATGTGAAAATATCTATCATCGAGAATATTTACCGAAATAGTTATATCTCCTGAGCCGCTAAACTGATAGAATTAGGCTATTACAATTTAGATTACGATTTACATTCTTTACATTTTTATCACATACAATTTTCTGTAACAAGAAACTGGATTTAACCTTTTTTTGATTTTCCACTTTACCATTTTTCTTTAAAAACAATGTTTCGGAATAATCGATTTTAATTAAATTTAAAGGAATTTTGTAATTGTATACATATAAATTTTCATAAAAATGGCATAAACGGGTTCTTGATATATCGACATTTAAGTGGAAAAAGGTTAATATTTTAAATCAGGGAAAAATATTTTTTAAATGAATATATTTCATTAGTATGGTTGTCATTCCAAACTCAATGAAATAAAAAACCGACAGTAAAACCACATGTATCTATAGAGTATAACGTGTAAGACTATGAGAAAGAAGTATTTATAGGATTTAACTTATTATAGTTTTGAACTATGATATACTGTTTTGAAAACAACATTTCAATACTAACGTATTAAAAGTTTTAGTCAAGGTGCGGTGTTAACTTACTTTTAGTCAAGGTGCATAAAATAATGATTTACTTAATATCAATAATTTCAAAATAACCACAAGATACTACTTAATTTGACTATGTTGTCACTATCAATCACTAAATTTTTCACGTCAAACTGTATTTAGAGGCTACAACAGGCACGATTGTTTAGATTGGAGTCAAAATATGTATCAAATATAAGCTAAGAAATATTTATGTGGATGGTAAAATTTTGAGAAAAGAAAAGTGGAAATTATCGTAAAATAAAGAAGCTCAATTTGGAAATAATTGCAAATAATAAAATTATACATATGATGTATGGCAATACAAATGAATATTGGTGATTTTGAATTTCAAAATTTTGTATGTTCATATAATAATAGTATTGTAAGAATTTTAAGATTGAATGCCACGTCAAGACGATCTTAAAACACATTGTAAGAATAATAAAGACCATGAGTTTATGATATTGATATTTAAATTCTTTTTTTAAATATCTATATAATTATTTATATTTAAATCTAAACTTAAATAATATCTAATTAATATGTCAATCATTTAATAAGATATATTTTTGAGGTAGGTATTTTCAAATGTTAATTTCATTGTCAAGTAATATCAAATTTGAATACATAAAAGTAATGTCCACCCATAAGGATTGTAGTTTTATTTGAATAAATCTGATGCCGCGTGGTATATAATTTGACATTTGATTGTTCTAACAATCATTTTTTTTTGTTCGTATCAAAAAACCAATGTTTTATAAAAATGATACCACAAAATATATAATGATAGGTCCTTGAACTTATCTGGTGGATTAATGCCTTATGTTTGCCGCCTAACTCGATTTCTCACAGCAATATTTAGATTATTATTTTTTCCGATTTATTGCAGCCAGCGTTTTTCATCTTGCACTTTTTTATTTCATCATCGCTTCTTTAGCTTATTAAAAAACATTTCACACTTATTCCTTTCTATCTGTGGCATATTTTGCAAATAACGATTGAACAATTAGAAAATTTCGCATTAATAGAAAAAAATTCGAGAAGGGTGAGAAATCTTGTGAACCTATATCTTTTGTTGGATCTCCAACGTAACTGAAAAATAGCGAATGTAGGATTATTGCAAATATTGTTGAAAATCTAACAATCTTTTTTTAATCATACCAAAACATTGTGGTTTTAAGGAAGACTTAAGATTAAAAATTAAATACTAAATGTGGTTGTACTCATGTAATCAGAATAAAATTATTCTATTCAAAGGCCATTTTAACTGTAATATCATAACTCTTATTGCCGATCTTAGATAAATCAACCGAGTTATTAAATTAAGTATTTTCTTTTAAGTGCAATTAGAAATAATTGCAATAAATAATAATTAAGTGCAATTATATTTAGAAATACACTATCGTAAAGGTGGAGAGTGTCGGGTAATACAGTCAATAAGTTTTAGGTTTTTTGGAACAAGGTAATCTAAAAGGGTTTGTCTTTAAAATCATTTTTGATAAGTGGACCGTGAACTTTGAGTATTTTTGTTTCAAATGTGAATTTTTAAATAATCGTCGAAAAGCTAAAGTTCTTGTACCCCTTGAAAGGCAATATTCAGTAAGTGATACAAAAATAAATTTAATTTTAAATGAAACATTGCCCATAAGCATATAGCTAGCTGTCCTTGGTAAATATGCTCTTCTTGATAAACATTTTTTGTATATGTCCGTTTAATATTCACAATCACAATATTGAAATTGATGGATAATTGATTTTTATTGCTATAGGAAGATCATTAAAAAACAAATGCAAAACCCAGTTTATCCAATATGTGAGTAAACGGAGTGTCCTTTGTTCAACAACCTCAAAGGTGGTTATTTTTCAAAATTTTCAGAATGCCGGACAACGGCTAAATAGTTTAATTACGTGGCAGTAAAGAAGCTTTTAAAATTTGTTATTGAACATAAAAACGGATGTCTGTCAATTTGAAGCAAAAATTGTACAGACTCCATTCAAAAATTATACGGAGCCCAAACAAGAAACTGCTCACTTTTTAGAATTTTTGTAGAAAAAAATATTTTATCTTATCATAACTAAGCGATATAAATAATTTTACAAGTCATCATTCATAAATGATTGATTCCTATATGTCTAAATAAAAAAATTCCATAAATACGACAATTATGAACAATGAAAACATGCCCATTGGTCTCGATTCAAATGGCAATTCATACTGTAGCCAATAACCTTTATGTATAAGACAAAATCTTATATAAACAGCTAAACTTACCCAAAAGCCTTGATCTTGTATGCAGGTACGTTTTGAAAATTTAATGCTTTTCGTTTCCTTTTCGAAAGTGTTTTATCCGAAAACCATATTATTTTAGCACCAAATGATTAGAAATTACGATGAGGTTTTACCAATGAATGTTTGTATACTTAAAATTATAAACTTTTTATAATGTGTAAAGAAAACGTTTTAAAAAAAACTGTTGTCAATTTACACCATGTAGAAATATTTATAATTAAATTCAAAAATTTAGTTCGAGTATATAAATTTGTTAATATATATTTATGAATATGATTAATTATTATAATTAATAATATTTTTATTCATTATCATTTTTACTACCAACATAATGTATAAGTATATAAGATATCTGAGATTTTATATTCAGATAATCATTATAAAATCATTTGAATAACTTTAAAACTTGTTAAAAAAACGACGTAAGATTTCATTCCATAAAGATACGTTTGATTTTTAAAATATACTACGTATAAAGATCGAAAATATAACTTTTTGAAATGTACAGGTGTTATTATTAGATTATTTCGAAAATATTTCACTTTCTATCTGTGCAAACCGTCACCAATTTAGCAACGAGTAACATATCGTCGGAAAATCATTAATCAGCCAATTTATACTGACAATGACCACTTTGTACTTAAAATACATATTTATAAAACACAAACTATTTTGGTCTAGGAAATTGGTGCGAAAAATCGAAATAAATTCTAAAAATCCAAGAATTCTCTTTAATAATATTCACATATTACTAATGTAAATTCTAGTTTAAAAATCTTTTTATTTGGCATTTTGGGGCACAAAATAAATTAATTTTAAATTTATTTTACTATAGTAGTTAGAAAAGAAAGTATTGTAATCATGTCAAAATTTGATTTTAACTTATAACATATTTATTACACCGGTAATATATGTTTTGAAGTACGATGAATCCATAATCATTATTTTTAGAATGGAGTTTGGGTGAGAACGATGTCTTATGGAACACTCAATAAGATATACACATAACTTGATAGTCTGTCTTCATTTTAGTTCTAGTTGTGCTACAAAGCTTTTGGTTAAAATCAGATTAATTCATTATGGTGATTTTCAGTTTTTTTACGATTTTCACAAAAAATGGCTACAACGATTTTGTTCAAACTTAGTATGTTGACAGAATATTCTATGCTATAAATTTTTTATTTGATTTGAAACATTTGTCGGAGAGAATAATTCAAGTAATCGTATTTTACTACATACATTCTGTACGCGTATATAAATTTAATTTTCAGTTTTTTTATATTATTAATTAAGGTTTGGTTGACTCAAATAAAACATCAAAATATTAAATATTTCCAATAGTATAAAACAGTACAAAAAAGTCCAGTGACGTGTCGCACCAGAATTTTTAATTTCGTGTTATAAAATTTAAACTGTTAAATGTTACATATTATCTATAATGTTATGAGATGAAATAACTATTGAAAAAGAGAGTATATTTGGAGTAACTACATCTTAAACAAAATAAATACTTTTTTTCATCTTGAATAATTAAAACTATATTTAAAAAAAAAACTTTAATATTTATTATAATTTATAAGATTAAATAAAATGATAAAGTTTGGAGAGAAACTTTCAATTGAAAAAAAAAAAAAATTGTAATTATAATTCAGATCTTTTAATATATAAAAAATAAAATATATTATAAATCTTTCTCTTATTTTTATTAATCATAAGAATATGTAATAAAATAATAATAATCATTATAATAAATTCTTTATATTTTTCATTTCATTATAATTAATTGTGTGTTATAAAAAATAAAACAAAACACAATCAATTGTTGTCATCGCCATTCATTTGTTTTGATAAAAAAAACAAAATAGAATCAGATTATCGTATTCATTTGTTTCAAGTGTAAGTGTTATTTTCTTTTCATTATTATTTATACATTAAGTCATTATTCTTATTGAGTCGGGTTTACTTACTATGTTACGTTACTATGGTAAAGTTTACCATACTTTCAAATTAGAGATATATGCATGAATGATATGTAAGAAAATAAATAAAATTAATTGCTTTAACAATGATCGATAAAGACATAAATCAATGTACTGTTAACATTCAATTAGTTTAATTTTTATGGTATAGAATTTCAAAATTGTTCAATCGAAAAATATTCAACATAATATAGGCGAAAGTGGGTAAGGCGGGATGTTATATCAAAAACTAATTGTTCAAAAATGATTGTTTTTGCAAATGACGGTTGGACTGTATGATTGTGGCATTTGAGAAAACCTACAACATTTGCGAGACGCTTTAACAAAATGCTGTTTAGTTGATAACAAGCATTAATAAAAAGTTTTTATCCGGGAATTATTCGTTTAATGAGTTTATTTATGATGCATACAGTAAGACAAATATTCGCTTAAAATGCATTCTTTTCGCTTGGTAATCGTACACGAGTTTGGCTTGGTAATTTGGAATTCGTGTTATTAAAGTTATTATATTTTTCGGGAATTAGACTATATATTTAAGAGTAAAATATCTTAAAAAGGTTATTATGGAAACTGTAACTTTTGTTCTAGGATATTATGTATATAATTTTTTTAGTTTATTTTACCAAAAAGCAAATTGTCAAATTTAATAAGAGTCAATCATTTACATTTCATGATGAGACATATTTTTAAATTTTAGATTTTAATAGAAGGTTTATTAATCCATTCAATTCAATCTATGCAGTTCGGTTTCAGCTTTTGAATACTTTCCTACATTTTAATGAAATACACATATTATATTCAAGAAACTTGACATGGCGGTCACATTCGAAAAACTTGCCGTAAATACCATTGTGTAAATAAGAAAAATATATAAATTTTCAAAATATCATTATTCTTGTACTATTTTACGCATTTTTATGCACTGTTTTGAACTGCATTACTTCTATAATATTACTATCAATAGTGCGAGTAGAATTCAGCAATGTAAATGCTATCTTTGTAATCAATTAAATTCATATAATAAATTTGTTCAACGTACACTTTTTAAATTTGATCAAATACAGGTTGTTTTATCAATGACAATGATATATCATTACGTGTCATCAATATAAAATTGATAAATATACTTAATCGATCGATATATACTACCTTATACATGATCTGAGAAATGAATGCTACAAGTGCATGCATGCACTACATTTATGATGAAATCAATGCAGTATTTGATTTAACTGTAAAAGATCAATCGAATGACAAGTTCAGGATAAGTTGGCTGAATTGAAGACAATTAATTTAAGTAATAGAGAATCATAAATGACAATTCATTTGGAAAACTATCCTCACGGTGCGCGGTGAATGAAAGGTATAGCTCAGTTGATTTAAGCACAGCGAATTGCAGATGATGAATACACGATTTGAAATCTAATAACTATGCGAAAAAAATTTTTGTTTGCAAACAAGTTATATTACTATTTCTAATTAAAAATTATTTATAATTTTTAATTGATTGTAATGCTTCAATCGAAGTCGTAATAATAAGACAAAAATATTATTAGTGACATATTTTAAATTCATAATAAAAGAAAATAGAATTATTTTCTTAAATCTATCTTACATGGGGCTAAAATTTCTAATATTTACTAACAAGTCTCCTGTATTGGCCTCGTCAACATTTTACTCATATCTATAGTGTGAAAATTTGGTCTATGAATCTATATAATATACAATACACCCGAATCAATGAACCAAATTCGCGTATTTTCACTTCTTTGTTCAAGGGAAAAGTTAAGGAGTTCAAGGAAAGAGTAAAGCTCTTAGAAGTTAAAATTAAAATAAAAAAGATAAAATTATGTAATATGTGACTTTTTTCACTTATACGCTAGTGCCATTCATTTGTTTTTAGATACATATCTTAACTATTTGATTTTAACAATAAGCATGGAGGGGGGAGACGTAGCTTTGCAAAAAAACAAAAAAATTATTTTTAATCAAAAACATTGTGCATCATTTTCATCCCAACGTAAAGCTGGGTAATCAATAATAGGCTACATGTATTAAATTAAAATCTTAAAATGTCAAAATAGTAATATTTCAATCGTGAATCAGACATTGGCAAATGAAAAATTAAAGTAACGTCACACTAAATATTATGAAATTCACATAAAAATAATATCTCTTTTTATTTTACATCTTCTATCATTGTTTGTGTTACTTCAGCATCATATTTCTTTGTACGAACTTATAATTGTCAACGAATTTTAAAAGTAAGAAGCATTTTTTGAAACTTTGGACAAATATATTAAATTAACTACTTTTTTTTGGAAAAATAAGCTATAAATTTCTACATTTTATTTTATAAGCTTCTGTATGAATTTAGTTTTATAAATTAGTTTTTATTGTCGCAATTAACAACATGTTGCTTTCTCAACATATATATTATACTTTTAGTAACTTTCTGTATAATTTATCCTTTCAAAAAATAAATATAAAAATCGGATCAAGTCCGTATCCAAAAGTTTCGCCCTAAAATGGAATGAGATCAAAATTTGTGTCACATTTAGATACTTTCTTCTTAAAAAAAGAATGACTATTGGTAGTATTTAAATTATTAATACCCTTAAATAGCGAATCGTCATTAATTTTTCACTATTTATATAAACTATTTTAATCTTCTTCTATCAAAATCCAAGTTGTTTACATTGAATAAATGTCCTTTCTTCTATCAATTCTCAGCGCAAATTGCCATACAAATAATATGCGCTTACTAAGGATATATGATATTTGAGGTGACTTAATTATAATAGTAAATATATTTGAAAATTGATTTTATTACACCCTCTCTTAATTAGGGTCCTCAGAGGTGTATTACTAAAACTTTTCATATTTTAATTGTTTTTTTTTTTTTTTTTTTTAAACGTTCTACCTGCACGAGAAGACGTTTTAATATACCGTTGACCTTTTATTATTTTAGCCCCTTGGGAAGGTAAAGCAGTAAATTTTTCACACTTTTCGGTGCTCTCTTTACTTAAAAGTAATGAACTATAAACTTCTTATACATTAAGTATTTTTTCATACCCTTCTCATTGATTTTTTCAACCCGTAGTATTTCATACCCAGGCAGAGGATCGTGTAAACTTTTAATATATTTTCCTTTACCTATACGTAAAGATATATCATTGTATCTAGTTTTAACCTTCTATCTATATAGGAAGTGCTTCATAATTTTGATATGTCAGTGAGTATATTACCCTTAAAAATTCAGGCAATGCTAACACATGCTAGGGTAGTATAAGTTTCAAATTTCATGAATAAGTTTCAATTTTCAAATGAATAAATTAATTCGATCAAAGTTATAAAGGAGGTCAAAATATTTCGTGTAATATGCTCATTGACCGCAACTAGTTCTGGAGCACTTTTCTGCGCCTAGATATCAGACTGCATCATGGCGAAAAGTCTGACTATCCATTATTTCATACAAACATACCTGTAAAACATTTTTTTTTATTATTTGAACATATAAAACAGTACCTCCTCGTAGTCAATTATTAAAGATTTATGGCTTAAAAATATTACTAAGCAAAATGTTTATTTATTCTATTTCTGTTTGGTCATATTTAATTACAAACAATATAATAATTAAAAAAAAGTTTTAAATAAAGAGTAATAAAAACTTTCTTTTCGTATATTAATAATTATTTTATAATACAAATTAAAAATTTATTAATATTGGTCAAAGGTTAATTAAAACTAAAAAAAACATAATCAAAAAGACATTTGACATTTATCATTATTAAATAAAACTCTTTTAAAGATGAGAAGATGAGAGATCTATCCAAAGGCCTACTTAAAAATACAAACAAGCAATAGTGGATAAGAGTTTTATAGATAAGATCAATATTTAAATATAAAGATTATATTTATCATTATTATTTACTAACAAATTTCAATAAATTGTCATTTTCATTATATTTTATTAATTATCGCATTTCTACCCTTATAATTATAAATTTTGATGTAACAATCACAATTATATTAACTAATTTTATTATGCCATTTGCAAAGAAAATAGATGCAAAGAATTGAAAAACAAATATATTTTCTGTTATACGAATGTTTTAATGAACTTTCTTTCTAGTTTTGGCGCTTTGACCGTTTAAGATGTTATAAGCATATCATTCATTATTGACTGTCTATTCTTTAGAACACTAATCGAGTTATACAAACTCCATTATTTTCAACACCAAAATCATAAACATTACAAAATAAGAAATGTGAAATTATATTATCTTCAATTCTTTCTCAGTAAACTCGAAAAATAAGTTGAGTCGAGAAAATTGTTAAAAAATTTTTTATCATTTGAAAGGCATGATGAAAAATATGAAGTGTAATCATTTTTTTAGAGGAACGCGGTCCAACTTGAGTGAGGGTCAACTTCAAACGACAAACGTAAACTAATATTTTTTGTATGTCGGAATCTGTATAACATCCTTAAGGTTAGAAATTTTAAAAATTAGTCGGTCTTTTAATGACCAAGCGAGAAGCAAATCTATTAATACAAAAAACTAACAAATGATTGAATTAAAGTGTTTTGTATGTCGTTAAATACGATTATTTCAATTTCCCCCTGATATGAAAATTCTAAAGAAAATTTTTCTTATAAAAGTTTTGAAAATTTGTAAAAGTACTATAATGTCAAATTCTTATACTTGTCCATTTATAACTGGAACACCCGAAAGACCAATGACGTTGGTGCAATATTTATTTTTGATACTACTTTGTTTTGGAAGATATCGTTACCACAGACAGGCAGATGGTCCAATTTCTAAAAACAACTATTTTGGATTTTCAGTTATTTAAAAATGTATATACTTGGTATAGAAAAATGTATCCAGAATTTTGAAAACAATTAAATGAAATAAATAATTACATTTTTTTTAATGGCAGGGCAAAAAACACAAATTTTTAGATCGAACTTTACTTTTAGAAAATTTACGGGAAAAGACCAATATTTTTAGGATAATAATATACATGATGATTTGAATTTTCGGGAGAAACAGAAGAATTTTCTATCATGGAATTAAAAAGACAGATAAATAAATATATGAAAGGAAAGTTATTAATTGTGAAAATATTATTTGATTTTAGTTGTAAAACAACGGATCAAGTAAAGTATAATAATGATCTCCGCCTCTTTGTTTCAATGATTGGCTTAAAACAACTTGTTTAATTGAAGTTAGTATTGCATAAAATATGCAAATTTATTTTTTAGAAATTTTTATTCAAAATCAATAAATTTTATTGGATTTCTTATTTTGTATTTTGTAAGGTGGACTTCCAACCGAGTATTAAACAAAAAATGAAGAAAAATAATTATTTAATACATCAACATGATATCGTAAGTAAATATTTTTTTTTTCCTTTCAGTTAAAAGAGTAAAAAGAAAGTGAGTTCAAACCATATGGTTCTTAAAATTAAAAACTTCGTAATGTCTAGAGTTTCTTAGGTCTCATGGAGCATACGTATTCAATCGATTTGATTTAATCATCGAAAAAACCTAACTAATCAAAGACAAACATCGTAGTCAAGTGGTAATTATAGTATCTGCGACTATAAAGTTGTGCATAAAATATGGTAACTTGACAATTTATTAAAGTCGCAAGCACAAAGAGTGAGAAAAAAACTACGCCTAAAACGCCTACTTGTAACAAAACCAAAGTCTTCTTGAAGCAAACATTTTTGACGAAAGCCAAATACAAACCAGCGGTCGAGATATCTTTATTTGAATGGCAAATATTGTCATCTCCATTTAAGTACTCACTAGAGGTCAGAAAAAAGTAACAAAAAAAAAATTGATATTCAAAATATTCGTCACCAAAGCGTTAGGCTCCAAAAACAAAATAGTTGATTGGGTGTGGGAATGAGCCAGAATTATGCAGAATCTATCCCATTAAGAAAAAATGTTTGAAATAAAAGCTGCTTATTTTTAAGAAACAACCATTTTTATATTTTATTTTTTGTTCAATCTCTTATTGTTCAAAATTCATGTACTGAAATGTTAAAGCTACATTAAATATAGACTCAAATATTCTGTATATGATGATATTTAAGTATAAAAATATATATCCGTAATATTATTTTTTGTTTGTTATTTATTTTTTTATTTATTTTTTAAGTGTGTTTACAACTATTCTGGTTACTTAAGCAGTTTATATTCTGATCTCTAGCAGATAAATGGGAAGCATTTGTATCATTTAAGATTTGCAAATGACATAGTTTTGCTTTCAGAGTAGAATGTTTAAAATAATTACAAGAAAACAATAAAAATAAATAAAATAAAAACAAAGCGTATGCCAGAAAGACGATAAAAAAGAATGGACGTTCTAGCAAAACAATAAAATTCTAGAAAAGGTATCAAGCGTTAAATACTAAAGGATAAATACTTAGTTTTAACCATAGAACGAACTTGAAATTGATCAAATTAAACTAACGCGTGACAGAAAAATAGGTCCTTAAAATATATTAAAAAATATTAAATTAAAAATATTTTTAATGAATGTATTATACCAATCTTGACATATGATCTCTAGACAGCCGTGTTATCCAAAAAACGCCTTAGAAGGTTGATAATTTATCAAAGAGCAATGGAGTGATATGTGATCAATATGACGCCCTGCGATCGAACGAGAAATAGCATACTTAGATCTTCAACCACAATAAAAGCCCCGATAGTCACCAATACTTAAAATGGAGACGGAGCATACTTGTCAGATAATAGCTGGACTCTCCGTATCATGCCCTGGAAGCTGTAAGGCTTTGCCAGAAAAAGAGGACGCCCAAACGCTAGATGAAGAGATGATATAGTTAAGTATACCGGGATGCGAAATACACGTGATAGGAAGAAGTGAGAAACGGTGGCGGAAGACCCTGCCCAACAAATATTCCAAACTTGTTACCAGTATTTAGAAATTATAAATGTAACTTTTGATAACATCAGTATTTTTTGAGAGTGCATTTTATGCATTAAATTGACTAAAAAAAATAATGCGGAAAATAAGGAAAATAAGATAATTATTACCATTCAAAATCCTGTTTTTAAATATAAAATTAATTAGTAGTTCAGTACACAAGAATGTTGTCAATCAATTGTCTAATAGAAAATTTTCGCATAATTTGAATAATTCAAATGATTAATTTGTAAAAACTAATGAAATAATTTGTTTCATAACACGGATAAAATCAATAATCAAAACATTATCTACATATAAAAACGTAATTAAATACGAAACACATAAACAACTTTTTAATAATGTTCCTGTTGCTGTGTTATGATTATCTTATTACTAAATTTGTATAATTTAATGAATGGTAAAAAAAAAAAAAACACAATTAATTTAAACTATATAAATAATATACAATAAATTGTAAATATTCTCCGCCTCTGTGTGACAACGATTGGTTTGCAACTTTTGCTTCTCTCATTTAAATGTAATAATATTGCATAAAATATGTAAATTTTTTAGAAACTTTTTATTTATTGAAAATCAGTTAAATTGTAATCAATTCTCAATTTGATTTTACTTGTATTGCCAAATTTGTATATTTTATTATTTAATAATTTAATTCAAAATGACATGAATTTATTTCTATTTCTATGTAAAATAGATATATATTAAAAGACAGGGGGCAGGATTTAAAATCAATCAAGCCAGATGTGATATTAAGATATTCCTCCATACATCATACTATAGAGATTAAAGTAAAGCAATATTATTTTTATTATAAATCTGTACGAATTAAAGAGTTAAATTACTTAGAATTTTAGTTAGAATTTTTCTTAAAATGGAAGTTTTTATAGAAATTTTTGTTTGGCTTATGTTTTTAGTTTGAATTTCAATGGCCGGCATTTTGACAAATTTTAACTATGTTTTCCTTCTTTTTGAAAAAATCTCTTTTTTTTTAAAATTATTTTTCCAAAAGAAATTTTTGCTTTAACAAAGGAAAATAACATATCTTTGTAACTTTGTTATTTGTTTGAGTTTAAAAGATGGAATATATTCTTGGGCTCTTCGCGGCGCAACGAAATCTCGTGTTATTAATTTCATATAATTTTCTGATAAAATGATTTTGATGCACATAGAATATTAAAAATTTTCTTTATTTTCAAATCTATAATTGTTTCAAATCTAAAATATAATTAAATTATAAAAGTACAAAACCAATTGAAAAATTTAGTTAATTTTTAAACATATCAAAAGAAATATAATTAGTATTTTTATATCCGAGAAAGTACAATATACAAACAATTCACACTATAAATTATTAAGATATTAAACATTAAAAATGATGAATTACAAGTTTAACAATTATAATAATTATATGCGCAACTGAGATGTTATACTTTTTATTTAGATTACATATTAAAAAAGTATAACATGTAAGTCATGTAAATTGCTTTTTACAACGGGAGTCAAGTGTTTAAGAAACTTCATCATTAGTGGAGTTTGTTTTAATTTGTAAAGGTTAGGCTATAGCGGCTATGAAGGTGCGATGCCTAAAGCCATTATATACTTCTTGTACTATTTGGAGCTGCGTAAAAACAGAAAGAGAGTATTATTTTTCATCTTCTCATATTTATAATCCTTGCGTTTTGCATGCTTATACCAACCATTGCATCTGCTTCCCAAAATTATAATTATATAGACTATGTGTACGGAGGCGGAGTTAGAAATATTATAAACGTGTAGGCTCATAGTAAGCGCTATTGGAAACTTTCAATTAAAAAATTTAACTAAACGAAGTTAGTCAAAAGTTAAAATAATTATAATTCTATTAGATTATCTTATTATAAAAAAGAATTAGGTGAAACTCAGCGATCGGGAGATATTTCTTAAGTTTTATCATAGTGTGAGGTTATGTGAGTTACTTTGACGTTTTATTTATTTTAAATTGTTATTATGAAATTACATTTAAGTAAAATAAAATTTCGTTATTCAATAATTTTGTGGTATAACAACAATGATAACCTATAGATCAATAATTTTTCGTTGTCGGTAGAGGCACCAGTCGAACTCGTGCACACCTATAGGTGCTTGGTATTATTTTTATAACTATTGTGGTTCTACTCTTGTCATTATTATGCTGCCAGAAATTAGGAATGAAATACAATAAACATAGAATATAAAATTAATAGGCACGAAACAGCAAATCTCTACAAGAAAATAGTTTCTTGGCATGAAAATTTTTAGACTATACGTAGTGAAGATTAAAAAAGTTTATTCAAGCAATGTAACGAAAGTACACTAAGCTAACAGTTCAAATTTTATTGAGAATATTGCATGTTAAGACCTACAAGCCTTCAAGAGGGAGGCTGGGAAATGCGTTTACAATTAACAGGCAACAATTTTACAAGTCGAAACAAATAACTGCCGCGATTTATTTAATTTGTTGTCGTTATCATCAGGTGAACTTCCAATTTTAAATAAACTAGCAACAAAACAATTTTCAAATTAAATTCCCGTTCACTGAAGTATATTCATTAGTAGACAATTTTTCAAGAAAATTTATAAACAGTTTCGCGTTTATTCATTACTATTGTTTCCTCGAGTATTAGAAAAAAATTTACCCAGAGTTTGCTTCTTGAACTGTTTCATGCATAATTCATATTTTTCTTCATGTTTTAAATACAAATTTAATTAAATATAGATAAAAATTAAGCTTACATTAAAATACGAAACAATACCATGAACAATTGTTTCAAAGTATAGAAGAATTAAAAAAAAGTAGCGAACAGAATGTCAGGTATCTCGTTAAATACACAATGCAGTAATGAAATAAAAAATAAACAATTTACATTTTGCTCGACAACTAACTAACAATAAAATAGTTATAATATGTATGTGTGTGGGAGTTTTATTTCACATGAAAAATCCATTTTTATTAAACAGGGAGTCGCACTATCGGATAATTCTAATCTTTAACCTTTAATAAAACTAAAAGTAAACATTCTTATAATAATTTTTACACAGAATCTGCATAAATTAAGCCATTTCGATCTCAAGATTAATAACAAATATAATTATTCCACTGTTGCAAAAAATTAATAAGAGTTGTTATGTATGAATGTCTTCACCGAATGAACAATTTGCATACGAGGTTAAAAAGTACATTGCCTACATATTCAGTAGCTAATTATTTCGCAAATTTCAGTTACAAGTTTTTTGACAAAATAATATTTATACAACGTAATTGCAACCAAAATAAAATATTGGTACAAGTACATACAGATTTTGATCAAAATCGGTATTCAAGTGACAAAAGAAGTCATTTACGAGCGCAGCATCTCCTAATCATAATGGGCAGGTGATATCATTAAAATGTGTATTCTTAATCATTGTTATATAAAATTTAATTTTACTGCCGAGAAATTTCCAAATTTTATTTCTGTTAACCTCTCTCTTCTATTATCTCCTTTTAACCCCTTTATTATAATATGACCCTTTATTTTAATATCAAAAATGGCTTAAATGCCAAATTTTTATGACACTATAAATTTGTGGAAAATAGGGTTATATTTTAGTACGTTAACGCATATTTAATTACTATAAACCTAAAAATATAATAACTTTGTTGTATTATCAAAAATTTTAAAAAGTTTTGCTTCAATCATACCAAAGTGATGGAATTAATGGTAAAAAAAGTTTATTCGTCTTGTACAAGTATTTTTTAGATAAAATTTGACTAATCTTTATCATTTACACAGTAAAAAACTTTTGTATTTGTTTCAAAAACGGTTAAAATTGTTTGTGTTAATTTGTCAATTGTCGTATGTCACTTGATTTTTAAGATGAAAAAAATGTTGTTAAAATTATATAATGCTAACTTTGCTATATTAAATAATATCTGCTTATAAAATAAGATCGGCTTTTATTTAAGTTTATAACTGTTTGTACTGGACTGAACTTTAAATAGATTAACTAAAGCTTAAACTCAGTAGTAAAACTCAAATAATAATTGGCTTTACACTCATATTGTGTTACCAGTGTAAGACTTTTAATTTAAATTTTAACACAAACTTTCAGTTAAAAATTAAATAAATTATATTTGTATGTTGATCAACATAATTAGTATTGTATGGACCCTTGATTTTACTCAAAATTGTTCACCGTGCAATAAAATGATTTTAAATAAAAAGTATCAAAAGTATTCAATCGATTCAATGTTTCAAAATTGATGAGAGCCACCCTATACACACAAATACAGTGAATTATTTTAAACATTTTATTTTTAACATTAAGCATTATTTTATTGTTCGGTTAGTATTTTATAATTTATGGGTATAACTAACGTTGTTTGTCCTCAACTTCTTAATGCATTTAAATATATATGTGAACTTTTTTTTTTTCTTTTTGTTTTTTTTTTTTTGTTTTTGTTTAACTTTTGTTCCAACTTGCTGCTATAGATTATAATGTAAGATTTTATAATTTAATTTGCATTAGTTTAGATATATATTATGTAATTTTTCTTTTTGTAAATTACAATTGTGTTAAGTATGCTCTTTTTAAGTAGTTTTGTAAATAATTACAAAATAATTATTACCCTTAACCATCTTGTTTTGATCATTCACTTGCCTATTAGCATATGGACCAGTTCAGAAAATACTATAATTAAATAATAATAATGATAATTTATTTATTATATATTAAATATCAATTAGCCGAAGAAATTCAAATTCAAAATTTATTTTGCACAATTTCATTTTATTAAGTTTAAAACATAAAATTTAAAACATATTTCGGTCATGACATGTTTTGGTCTATAATGAATATTACCATTTTTGTAATAATTTTAGTAATTTTAGTTTAGTAACTATATTTTTAATCATGCGTCGACTTATTCAGATTGTACATAATCTAATTGTAATTTGTATTTTAAAATGAAAATTTAAATTATTTATTAGAGAGAGCTTGACTTTCCATAATTCATAACTAGCCGAAGAAAATAAACTTCTAAATTTTTTTTGTACAATTCCACAGTCTGTTTAAAAATGGTCGTACTGATCAAAACATGTCATTACACCATGTTTTAAAGTTTAATAAAGTTGTACAAAATAAATTTTCAACTTCAATTTCTTCGGCTAATAGTGTTATTTTACAAAGTAAAGTTCTATTTATTAAATATTTTAAATATTAATATTGAAATACAAATTAAAATTTGAATATGTAGTACAATTATAATAATTCAATTCGAGATGAAACTGTTATCTTCCTTAGTACGATATAAAGAATTTTTTGATAGACTAAATTAATACAAAAGAGCTTAATATTTATATTAGTTAAAATGAAAGTAGCAATTAGTTAATTAAAAAAGCCAATATTATAACAGGAGATAAAATCAAATGTTATTCATGAGAAATGATACCTTTAACATAAAAAATGAGAACACTTAAACAAAGATAATATATAATATCATATACATTGTATTGTTGCAATTTTCGCAACCAAATAACTTACAAAACTATACTATCCAAAAGTGATGAAATTTGCTATGCAAAATCTTCACATGAAAAAGGAAGACGTGACGAACAAAGTTTCGAAAAAATTTATAAATATGAAAGAAATTTAGTTTTTTATGTTTTACTTTTGAATCAATATTCTGAAAATTGTTCGACATATCCTTCATTTTTATACCAAAATTATGCATGCCGAATTTCGTAAGATTCGGATGATGCGTTTTAGACATATCCGAAAAATAGAAATATATATATATATATATATATATATATATATATATATATATATATATATATATATATATATATATATATATATATATATATATATATATATATCTATATATATATATATATATTTCTATTTTTCGGATATGTCTAAAACGCATCATCCGAATCTTATGAAATTCGGCATGCATAATTTTGGTATAAAAATGAAGGATATGTCGAACAATTTTCAGAATATTATATATATATACACATATATATATATATATATATATATATATATATATATATATACATATATATCTATATATCTATATATCTATATATGTATATATTTATATATATATATATATATATAAATATATACATATATATATATATAGAAATATAGATATATAAATATATAGATATATAGATATATAAATATATATATATATATATATATATATATATATATATATATATATATATATATATATATATATATATATATTTCTATTTTTCGGATATGTCTAAAACGCATCATCCGAATTTTATGAAATTTGGCATGCATAATTTTGGTATAAAAATGAAGGATATGTCGAACAATTTTCAGAATATTGATTCAATAGTAAAAAATAAAAAACTAAATTTCTTTTATATTTATATATATATATATATATATATATATATATATATATATATATATATATATATATATATATATATATATATATATATATATATATATATATATATATATATATATATATATATATATATATATACATATATATATATATATATATATATATATATATATACATATATATATATATATATATATATATATATATATATATATATATATATATATATATATATATATATATATATATATATATATATATTACACATTATGAACCTTATATCAGTGAATTAATTGATTGTGTAAAATACTACATTGGCAAAAATAATTTTACAATAAAAGAAAAGAACATACTTTATAAAATTTTTATTTTAAATAATCGCAGAATGTTTATTATTATCTATGTGATTTTAGATTATTTAATTTTATTTTTTAGTATACTAAAGAATTTTAGAAATTTTAGTTTAGTAACTATATTTTTAATCATGCGTCGACTTATTCAGATTGTACATAATCTAATTGTAATTTGTATTTTAAAATGAAAATTTAAATTATTTATTAGAGAGAGCTTGACTTTCCATAATTCATAACTAGCCGAAGAAAATAAACTTCTAAATTTTTTTTGTACAATTCCACAGTCTGTTTAAAAATGGTCGTACTGATCAAAACATGTCATTACACCATGTTTTAAAGTTTAATAAAGTTGTACAAAATAAATTTTCAACTTCAATTTCTTCGGCTAATAGTGTTATTTTACAAAGTAAAGTTCTATTTATTAAATATTTTAAATATTAATATTGAAATACAAATTAAAATTTGAATATGTAGTACAATTATAATAATTCAATTCGAGATGAAACTGTTATCTTCCTTAGTACGATATAAAGAATTTTTTGATAGACTAAATTAATACAAAAGAGCTTAATATTTATATTAGTTAAAATGAAAGTAGCAATTAGTTAATTAAAAAAGCCAATATTATAACAGGAGATAAAATCAAATGTTATTCATGAGAAATGATACCTTTAACATAAAAAATGAGAACACTTAAACAAAGATAATATATAATATCATATACATTGTATTGTTGCAATTTTCGCAACCAAATAACTTACAAAACTATACTATCCAAAAGTGATGAAATTTGCTATGCAAAATCTTCACATGAAAAAGGAAGACGTGACGAACAAAGTTTCGAAAAAATTTATAAATATGAAAGAAATTTAGTTTTTTATGTTTTACTTTTGAATCAATATTCTGAAAATTGTTCGACATATCCTTCATTTTTATACCAAAATTATGCATGCCGAATTTCATAAGATTCGGATGATGCGTTTTAGACATATCCGAAAAATAGAAATATATATATATATATATATATATATATATATATATATATATATATATATATATATATATATATATATCTATATATATATATATATATTTCTATTTTTCGGATATGTCTAAAACGCATCATCCGAATCTTATGAAATTCGGCATGCATAATTTTGGTATAAAAATGAAGGATATGTCGAACAATTTTCAGAATATTATATATATATACACATATATATATATATATATATATATATATATATATATATATATATATATATTTATATATATATATATATATATATATATATATATAAATATATACATATATAGATATATAGAAATATAGATATATATATATATATATATATATATATATATATATATATAAATATATATATATATATATATATATTTCTATTTTTCGGATATGTCTAAAACGCATCATCCGAATTTTATGAAATTTGGCATGCATAATTTTGGTATAAAAATGAAGGATATGTCGAACAATTTTCAGAATATTGATTCAATAGTAAAAAATAAAAAACTAAATTTCTTTTATATTTATATATATATATATATATATGTATATATATATATATATATATATATATATATATATATACATATATATATATATGTATATACATATATGTATATATATAAATACATATACATGTATATATATATACATATATATATATATATATATATATATACATATATATATACATATATATCTACATATGTACATACATATATATATATATATATATATATATATATATATATATATATATATATTACACATTATAAACCTTATATCAGTGAATTAATTGATTGTGTAAAATACTACATTGGCAAAAATAATTTTACAATAAAAGAAAAGAACATACTTTATAAAATTTTTATTTTAAATAATCGCAGAATGTTTATTATTATCTATGTGATTTTAGATTATTTAATTTTATTTTTTAGTATACTAAAGAATTTTAGAAATTTTAATGATAAAATGTAACATAAAGTAAAGAGGTTAACAAGACTAAACATATAAAAAGTGTATTATGTTGTATAAAAATTTTTATTTTTTATTGATGTTTGGTACTTTAGTGTCTAATAAGAGTGAATAATAATAAAAAAATGACAACAAGGTGTGTTACATCATGAATGAATGAATTTAATTCACATGAATTGTCAAAATTGACACAATGGGAAAATAAAAGACTGAAAATGTATACTTCTATATTTATTTTGAATTTATTTTAATTTTTGGACAAAAATTAATTTAATTTAGGTCGTCGATTTATAAAGAATGCACCGGAATTACAAGAACGTATATCAAAATGATTAAAGTCTTCTGAAAAATTTCTATTAAGTAACCACTCCCTATGGTTCAAAAAATCCTAAAAACTCAAATTCTTTATTTATTCAGCTAATGCATAAATTTGAAACAAAGGAGTGTAAATTGGGACTTCAGGTATAAAAACAGAGCCTTATTCGGGTAAAGAATTACAATCTGGCAACTGTAAGTGTTATGAACACCGCTTACAAATATAAAATGAGACATTTACAATATATAAAAACACTATTTATTGAAATTTTTGTATGTACATATTTCATTATGAGGACGTTACGAAAAAAATTTTAAGGACCAAAAAATTTGTAATTGAAAAATAAACTAATTATATGTTAGTAAAATTGTTTTTGATTATCTCAACTTTGAACAAATTGGACTTTAAACAACGAAAAGTTCTTAATAAATGATTTAATAATTATATCAATGCAAATTTGTTTGGTAAGTTCTAACTTTGTGCGAAAATCTAGTAACGTTATTTTGTATATAACTTTATGTCCTACTTTTCCAATTATTTGACAGGCACGTACAGGGTCAGCGCTGCACGCACGGCACAAGCTAGATGAAAAGCACTCAATATAATTAATATTGTGTGCTTTTCATTTAAGTAGTTCCAAATAATTATATACAAAAATAAAATAATTATATACAAAATAAATAGTTATATACAAAATAATATGACAAGATTTGCTTACAAAGTTGAATCTTACCAACCAAATTAGTATTTATTTAACAATTTTAATATTTAATGTTCTAAGTTGAGGTTACTAAAAAATTTTATTAACATATTACGTGTTAATGTTTCAATTACAAGTAGTTAAGTAACAATTTTTTTTTATAAATCTTGGAACTTTAGGCGATAACAGGTACCGCACCAGACAATGCCGGGCGCTGACAAGCGTTGTATCCCAGATCGCTGTAAATGAAAATCGCCGATTAAATATCATTGTAAATATTTTTAACAGCTGTTTATATTTTATAAAAAACAACATATAAATTTTTTTTCAAAAAACCAAAATTTACAAACAAAACTTGAATAAACTTTTGTCAAACTTTTAGCACACGTATCGTATTCCATTATACAGGCAACATAGTTTTTAATTATATACATTTTTTGCAAATGGTGGTTGTAAGGTAATATCTGTACTAACTGAGGTAACTATTGTACAACGTTTTTGACATTGAATAAAAATTTTGATTATACGAGTCAAATGCTGGTCTAGTTTCTATAGAACATGTTACCAGAACTGAATTACCTATACTGGAGTATACGTGTATATCAATTTTCGTTTACATTGCCACATTGAATACATGAACATATTAATAATTATTTAGTTAAATTTTGTAAAAAGTAAATCAAAATTGTTTATACTGGTTATGATATATAAACCCACATTGAGGAAACTATGTTTGTTTTTCGGTATAAAAATTTTGGTCAGTATTTCTTATTGTAGTTACCTGCTTAAAATGTTGATGCTTTGTATATAACCTTGCAGTTGAACACAGTATAAAAAAAAGAAAAGATAAATAACATCGGATTTTCAGTTAATTATTGTATACAATTTTTATCAAATCGAAGAGACTAGATATAGGCAGAAGCTGCTGAATTATTCTCTAAATATTCAGTATATTCAACAGAGTTATTATTATACAACATTTATACTAAGGCCTCTTTTATTTGCAAAACTTAGAGTTTTTACTGAATAGTTAATCTGTGCCAGTACCTATATTTATTATTTTATAGTAAAAGGGTAAGAAATTTTTAAACAGCATATATTGAAATTTATTGACGTATATTGAGGTAAAAAAATATCATTTTAATTAATTACGTCATACATTTATTATAATTAACTTTCAATAATATAAATGATTAGACAATCGTTAGTTTTAAAATAGAAATCAAATAATATAATAAATGATTGTATGAAAAAGAATATATTTATCATTCAATGTAATTTATTTAGCACAAGACAGTGTAGACATGCTGGAGTTTGTAAACTCAAACAGATGGACTCTATAATAGTACTTTAATAAATAAATAAATTATTAATCGTCGCTGTCAAGTGTTTATTTTATAGTTCCGTGTTAATTCAATATTTTTTAACCTTTAAAAAATAAAAATTAATACATTTTTAAAACAGTAAGAAGATATGCTTTAAAAAATTATTCTTAAACGCAATACAAAATTTTAAACAAAATTTTTTCCAAAAAGAAACAGAATTCAAAAAAATTCATCCTGAGCAAAAATCATATGAGCATTTAAATACTTTTTTGAAGTCGAAGCTTTTAGCCTATAACTAAGTTTTTAGGTAGGGTTATCGTAGGTATCAAAATGTAATTACTCGTATAGAAATTATTTAAGAGCATATTATCTGGAAATTTATATTTTAGGTTTTGAAGATATTTTCTTTTATTATAAATATTTCTTTTTTGTCAAACAACCATTAAAAAATTGTTAAGGCGCAAAAAACAAAAAGCATCACACCTAGACTAAATTATTTGTTGAGAGCTTTAGTTGGTGGAATTCCATAATATTTGTAAATAATTAAGGAATAAATTTTTGTTTTGCAACAATATTATTAATGTATTTTGTCACAATTAATTAGATTTTTTACTCTTATTCATACCAATGTACACCAAAAATTAATTTCTGTCTATACCGGAACTAGTTAGATAGCCGGTATATGATTGGGTTTAAACGCTTAAACTATTTTGAATCAATAACCTTCATAAAATACTCTAGTAATAAATTTTCGTTGTTTAATTTTTCATCATTTTTTATATTTCAAAAGTTGGATCATGGATACATTGGATTGAATGGACCGATTTTGCTCATTCACAAATTGTTCCTTACTTTGTAAAACCACTTATTTTTCAGCGCGTTACGTCTTTTCATTTTTGAGACAGACAACAGACATGATAGCAGACGGACGGACAAATGGAAATGGATTAACTCTGATTATTTTGATTAATGATTTTTTTAAAACTTTTATCAAAATTTTATTTCTGCGGTCGGTCAATATTTGGTAGCATATAAACTAAAAATAAGATAATAGCCTCTTCTCATTTCCACTACTTACCCTAAGATTTCATAAAAATTCTATTCTTACTGTTTAAGCAACTCTTAATATTTACTTTTTTTGACTTAATTCTTAAATTGGAAGGAGGTACGAAAAAATCAACAGGTTGTTTTAATTAACAAATTATTTCACTGTTGTACATAGTATCTGTAATAAACTACAAACTTAATTAGACTTTAACTTAGTTTATTGATAAACAAACCATTTATTGATAAAAATCTTAAATGTAAATTGGAGAATATGATATGAAAAACATTAAATGTAATAATTTTACATGAATATATTGGTATGGTTGAAGTCCGGTTTTAGAATTTTTAATTTTTTGTTTTAAATAAGAGATAGGTTACTAATTGGAAAATAATTAAAATATTTGCAAATAAAATTTATTTACAAGCATGTTAAAAAACTGGAAACATTTCTTTTAAAAATAGAAAAAAAAACAAGTGAAGAGCTATCTGAACTAAAAATGTTGCTACTGAGTAACAATTACAAAAACAAGGAGATTTTGTTTTTGATAGAGACCTCTATGATAAAGTTAATCTCATCAGCAATTACTTAAAAAATAATTGTACAAATGTTAAATGAAATTTGGTAGGCTCAATCTTGACATGAAAACAGAAGGCATGTCGATGAGTTCTTCTCGGAAAAAGGTTTCTAAAGTAAAAATCTTATTTATATTATTATATTTGTTCGCGAAAACTCTTCAGCATGCCATTCGTTTTCATGGCAAAATTGTGCATACCAAATTTCATTTGGGTACATATTTTTTTTAGTTATTTTCACGATAATTGAAAAAACCAATGACAGTTACATTTGAGATTGTCTTTATTATAGAGCATATTGTCACATGTCTATAAAAAAAAAACAACTATCAAACGAGACAACCACATACTTCTATAGCATATTACGTACGAGAAAAGTAGATAGAAGTATAAATAGGATTTAACGTAAAAGGCATTATACAGTGTATTTACAGTTAGTTACAGATATTATGTGTATGTGTGTGTGTGCGCCTGCATAAAGGAAACTGGACCGTGGTGTATTGTGCAATATGTGTTTATGAAATGCTCAAAATACAAAAATATTTTACAAAATTTGCATATTAATTCATAAACTTCTTTCAATTAAAAAATCCTAATAGAACCATTTTGAACTTCTACGCAGATGAAGTCGCCGACAAAAACTAGTATGTGAATAAAATGCATTACAAGTTTAAGCTTGATAACAAACAATTTCAGAAATAAACCCTACTAATATCTTACTCCTGAATATCTATATATTTCAGCTTATCTTTTAGTTTCAATGCTATCACATCTGAGCTGTAAATAATTTTTTTCTAACTATTTGTTTTGTACGCCCAAGGGCAAGTTAAGGATATCAAAAATTTTGACTTTAGATGCCGTTTGTTTATGACTGGCGGAAGCATAGTTTTTTGTATACTGTTCTGATACAGAATAATGTATTTCAGCTCAAATTCATCAACACATATTACGTAATTTTAAACACTGTATTTCAGTTGTTATCTTCACTTTTTTTAGATTTATTGAAAAATAGGCATTTCACTTAAAACAAAAAGAATAAATAATCTTATAAAAAACTTACGCTTTAATGTTTCTCAACATATAAACAAGTAGTTAAAACGTTTATTAAGCAATGTAATGGTGTATGTAATAAAAAAAATTTATAATTATAGTAAGAATATGTAAGAAATGAAGAAGCACACCTGATTTACGTATAGCACACATCTTTGTAATACTTTAAATATAAAACAATTAAATAGATAAAAAGTTATATTACAATATATATTTGCTTGTTGTGTGTAAAACAGTGTGGTTCAACTGCAACGCAACTCACACAACCGACCCAAGCAATTAGTTATATCATATCGATGTTTCCACATTTTTGTAAAATCTATGCGACTATAATCGAGTCGAAATGTAGTCATCAGAAAATTAGAATTTTATATTTTCTTCTTGGTATTTCCCTTGAAGGGCGAAAAGACACTTTAAGGTGTACCTATATTTTATAGAAAATTTTTAACGATGGTGATTTGTAGCTACAAGAGAACTTCATCACCCGACATTTAACTCGATGTATAGGATGAGTCCAACAACCATCTTACTATGGTTTGCTGCTTGACCTAATAACTAAAAATAGTTTTGTACATATACAATTATACAAAACTATTATCACTATATAGATTTCATATTTAGGGTACTTGATGACTATTAATAATTCGAAATAGTTCAAACATCGATTCCACAGCCCAAGTATTTATACAATTTTCACTCTTCGATGATAATTTCACAAAGTTTCTTTTTAAAACTTTTATCCATTTGCATTTGAAATAGGGACAATTTTAGTATCATAAATATATAAGGATCATAACTATTTAAGAAAGTATGAAACATTTCAAGAACAGTAACAAAATAAAAAAACCAAAAATTTATGCCTTTGATTTTTGTTTACATTCCGTCTATAGTTTAAAAGTTTGAACGCGATATATTGGCCCAAATTGATCGATTTAACCAGTTCACAATCTTAAATCAATTTAGGTCTAGAATACGCCATCAAAGTTTCAATTTTCTACCCTTTTAGAGTTATCTAAACATTTGTAGACTAAGTTTAATACACTACTCATTTATAATACGTCGTTTATAAAAATTATGAGAATTAAAAATCCAAATACAAAGCGTCATATGAGAATTTCAGTGGACCACTCCGTATAGAATAATAAGTACCTATATTTAACATAAAAATCAAATTAAAAATAAATTGTTAAAAGAATAAAATACATAAAAATAAAAGTTTTTAAGTTAATTATTGTCGTTATCGTCTTGTTATATTATAAATAATTTGTTTTGATGATTCTAATCATTAAATGTATCTTTTTTTTAATTTTTTAAAATTATTTCTATTGAAGTATTATTACGGTTCACCTGTATAATAATCTCTTTGAATCAGTCATCGAACTCATGAAATAGCAAATTAATAAACACTGGTAGAGTCATAAAATAGATTTCAATTTACCTTTGTTACTTAGTTACTCTACCTATTGAAATAAAAACAATTATTTTACAAATGTTTTTAGGCTTATAATTATTTATGATTACGGAATTGAAAAACATACTGCCAAGTAATATAAAAGATGCTCATGAAATCACAGCAGTAAATATCCTAACATATTCCCGAAAAACCTCATAGACGTTTACTTTTAATGATTCAATTAAGATGAATTACATAAGAAAAATTTCCGTAATATAATTCATCTTTGGAATACTTTGTTTTATTACTAAAATTATTGTTTTATTATCCATATCTACGGATTATACGAATAGTTGGATGAATGAAATTAAGATATTAATTAAAAAATTCGATTTTTGCATAAATATTATAGGGAATTTTTTATGACAGATGACATGACTATAGTGCAATTGACTATCAAGATAGAAGATGGATATCTTAGATTTGGCACTATAGAGTACTAGTCAAGTAATCAGAGCAGAGGATTTAATTAAATTTAAATATGCTCAAAATTAGTTGCTATTTAGGTGGTAATAAAATTATTTGTTCAAATTTTTAATTCAGAAAACTTTGTTGCTCATTATTATGAATCCCTGATAAAATATTGTCAAGCTAGCATTAAAATCTTGCAATAACCGAAAATAGTATACAAAACTGAACTTTAATATGCTCAAAATAAGGTACTCTTTAGATGCTTTTATAAAGTGCCTTCAATATATGAATTTAATCAAAATTACCAAAAAAATTCTCGCAACACATGCTTACTTGACGGTTTTATTCAGTGATCCATGTTGGGCGTATTTTTTTGGTAACTTCAATAAACTTCATTCTGGTATTAACCTTAAATTATAAAAGTTATTTTTCCATGGCTCTGCCAGCGTGAATTCAGAGCAACAGTAGTACGTGATAGTCAATTTTTTAAATAATTTGACTTCCTAAATAGCACCTAATTTTGAGCATATTTAAATTCAGCTTTGAATACTTTGCTCTGGTAGCTTTACTAGTCTCACCATAGAAGCAGCCTCTTAGCGCTATAAAAAAGGAAGCACCCAAAAGATAAATCAATATGAAAAATGTACTAATATAATAAATGTGGCCTCGTACACGCAATATTAGAATCATTTCGATTGTCAAAGTGTGAGATGTAGGTTGTATAAGTGTTATTTTATTTATTACTAGTCTTTTCGAATTTATTAGAAATTGGACCATAATCACTCAAAAGTGAATCTCGCTGCCTTTAAACAAAATAGTATATATACGTGGCTTATTCAAAACTGTGTATAAAACAAAGAAGTATATATGCGTATATATAATAGTGTATGTAATATAAGCCATTTATTTTATATATGTGTGTAATGTTTTTTTAATGTTTTATACATAATTAAAAAAAAAAAAAAACTATTAGCTCTCACCAGCCGTTCTCTATATAAACCATAAGTGTGCCAAATTTCATCCTCCTCCGTCAGCCAAATTTTCGTAAAAGGGTGTATAAAGTTTTTCCTTAACGTATTAATATACTGTTATATTAATTATTTATTCTTTATTTAAAATTTAAAATTTCTGAATATTATTATTTTGAAATTATTAATAATATTGATTATATTTAAATTTTCTGCCTTTATCGCTTTGAGGTTGAAACTATCTAAAAGAAAAATCGAATTTATGTATTTGCAAGTACATTTTTCTTTTAATATTATGTTCAGTTATGTGTTCTGATAAATTACATTATTCGGGCAATAATGTTTAATTTTATGTTAAAAAATATTATTTTTGGCTGAAATTTTGTTTTATTTTTCTACATATTATACTCTCTTAATGAAGTTTGCTATTTCCCCATATCTCCTATTTGCACGAAAAATTGTTTATAAATCATCGAAATTAATTGGTATTTTGAAATTTACCATAATTTTGATTGGTTTCACATTTTTTTTTTAAATATAATTTCATGCTCAAATCCTTGATATATCCCAGAAGGTTACTAGAGTGAAAAAATTTATACATACGATTAAATTAATTTATATCAATAAGTAGAAATAAACGTTCATTCAAAATAAACTAACATTATTAATTTAGATATACAAAAAATATTTTTATGATTTTAGATGTACGTAAATGATATGTCATTACAAAATACAAGTCAATCTTACTTAGCTCAAATATAAATGATTAAAAATAAAACTACATCTGACTTCATGACTTTATGTTATTAAGATGTTTTTCTATTTTTATTAAGCCATAAAACTAACGACAGATAACATGCTTAAAAATACACAAAATAATAAAATATTAACAATAAATAAATGAATATATACAAATTTATGATGCATTTTTTGTTAATAGTAATAAATTAAAGATGAAACGAACGCCACCACGACACAAAATAATTTTATCAGAACACGAATGCTTCAGGCTACAGGTACTGACAAATTCTGTTTTAAGAAATTCGTTGGACTTTTTTGTCAATTTAAAATTGAGATGTAATAATGATAAAATGTATACAGTATAAAGTATTTAACTATGGAGATTAAACATGCAAGAAATTGTATTAATTAAAAGGTAAATAAAAAAACAATTAAATAAAAGCTCAATAATTATTGAATTATTTAGAAATAAATTGTTTAAATTTCATTTTCAAAAATTTTAAAGAAAACTTTTTTAATTTATTTATTTGTTTAGTTATTAATCTATTTATAAATATAGTTAATGTATTTATTCATAAATATAAAATTATATAAATTTAGAAAACCATTAGTATATTTAGCAATATACTAATGGTTTTATTAAATGGTAGAACAGCTATTGATCAAATTTTAAACAAATGAATCTTGGATTATTTATGCTTATCAAATTTTATATATAAGTAAGTTTTTAAGAATTTTTAAATTTAAATTAATGTCAAAATATATTTCCTTTATTTAAACACCACCAAATTATAATTGTTCTTACAATAAAAATTCCATGTTTGATAATTAAATTTTTAGTTTTACTCAACAATCAATCCATTCTAACATTGGAATAACATTGGAATAATAGTTACTAATTGCGAATAATTTTAGGTAATTTCGTAGATCGTTAATTTTATTATTTTTATACTAAACATTTTAACTATGTTTTTCTATTCTATTCGAAAAAAACGGACTGAGAAAATAGTAACATAAGAAGTAAGTTGCAAAAATAGAATACTATTTATGTTTTATTTTATTAGTACAAAAATGAAGATGTCTAAATCAATATTTTTACAACATTAACAATAATTTATGAAAGCAGTACCATTGAATAATGTTATTTGACTATGTAAAAACTAAAAATACAACATTACACACGTATGTTTGTTTTTAAAATGATGATTTAATATTCATAAAATGAAATTGATAAATAATCAAGTTCAATAGATTTTATACTATAGTACAAAATATTCAATTTTGATTATTATCTCTATGAATAAACAAGCATTAAATATTTGTGTTTACAAGATATTTTTTAAAATGCGTTCTACAACACAAACATAGTTCTTTTTTTTTTACGTTACATGTTTTGCATATATTTAAGAATTAACATTTATACTGAATTGTGTATTGGCCACACCAAAACGTAGATACATAGTAATATATTTTTAAATGATTATAAGATCACTCGTTGTATTATTTCAAATAAATTCTGATAGAACTATATTATGATCTCATTGTAAAGACAATATACGTCATATGTTTATGAAAATAATTATTACAAAGATAAAACTGCGATCACACTGTGCATCAAACGTCTCTTTAGTATGTTTTGTTAGTAAGTACGTTTTAATATACCATTTTGTTAAATATAGATTGTCACCGTGAGGTGCATTTACACGAACGTTATATTTTGAATTAATCTCTATGTAAATCTATCAAGCGGGCACAAATCTTTCAAAATCGTGCGTTTTATTCAACTCTAGTGTGACTCCAGCTTTAAAGAAAGTTCAGTATGTTTATACACTGAACAATTTTGCTTGTGTTTATTTTTTACAATTTTGCTTGTGTTTCGCTTAATTAATTCCGAATAAGAAATATTATAAATAAGAAGAAATATTATTATAAATTTTTTATTCTGAATAAATTTTCGAGAATTTGGCCTTTAAAAACTATTTTGGTTACTTTAAGTCTCCCGGAAAAATTTACAATTTGGAAAATACAATTAATCCAAAAATTTTACAATTTTTATTACAATAAAGCCGAATATTTCATTTAATGTAAAATTTCATTATTTCTATGGAATATTTCAAATCAATCGAATTTTTTTCACTGGTCCAGATCATTAGACACGCAAAAAATACAGGAACCATTGTGTTAAATTCAAAATAAAATAACATAAAAAATATCGTAGGGTTTTTAAAAAAATGAACAGCACGAGTATAACAATTTGTGTATGGAGAAAGAAACATTGTAGCTCAAATATATGAACAAAAACAAAATTTAACTAGAAATATTTGGTATGGAGCGTTATTTTGAAAGTTTTAAAAAGGACATTCACCAAGAATATTATTGGACTATGGTTGATAAACCTACCAAAAGAATTGGACACTCAATACATCTACTAAGAACTATTTTTGGAATGTCCCAATTCTTTGTCGGCAGATGTGTACTTATTATTTTCAATTCTTAGATTCTTTCAATAAAATAAGACGTTTAATTTATTGATATGCATATGATATTTTAATTTCTGTAAATTTTAAAAAATGTGTTAATACAACAAAAGTTGTTATAAATAATTAGGTTGTACAATCTGACAATCGCACATAAAAGAGTTTCGATTATATTCATACTAATAATAATTTATAAATTGAGGAAAAATAATATATTAGGTATGTTGAGAAAAAAATAATATATACGGTAGGAGGTCTATAATCTATAAGCATTCAATATTAATACTTAATGCACCAAACACAATATAGGCCATGGTATGATGATAACATTGCCTATAATCGTGATCGAATATCTATCTTCTTAAAATTTAAGCTTCTTGTGTAAAGTATGTGATTGCTAAATAGGAAATAAAATACACAATGCTCAATATTATACAACTCACCGTGGACAATATAATATCTTCTATGATTAAAAATATTCCATATAGGTCTTTCATTCTGTCTAGATCTTTTTCTTACATGTTTTTTTTGCGATACATATCTAAATATTAAAAACATTGTTAACAATAATGGTCTTTAAAGGTTAACGTTATAGTTTTACATAATTGAATCTAGACTGGAAAATAAGGGCATAATTATCTAGTTGTCAATTTCCTATAGTCAATAAATTTGTAGTTTAAATGATTGTATACAGTCGATTTCATATGTAGATATACACTTTAAAGATATATTATTGATTATTGTGCTATGATCACTTTTATTTTTTCAATTATCTCACTAAACTTCTGTTCATAATGATCAAGTAATTTAGTCAAATAACAAGAAGTTTAGTTACTTGACGTGTGTGAACAGCAACATTTTGTCAAATGATTAAGGAATCTGTACGACATTTAATTGATGTTTGCGTCACAGTTGTAGAATATAAACAGTTAATTGATATGAAATAATATTACTTGACTGTGACTGTTTACATAGTTATGATACACTACTTGACTAAATTATCAAATTAAAAGTGTGAACGATTTTTGAACAAATGTTAAGTGTTTAGAAGTAACTAAACTACTTGTGACTTGACTGAATTATTTGATCAATGTTAACAAGGCTTACGACTAAATTTGTTTTTATTATTTCAATTGCAGCGTCTTTCCTTCACAAACATTGATCTTAAGTTAGCTTTAAAAAATCCTAGAACATAAGCAAGATATGGACATTCAAAATTTCTAATAAAATAAAGAGGGTTATATCAGTCAACTATAAGTATCTGTAAATAAATTACATGTCCAGCTGCAAACCATCCATGTTAAACTTTGTTTCCAAGAATAAGAAAAATATGTAATGTTTGATAGCTTTGTTTTTGTTTTTTAATCAATTTTAATTTAATTTTCAAGTTAAGTAATGGTATTGTGTATAATTTCACATCAAATGAAATATAGCAAATTTAGTATGCGTCATTATCGAGAATATTATCGGGATGATTGAAATAGTTGTTTCATATTTATAAACATCTATCCCTTTATTACGCATTTTGTATGAATAATGTCTGAGGGTGTTGTTGGCACAGGTAAGATAAACAATGGTAAATTTTTTGTTTTTTTATTAAGCTATTTTAAACATTTGAATTTTTATATAGTTGAGTATATTTTTTATTTTGGTCTTACGTTTGTAACGCTAGCAAATACCGAAGGAAATAAAATTTTGGCCTAGGTATTCATACAATCATCTAATTAGCCCAATTTTATATCTTTATAACGGCATAACTAGAAAACGAAGCGAAATAGCTTTCTGAATTTGGAGTAATGTATTTTAGACATTAAAAATTATATACCCACAAGGATACACGAACGTCTAATCTATTTATAAACTTTGCATGTAATCATTTTTATATTTCACTCAAGAATAATTCTCCAAATCCGTTGTTTGATATAGATTGAAGTTCATTGTATGATAACAAACGTATTCCTGATAAGAAAATACGAACGTTTACATTGTACAACTAACGACTATACTTATCTTAACGTTAGGTTTATTCTGTTTATTTATATAACCGATTATTTTAACCTTACAATATACTATTAGTTTTATTGAAATAGTATACACCACATAAATTTAGAAAACTTTAGAAGACTATATTTGAATAGGTTAGAAAATATATTTGATTCCTGATTTAATTTAGAAATTAGACACCTAGTAAGATTTTAATAATGAAATATATTAATGGAATGTTAAGTAAAAAGAAATTTTTCGGACATAATACTTATATCCTTTACTATCTTCCAACAATTCGAGAGCTAATCACTGTAAGAGAAACATTTTTAAAAATTTCAATTATACTAGTCAGGCGCAATGCTAGATCAAAAAAATATATTTATACTTTTTTTAAATTGGTTTCGCATAGTATAATTAATTTCTCCAACAGTAAAAAATTTGTTGAATTGAAGAAGTCTAGTTAAAATGAAGCACATTTCTGAGTATCATGTCTTAATTTAGGTTGAAATTATTATAACTTAATTTTGTAGAACGGATTTTGCGTCTGATTAGCAAAATTGTAACTATAGCTGTTAAAAGATTTTTCATGGCATTCTTATAAAATTTTTGATAACTTGTAACTGATTTAAAATTTCCATATAATCTTATAATATAATCTTTAACTAATGGTTCAATCCTTTTGTTATCTTTGTTCTGAACTGAACAAGCTTTGTAAGCTTGTTCAGTTATGTCCTTTTAGAATTTTTATATTTATAGTTAAAGTTTGTAACGTTAAGATAATATTAATGTCGTAAACAAAATTTTGGTATTGGTATTCATAGAATAACTAACGCATTTTCACTGTTTGTCCGCTCGTCTGTTTGTTCGCCGTCAAAATAGCTTAAAAATTAAAAGACTTGACAAGTTAAAATTTTAGTGACGTATATTAACGTAAAAAGTGAATTTAAGTTCGAGGACGAGCAAAATCGGTTCATAAGATCACATGAATCCCTAACCAAACTTTTTAACCAAAACAAAAGAAATTACAAAGATAAAATATGTTCATATTTTTAAAAATAAAAATTGTTTTTTGAAATATTTTTTCGTTTGTTCTTTGGCTTAGCAACAATTTCAACTCCAAATTAGCTAATAAGCACATATTTGCAATACACTTTAGAATTATTATAATATGAATTCATAACTGTATAGACGGCATACATAAATATTTTAATAATTACTTATTAATATGTCGAGTACCTGAATAATTAACTCTGTTGTTTTTTTTTCATTTGTTTTTATCTTACTGAAAAGCATGTTATTTATTTTAATTGTAAATGACTATAATACCTATCTATAAATATCTGTTGTATAGTATTGATAAAGAAAGTATCTATTATGTACTTCTTACACTTCAACATGTCAACTGGAGATAGCTACATAACAATGATGGAATTACTAAAGAAGTTATTTGTAGCTACATTCAATACAATATAACGTAGCACTTACTATAGCTTAGCTGAATAAAGTACAACAAAGTGTACAATCATACAACGTTACACAAATAAATATAATTAAAGGTGTGATGGAATGTACTTCCTTCTATCTAGAGGTGATATTTAAAAACGATGTAATTGTTTATTTTTTATATTATAATCATCTGTGTACAATTTTTGCCGTTTCAATGTGCATAAATATTATTATGATACGTTATCATTAAGATTCCGTAAAATAAAAATAGAAGTGACCAGGTAACAGTGTTAATGGTTTATATACTCGAAATGTAGCTGAGTATCAATGTTGGAACCATTTTTAATAATTTGCATACTTAAACTACACAAAATATGCACTTTATTATAATAGATTGTTATTTACTTATATAACAGATTGAGAAAACTCAAAATGTGCGAGTCGGACTCACGCACGAAGGGTTCCGTACCATTGTCCAAAACCCTCCTCCCTATTAAATATTTTATTCTGATTTTTAATATTTGTAAAATCGACTACAGAGACATCATCAGTCAAAATTTTAACAGCCTATCAGATTCTTACTATCATATCACAGCGGAGTCTTAGTAACTGGGTTTCGTTTTACCCTTTGTGGTACCCTAAAAAATAGTTTCAAACAAGAGTTGTTTGTTTTAAAGATACGAACATGTATGTATAGGCATCATCAGTCAAAATTTCAACAGTCTATCAGATTCTTACTATCATATCACAGCGGAGTCTTAGTAACTGGGTTTCGTTTTACCCTTTGTGGTACCCTAAAAAATAGTTTCAAACAAAAGTTGTTTGTTTTAAAGATACGAACATGTATGTATAGGTATCGGGTGTGATCCATTGCAAATTAGATAGACACTGGTAATAATTTCTTGCATGTAAATAAATAAAAAAATTATTTTAAGTTTGTTACTAAATAGTAATAAATTTTTAATATAAAATAATGTGTAATCTTAAAACTTATAAAACATTAAATTTGATCTGGTAGTGAGAAAATATATTAAATAACTTTCTTTATTTACAATCCCGATAATCATAGTTCTTAATTTGATCTAAAAATAAAAACCTGTGTGCATTTAAACAAAACAATCGGAATTTATAAAATTATTGCTTTAGTAGCTAGTGTTATATCGTATGCGTATTTAATAGGATTTAAATAACAAAATTGTAATTGCAGTTGTTCAGTGATATACAAAATACACAATTTAATAATAAAAATTATTAAAGACTGCAACTAGTTTGTGTATGTTGGTCTTCTGTAACCAACAAAAAGAAGGAGAACGTTTATATTTTAATGGAACGGTTGTTAAAAATCTATTGACAGTAAAAACAAAAATTTTGTATATAATTCACAATATAGAATAATAAATACTAAACAAATTTTCATTTACTCTCATACTGAAGACAGTGGTATATGGTTAGTACTGTTTTATCCAACTATTTCTTCCATTCCAAAATTTTCCTTTTACAAAGATGGAAAAATTTAAAACCCATATATAACAAGAAAAAGATGTTCCAAGATTCAAATGGCATTTACAAACACCGCTTTCAGATGCCGTGGGGCACTTTTTGGAAGAAATTATAAATCCTGATTGATCTGTATTAAAATCTGTAACCTTCGTGTCCTAAGGACGTACACAGAATGTCGATCATTTCATCAAAAAATGAGACGATAGTGATAGTCGAACCTAACGTACAGCAATAAGAGAAGAATTAATATTTAAAAATAACATAAGGAATATAAATTTAAAATATGATTATAAAAAAATTTAAAGATTGAGGAAAACATCGGCATAGAATCAAACAGAAATATTTGTGTTGACTTGTTTTACATTAAAATAAATTTAAAAAGTGAATTAAATATTTTATGATTATAGATAATTGATAATTATTTATTCAATATAATTGTCACATTTAAGGTATGTATTGATATCAACTTGTCAAACATCTATTTACAAATATTATATGAATGAGATTTTAATATGTCTACATTGTTCATAGTAATAGAAATGGTTGCATTTCAAGGAAATTGAACTTTCACTATGATTCTTAAATTGAATTGAAAAGGAATGAAATTTTCCAAAGGACAAATTCGATTGAAGAACATAATTTGATCCTAAAAAAATATATTAATCTATAGACTAGATATATTACGATTCTTAAGGTAAAGTTTTTCTTTAGTTTTGATTTTCTTATCCTCCATATTCCTTCCTCCGCTCATCCTCCATGCTCAAAGTGTGTAGGCAGAAATGTTAGCCAGAACTATGTTTTGTGGAACTATTTGACCAAATTTTGACACTTTTTTTCTGTTTTTGGCTTATATTTCAGAAAAGAATCGTTTTTTCAACAAACCCATGTCATGCAAAATTAAAGAAGCAAAATTTCTTACATCTATCATAAATAATGTTTTTTCAAAGACTAACCGTTTCGCCTCACATTAATTATGATTATAATGTATGTCGTTTTTTAACAAATTTTTTCATTCCTTACAGAATTTTGGTAATTGGTGACTGTTTTTCGAACCTGATTCTATTTCAGCACGGAAACGAAGTATTCTATTTTATAGTATACATATTTTAGAAGAGATTCCATAATACATATTAAGGGTGACACTTGGCATGTGACCACGTCTATAAAAACATTTTTACACTTTTTATAATTTTGATTTCAAAAAATTTTCATTTTTAGACTATATGTTAATTTTGTAATGTTATTTTTAACGTAAATTATTCATGCGAAAAGATATTCTAACTACCGGTTAAAATTTGAATGTTTCATACTAAATAGTGTATACTGTGTAACATCTTAGATAGTATTTATCTAGTCTATAAAAGTGATGTGCTATATGATGCGCTTTTGTTCAATATTTTTGATAATGTGGCGCAAGATTTTAAATATCTTATAGTAAAAATCGAATTTCTCACAAAATTTAACAAAAGTAAAATCCTTTAAAAACAGAAAAATTTCAAGTTGAAATAAATAAAAGTAGAATGTTTTTATCGTAAAATTAATTGAATTTATGTATAGTAGAATGATATACAAGTAGGTTTATTGCAAAGTTGATTTCTTTTGCAGTAAGAGTCTTCAAAATTATAATAGGTGATATAATAGAAAACTTTATAAAATTGGAAAATAGAAAGGTAAAACCATTTATTTCCAACATTTATTAAATTTACAGTTTCAGTAAAAATTTTAATCAACTATTTCAACAGTCCATTGAATATAATCGATAGTCGTACGCAAGTGCATTACAACTGTTGACTGAGTAAAACAGAGTATTAATTTAGCATTAGTATTAATTTTTCTTCATCAAACGTCATTCCATTAGAAAAACTCTACATCGATTAATACATATGTCCAAGCGATTACATACATTCATACATGCTGCATTACATGACCAAACAAAAATATTTCTTCTTTTCAATCAATATTGTAAATAACTTTCTAAAAACTACTTATGATGCTGAATATTTTATACTACAAACAAAAAAAAAAATTCTAGAAAAAAAAAATAAAAAGTAAACATTGAACATTCTAATATAATACATGAAATCTAAATTACGGTATTGACTTGACTTGTTAATATCTATCGCATTTTAAGAATATGTTTAAATATAAAAATTATCAAATACATTATCGTATATATTTGTCGTGGTTTATCAACGCAACCGTTCAATGTGCGATGGCCTACAGCCATCGAGAATATGAAACCTGCAAAGAATATATATGTCTCTAATAATACATTTTTAACGTTGAGCTTAATCGGTTCGTAGTTGTGCTTCTGGTTTAATGTCTCCTTAAAATGTTATTCAAAAGAAATTTTAAGTAAATATTTTAAGCTGGGTGCCCATAAAAATTGCATTTTGTAAATTCAATTCAAAAGTTTGTATAGGACTTAAGATTATTGATGTAAGTTTTTTCTATTATGTATAAAATTTGTAAATTGGGTCGTTTTCTTTTTCGAAATCTAAAAAGGAAGATCATTGAAAAAAAAATATAAGCATTTTGTCCGCCATGCGATAAACCAAATTTTAGCTTGTCTTTTGTCCAACAACCTAAAAATTTTGAAAAATAGCAAATTTTAATGTTGTCGGAAAAAAGACATTCCGTTTAGTTACAAATTTCAGAATTTTCGTAGAGAAAAAAGCTGGCACACAGTTCAAAATAAATCAATAATATTTATTGCTTAAAACTTTATACGCTAGAAAAATTAAGAGAAATGTAAAGGAGAAACAGTTTCCGGATGCATAATTTGTAGTTTATTCAGGACTGTATGTTTATTCATAAATTAGATGAAGTGAGAACGGTGAGTTGTTACTCTTTAAACCTGAGCAAAAAACAAACGAAATTGTTTTTCATCTTCCTCAGTATCCGTGTGGATATTGCTTCCATTTTTCAGTGTTCGATTGAGCTGATATAACACATACCTATATTATATGAGCATCGGATGATACAATAGAAAAGCATGATTAGTTTACTTTTGTGCTTTCACCATTTGCATTTACCAGTGCTAATATTTTTCAATTCAAAATTCAAGAAAAACTGTTGTCTATAGCTCTTTTAATACCATAAATGGCGTGCACTTAAATAAAAATAGTTTTCCAACTTTGCATTTTATGTGAGAAAAACCGAAACCTAAATCTACTTGCTTATCGAATATTATTCATTGACATCAGGACTTGAGTCTTCATTAAGAAAAGTTATCTTAAAAAAGATTGGTATTATAATAAATTTATGAATTATCAACAGGTTTTTTCTAATCATCAACAATAATGTTATGTTTTTTTGCTTTTAACATATTCTACTTGTTAGGTAAAAGTTTACAGAAGATAATATTATTATAATTTGAATTTTATTAAACAGATTAATCTATCATAAATTGATTTTAAAATATTCATTTTTGTGCATTATTCATGAGAAGATGTGAAGATTTAAAAAAAAAAGACCAAACCAACAACTGTAGATTTCTAGTGAAATATTTGTTTAAATTAGGCAATCAATTGATAACAAAATGGTTGAAGAGCACACATATTATTCAAACATTTAAGTTTCTTTGAATACGAGCTGGTAGAATTTTTTGTCGTCTAAAAGATCAAATTTAATAACTATTATTATAAATACTATTCATTTATGTAACGCATATTGTAAAAAAATGAGGCATGTAATTTGGTAGTATTTTATATTGTAGCAATAACTTTAAACGCAGTATTTTATATAGTAATTTACATTTTAGTTATAAGTATTTTTTACAGGCAGTATTTTATATAATAATTTACATTTTAGTTATAAATTTTGAAGATTATTAAATGATATTAAATCGATTACATGCGAATGCAATTCTACCCTAAGGGGTATAATTTCAAAAAATCCTTCCTTTTCGAAATCCCGGTATTTAGTGTGCACCCGGTACATTATATGTACCCGATATTTACCCGATATTTGGTGGGGTACATACAGTACCGCGTTCACCCGATAATTTGAGCTGTGGTACTCATACACTTGATGAAAGATATATGCAACTCCTGAAAAACGAATGATTCCGGTAATACTTGAACAATGCGATATGCACACTTTATACAGTTGACAGTTCAACATATCGCTAGTGAGAAGAGATAAAGAAGTGTATTTCAAATTTAGATTTGAAATTCAAAGCTAACTTTGTTTTCTATGGAAATAATGCTAATAGGATTTGTAACATGCGAGAAAAAAAAGACAAAAATTGTTTCACATCTAGGAACATTTTAGATTCGAAAATTAAATTGTCGTTTATAGTATTTTCCGTTACTTATTATTTATGTTTCTGGCCGTTTAAACCTTCCCATCACTTCCACAAATATTTCAAGATCAAAATTTGCAAAATCGATCCAGCCATTCTCGAGTTTCAATATATATATATATATATATATATATATATATATATATATATATATATATATATATATATATATATATATATATATATATATATATATATATATATATATATATATTGAAACTCGAGAATGGCTGGATCGATTTTGCAAATTTTGATCTTGAAATATTTGTGGAAGTGATGGGAAGGTTTAAACGGCCAGAAACATAAATAATAAGTAACGGAAAATACTATAAACGACAATTTAATTTTCGAATCTAAAATGTAATATTCATTCTCGAGTTTCAATATATATATATATATATATATATATATATATATATATATATATATATATATATATATATATATATATATATATATATATATATATATATATATATATATATATATGTATTATGTTTAGGAAATATTGTTGTATAAACCTCTTTTGTGGTTTATGAATATTTAAGAATATTTGACAAAGATTGTTACTGGATGGATCTCTATATATCGGTCATAGTTTGGATAACTTTTAAAGTCAGTTTATAATAAAATATTACGAATGAATTGAATGAAGTCATATAGGCGCCACAATTTACGTATAGTTCAAGGATTTTTGTTCACTTATATACAAATACAGAATATCTAAATGCTACCAAACAATACACTTTTGTACATTCAAAATATATAAAAATAAACATAAAATAAATGTTGATAATTCGCTTTCAATTGCCTAACCACATCGAATGACTGTTAAGTTAACTGTGGCTATGATCATTGACTGTATATTGTATTGTTGAGTCGTGTGTAGTTCAATGCCTATTGTTTAAATACCGTGTATTTGAAGAAAAGTAAATAACGGTGTGCTTAGAGCGTTTATTGTTCCGGAAATAAGACATCTATAAAACAAAAACTGCTTTTATGATGCTTAAAAAAATAAAAAATTAAATTAAATATATAATTAGCAATTTTGATGACATTTTCAAACAAATTTTTGCAATGTAAAACGATTTTAATTTTAAATTTACATAGTGATACGAAACTATATTTGTTATATTGCTATTATTTAAAAATAATTAACTAAATGCAATAAAATGTCGATAATTATTTATTCGCAAAATTAGAAAATCTATTATTGACCCCTGATTTTTTTGAATACAGTCTTTTAGTTAGTCAAGTTCTAAGTAGTAACCCACTTTTATAAGCTTTGAAATCAGAAATTACTCTATAGAAATAAAACCAAATTAACATTTAATAATGAAACCAAATTAACATTTAAATATCACGAACAATGAATGTATAATAAAAAAATTATTTACAATTTCCCATGGATTTAGAATTATAATAAAAAAAAAAAACAAGTTGAGTCGATTTTTTTGAAAGTTTTAGCTTTTTATTAGATTCGGAAGACAAAGGTAGAATATAATTAGCCTTGTGAAATGTCTGGATATCTGATATCTTGCAAATATTTTGTTCCAATCAAACGCCTTGTGTTAAGAATTTTTAAAGTGATTTCAAAGAAAAATTCTAAACAGCATAAAACAAAATACGTCTTGAAATCTTTTTATCAATAGCCCTTACATTCTAAACAATTGCAGACAAATTTTGACACATCCAAGAGTTTGGTTATTTATTACATTTTGCCTATAGCTAGCCGTTTTTTTCTCTGTCAAAGCTTAGTCTTTAAAACCAATATGATGGTGTCTATTTTCAGCTACATCAACTTTACATTCTTGATCGAAACTCAAACATAAGAATAATTTTAAAACAACTTGTATTCAAATTCTTAAAATGTAATATAAATAAAATAAATAAATATATCTATATAATGTATTCAAACTATATAATTTCAAATCAAAATGCATAATAGGGCGCTACAAAATGACAGTAACCATTTATTTTGTTGTCTGTGTAAGTACTTATACTTTTGATTTAACTATTTGATAAATATTCATTATTATATTATTTTTCTTACATTCATTTAAAACAAATAAAGTATTATGTATACAGAAGGACGCATAAGTTAAAAATATAATTATGATATTATAATTTTAACCAAATACGGCAGAGACAAAAGGGCGGATTATAATTTTAACAGTCTATATATGTAAATCACTCTACCGTTTTGATGAATTAGGTGAATACTTCTGATTTAAATCTCAAATTGCCAGATTTATATGAATGAAATCCTGAGTTTTTGGTAATTTTGTAGATGGCTGATATTCAATATACTACTAGACGAAAATGTACAGTGGCAGATTTAGGTTTGAAGACGCCCTAGGCCCGAGACGATATGGCGACCTTTTTCTTTTGTAACGTATATATATATTGTGACATGAGGCTGGTCACCGGTCAAATGACTGGTTCCGACTGGTAACGGACGGACAGTCACATGTCTGCAAGGACGGAAACATTGACCGGACTGTTAAGTTTTTGGATGCGAGTAGCATTACTGTCCCAGGTTGTGTGAGTCAACCGGCACTTGCTAATTTATCATGGTGAATTAATGTTTTGTTTTATAATAAAGCGCAAACAAATGTTAATATTAAATTTTGAATGAAAAATATAAAAAAAATCTAAATTCGTAAATAAATAATATGCTAGCATTAAAAAAAATATTTTTAATGCTATATTAGCATTAAAATATTATATATTTTTGTTAGATATTTCAAATTTTAGTACTTGCCTGATTAATTATTTTAACAAAGAAATTCTAACCTCAAACTCCAAATGGTATTATGTTTCGATAGTAACAGCGCAATAAAATAAACTTTAAAATTTGGTCTTACAGTTTACAGAAAACCCAATCGATTTTTAAATTTAGTCATCTTTAAAATTTTGGCGCCCCTCAAAATTTTTCGCCCTAAGCCCGGGCTTTACAGGCCTAAGCCTAAATCCGCTACTGAAAATGTAAATAAAGATACTAAAATGTTTTTATAAAGATATTAAATTGACTAAATTTTTGTTTCTATAAAGATACTAAATTGACGACACACCTAATGATGATGTTTGTTTAATCAGGGTTTAAACGTTTTTATTTTGTCAATTTTTAAAAATTAAAAAAAATAGCCTCAAAGCCCTATTCGTCAAGTAAAACGCTTCAAATGAGTGGCAAAAATAATTTAACTTGATCATTATTCTTGATGACACTCACTAATTCGTTTAGAAAAAATTTTTTTTACAAATTAAGTATTTTTTGAAAAAGTTTCAAAGAACTTGATTTTGTTTTGGAGGGCTAAGAATGTGTAAATATTTTTCCGAGCTTCTTAAAAATATATAACTAAAATAATGTTACTTAAAACAAATTACGTGACCTTTTCCGGAATTTAAGCTTTGATTCGCGTCTGATGTCATAGTATTCATAAAACAAGAAGAAAATTAATATGACGGTAGTGATAACGAAAAATGTGGGAGTTAACAGAATCTTTTTATTGAAATATGGCGTATTGAATATAAGGTGAAATAGCCTAATAAGTAAATTTAAAAAAATATTATTATTAATACCTGTTGTACCTACTTTTCACCAAATTTTTTTATATAAAAAATAAGTTATCAACTGAAAAATATTTAAAGAAAAAAATTGTTTAAAAGAATTAACACCCCATTTCAAAAATGTGTTCTAAAAAATACGAAAAACAATTCTCGTGCAAGGTTAGATAGGATGTTCAGATGATAGACGTAGTCGTATGTCCCCTTATACCCTTAAATTTTATGCCTGGTATAAACAATGGTAAGGTGGAATGGTAAGGTGAGTTTTCGTTGTTTCTAGTAAATAAACCAATTCTTATTATGTTGAAAGTATACTGTTTACTTACTTTTGCACTCTTTTGTATAAATAAAATAAATGTAATTGTGATTGACTGACTGTATCTATCTGTACTAACATAGCCATGCACTGAATTAATATCATTCATTGGTTAAAAACTAAACTGTCTATTTGGGATACTATTGATTTCAATCAATACATATTTATTATTTTTATACATCATTATTCGATATTTTTGTGTAGGACTGTATAAAGGTGATAAATTTATCAATTTTAATAATTGTCATACGGATGCATAAATATTTCTTTGTCTTTTGCAAAAATGTCATCGAGATTACAATGAAAAATTAAATCAATAAGAATAAATGTAAAAAAAAACATATTTTTAAGAAGTTAAAAAAAAAATAATAATAATTTTTCCACTAGAATTTTTAATATTATACTGAAAAGCGTTTGTTTCAGAAGTGATCTCAGATACATTCGAAACTAAATAAAATGTTTCAAGTAAAGTGTTGTAACAAAAAATATTTTTATTGAAGTACCGTAAAAAGTTAATACAAAAATCGTTTGTTCTTGAAATTATAGTCTCTTTAATTCATTTCTGATTTTTTTAATACAGTTCTTTAATGAGTAAGACACTGTTTTACCAATAAAACAATAAATATAATATAAATAAAACCAACTTTACCTTGTTTAAATATCACGTACCATGTATTCTATAAAAATTTATAATTTCAAATGGCTTTTTAATTATTATAAAAAAATCAACAAAATTGAATTTGTTTTCTAATAGCTTTGTCTTTTTATTAGATTTGGAAGACGAAGGTAGAATTAATAAAGTTCAAAGAGCCATTATATGTTTAAAAGCAATATAGAATAAAACTATTTAAGAATAAAGTACTGATGTTATTCTAAATGATTATAATTAAAATTAATAACGAAAAGTTTCTCTAAATTATCTACAGAAATTCTTAGAATTTTATGATTTCTGTCAATACATTGCTTCAGAACATTAAAGGCATACGGTAACACATACGCTGGGAATATGAATTTTCAGTACTCGCAATTAGAGAGAGTTAAAAATTTATTTAAATAATTCTTGCCAAATACTCAATCAATCAGTCAAAAATAAATTTTTTTTCTTTTTTTTTTTTTTTTTTTTTTACATATTTATGTATTTATTTTTTATTTATAATGTTTATAAAATATTTGATATGAATATTAATTTCAGTACAGTGTTATTCCAAACTCAAAATATTACGAATTTTAGTTAAAAACAAATATTTACTACAGTTCTAGAGAAATAAATTAATGTAAGTATAATCCCTTCAAATTCATAAATATGAAAATAGACCTTAGTTCCGGTTCAAATTTTTGGCTTATAAATGGAATGAAATCAAAAATTGTGTCCAAGTTCGTAAACCAGTAAATTGTATTTTATTGTAAAGTTTTCAAACAATCTTCTTAATATTGCCATTAATTTCTACTTAATGATATTTATTCTAACTTTAAAAAATATATTCAATTATTTATTGTAGAAATTTCGATTTACGAACGATGTGTATAGCCAAATTTTCGGATTGGAAGTGGACATTTATGTAGAGAAAGACGTGGACGATGTAGAGTACTATTAGTTTTACATTTTCACAATTTTAACTGTTAAATGTAATCATTTAAATTTTAAACCTCTATTATTTTTTATTGATATTAATCATAAAATTTTTTATTAAATATCAATATGTTCCCAAAAGTAAAATAATATTATTTATTAATATCATAAATTCATAAACTATTTTTATATTTCTTGATAAAAATCTGTGTGAATAAAAATATGTTTGTGATTATACAAACAGAACGCAGGTGCGGTAATTTTTAATTTCAAAAAATTTGAATTTAATTAACATTTAAATTAAATTTAATCAATCATAAAAATTATATTAAAACTTACCATTTTTTGCTAAACTCGAATTTGCACATAATAATAATAATAGACAATATATCGTCGGAAATTTTGTTCCAATCTGAAAAATAAAATAAAAATATATTAGTAAATGTTATTTCTATTTTAGTTTGTAATTAATATTTAGAAAATAAACGTCAGCAGTGAAGGCATGACTAGAGGCAAAGGCTAGACTTTCGGGTCTATTCAAGACCTGATCTATCAAATGTATTAGTTGATAGCAATTCCGATTAGTAATTGGAAAGTCCCGAAATCAATTCTCAAGAGATTTGTGATGTTTTTAATTCGTTTTATATCTAAAAAAAAAAAAACGAAAAAACAGACAGTTGTCGAAAAACGGATAAAATTTTATTTACCTTAGATTGGTTTCGTCTAGTACCATTTACGAAATTATGTATAGTATAGGAAACATGAGCATGTGTGCATGAAACATTTTCTAGAAAATTTTTAAGAATTATTTTTTTTAGAAAGTTAAAATGCTTAACGAAGTACCCTTCAGCGTTTTAGTTGTATCAAAATTTTAAGTGAATCTTTAATAAGTTCATTAGAACAGTTGGTAAAAATTTGAAAGTTTTTCGCACACAAATAATAAAATTAATTAATATCCAAAAGGTATGAAATTTGTCATGCACAATATTGACACATAGGCGGAGTGTTTTCCGAAGAAATTTTTTGGGATAAAACAATTCTAAATATAACATAAAATATTTTCGGTTCTCTGACTACCCATATTCAATAGCATTCGAGTTGATCAAAAGTGATATGAGATTTGTACGAAAATTTATTTTTTAATTTTTTTTAAACAAACCAGCAATAAAAAACATGGAAACCATTAAAGTAACAGCTTGTAATACTTAAGGATGTTTTGGTGATCTAAGTATATGGAATGAACTCGATATTTCAATTGACGATTATACAAAAATTAAAAAAAAAACATATAAGAAATCAGTTTTATTAAATCTTAGACTCGGCAAAATCAAAATAATTTTTATTTTTTTTCAACGTGTTTTTAATGAAATTATCAATATTATAAGTTTTATTAAAATAATTTTTATCTCAGCATGTAGACATAAGTTTAACTTCAAACAGAAAAATATATCCGACTTTTTAAGCTGAAACTTATGGTTAAATCATATCAGAATACATCATGAATAATTAGATTTTTTATTTTCCAAATTTAAAATATTTCCATATATTAATTTAAAAAAATCTGATATTATTTTATCATATAAAATCTAGTCAACACCGTAAAATGTATGATATAATTGTAATGTTGGTGCAAATCTCAAAGATCATATATTGCGCTCTCTTTAATTCTAGCTTAAAGGAACAATTCCTATTGACAATAGATCTCAACTGATAACAGTGTTGCTTTCATATACACTAATTAATTTTTCCATTAAAAGCATATTATTAGCCAGTTTTAAATTTTTTTCTCAAACACAATTTAGTGAATTTAAACAAATTAATTCTCAATTAGTTCTATAAAGTACAAGTTATTTATTATAAACACTTAAGATTCCTGGTAGCTTTTTCAGTTAATAAAAATAAATTTAATCTGTTCAGCTAACGAATCTCCATAATATTGCGGATAAAATAAAAGTTATTTTTAGATTGCAACTACTTTTCAATAATATGGTGAATCGATTTTAATTTATTCAAGTGATTAAGAATGGAATGATGAAGGTTCAACTAAATTTTCATTTGTCTCGTAGCATTTTTATATACTACCCAAACATACTTTAATATATGTTTATCTCAACACCATTAATATAATTATATTGTATATATCATTTAGTTCTCTAAATTAAGTTATCAAAATAATTACCATAAATAATATATTTAAAAAAAAAATAGCAACAAATTTTGATGTTATCAGTAGTAAACAAAATGGTTATTTTATTAGTTAAATTTGCTTTATTTTTATTAGTTTCCTAGTAAAAGAAGTTACTGGAATCACCCCGAAAATAAAAATAGGTAATAACGTATATTTTGGTATTCCGAGGTTGCTAAAGCCTTTGAAACATGACTTAAATGTTTCGATTGTTCACAATTTCAGCTCAAATACAGCTAAATAACACATTTTTTATAATACCTTTATAACTCTTATTTGTACGACAATATATACTAATTTATTGATTTAATAAAACTTTTTTATTCTTTTTTTTTAAAGTTAAAGGTGCGACGTTGTAGAGTCGCAGCCATTAAATTTTTTTTAATAATATTTATTATAATTGAATATTTATTAACAATCAAATATATAGGTAAATCAAAATGGTGTTTTATATTAAAAGGTTACTTGATTTTCGTCATATTAATTAAATAATTTAAACATAAATTAATTAGTACATAAATTATTATCTCATTTTTTATTAGCTTATTAATACTATTGCAGCCTTTAATTAAATCAAATATATTCAAAAATTAAACATATTTTAATTGAATTGTTTCAATTTTGTTAGTGAGATATTAATTGGCCAAGAAAATGAGATGCAACGTTACACAATCTGGAAAAATTTAGCAGCAACATAAACCAATCAGTTCAGTGACAATCAAAATTCTACATAAATGGCCTTTTAAAAATATTTGGCTATGCTGTAGTCGGGATATTTATTTCAGAGCCATTTCAAATCTTATCATTTAATCATTATTACTTCAAATGTTAATTAATGATAAACAACGAATATTTTAGAAGATAATGATTATGTACTATAACTTGAAACATAGCCAAAAGTGTTATAACTTCATTTTTTATAAAATATTTGAATTACAAAATTGATTTCGGTTTTAATGGAAATGATGTTAAATGTAGACTTGATAGTAATCAAAATGTTGTTGAACATGCTATCGAGATTTGGATATTTTAAAGTTTACTGAAACTATCCAATTTTCTACGTTCAAAAAGTATTAGAAAACTTTAAAAAAAGGCAAATAAAATAGGATAAGTCGTTCTGAAGTTATGGCGTGACCAAAAGAAACAAGGATTCAAATTTATATATTTAGATGACATTAAAAACTCTTTCAATCAAACTCCTACCTATCAGTTCCCGAATAACTTGACGTTATTAATTCTAAAACGATTTAATTTGTAATTAAAATTTTTCATGAACATAATTAATATTAATCAAATGTGGCAAATTACGATTAAAGTTTTTGAATCCATTATAATATGATATTTTCTACTCAAAAATGCATATTTTGGTAAAAAAAAACTGAAATTATAATGTTAAATAATAGCTTTGTTAAGCTTACTTAATGCAGGAAACAAACAGTTTTTTTTATTCATATGAATTTCGTCTCATTCGAAACAATTTTTTTTTAACTTTCTCATAGGTCTTTTGACCAATATTAGGTATGACAGATTTACAAATTAATTCAATTTGATTATTGTTTGAATTTCTCTTTATTATACAATAAAACCGTCTGCGAATTTATTTTAAAAAAATATATTTTTTGTATAGTTTGAATGGAATTTGTAATAGAGAAAATTTATAATTAATTGATCTAGTTAATATATTTGCCTTAAGCCACGCCTAATAAAAATATGTCTGCTGAACAAGTAGTTTATTATAGTACTCGTACTTTTAGTTTAGCATTGGTGTTGAATATCAAATTACAAGTATGAATTGTTTTCTTTGTAGGTTATTATTGTTATTATTAATCGATAAATATTAATTTTTTCTCTTTCAATTAAATATTTTAGATTCCTACAATCATTCACTTAAAATTATCTACATGGTTATGTTAACAATAAATTATCAAATGATTGGCTTTGTTCGTAAATAACTTTCAATTTCAGTATTTTTAATTTACCTATACGCAACAGGATTTGAATATTTAATATAAATCACATTCACAAAATATAGTGAAAATTGAAGTGAATTATTTTTATCAAGCAATCTATCGATTTCAATAAGGCAAACCGAATTTTAAAACAATATATATTTCAATCTATTATCTCTCGGGAAATTTAAGCACGCAAATTGGAAATTTTCAGTTTTCGTTGTCAGTCTCGATTGAATTTTCTTACGCCTTGTAGTCTTACTGTCTTTAAAAATAACAATAATATCTATATCATGTCAATTGAACGATGGAACACTTGAGCATAATTTTTAAAAGATGAAATCATGATATGACAACAAGATACTGATGATCGTAAATTGATCATTCGAAGAATCGATATGGTTAAACTTGTTACTCTAATATTTTATCCCAAATAGGTTTTTATTTCAATTTTTACTAATTGGCAGTCATAATTAATTTACTAACGAGTTATGATGTCTGTATTATATCTCGAATTTTTTCAAATCAAACTCGGATTGGTTTAGATATATATTTTAATTATTTGAATAATATTTATGAAATCATTATTTTTAACTATCATGGTGATAAAAATCTGATTTAGAACATCACAAATAATTTTAACTACTTAAATGATTTGTTAATAATTAAACTAGTATCGACTCTATCTAAAAACGCTTGAGTCATTGGGTGGTAAATAAATAAACTACATTTTTTATATTGTCATGAAATCTCAACCAGAGAATACTTTTAAAAAATTATAAAAATGAATAAAATATATTATAAAATATTTCTGAAAAATAGAACCGAGAATATCAACAAAGTTAATACGGGTTGAATGGATAACCAAGAAATTAAAATTAATCTTATTTCAAAATCAATTTAAATAGAGTATTTATTATAAAATTTTAAATACTCCATTAATTACTACCTTTCAATAAAATTTCGAGACACTTTAAAATATTTCAACAAATTATTGCCACGAGGCTTTGCTATAGATTACATACATAAATAACACACCAATTTAAATAATTCAGCGTCAATTTGATTGATAGAGAAAAGACTATAATAAATAATATTTTTAAATAATTAATTATCATTCATGAAATAATTTGTCAAAATTTGAATGACATTTGAGAAATGTAGTAATAAATAAAGTAGATTATGTTTTTTATTCAGTCCCAAATTGTCTCTTGTATATCCCTTAAGAGATAAAGGTGTAATTTTCTTCAGTCAATTTAAATTTTAGCATGCATTTCTTAACAACTAGTTTCAACGATTTTATTTTAAAATCTCTTATATAACTCGATGTTTTATCAATATTATTTTTATTATTAAGTTTTAAAGTAAATAAAATAAAAACAGTATTAATATGTTATTCCAAAAATTTTAAAAATAGATTTGAAATGCTTTCAATCTAAAAATTAAACTATAGAAGTCATATTTGAACCCATTGAATGATTATCAACCAAAAAGGACAACATTATATTGATTCAACAATACACGTATAGTAATGATTGACTTTTGTAACTAATCGCTCTACTTAATACGATTAATTAAATATTAAAAAAGAACATACACCCACTTAACGAAATAATTATACACTATTTTAACAACTTAATACAACATGGACAAGGTATAATTTCATGCGTTTAAGTTTATTTTATGCATAGATAAGACCCATAATTCTTTAGTTTTTGTTATACTCGTTCAAGGATTTTTATTGTAGACCTATAAAAACAAGTGTATATAGATTTGCATAAATTGATTCCATAGAATTCTACTAAAAATTATTTGATGGAACAAAAGTATAAAAATAAATATAAAAACTAACAGAGTTTAAATACTCAATTCACGATTGAATATCAATGATTGGTGAACATTAAAAAACTATAATAGATATAAGTACATATTCACTATAAAAAGTCAATTAAAAAAAACATAATGTATAAGTAGGTTATTCATACTCAGTCATATAATGTGTATTATATTGGAGTACCTAAATTTTTTAAAGTTTTGTTGTCAAAATTCCAATGCGATTTATTAACGAAATTTATTTCGGCTGCCTGCAACTTTTAAATACAAATATTACAAAATTTTTAACGATATTGTCAATTTTAGAATAATTTATTAGAAGCTTAATAAACTCAAATATATAAAAAAAATTATCAAAATTGCTATCATCTATTCTATAAAAATGAATTATACGTCAAAAGATCAATCCTCGTTGCAAATTATGTTATTTAGTGTATTTTTAATTAATAATTATTCTTTTAAGTGATCGATAAGGTATCCAATTTTTTATATAATAATATGTTTTGTAATAAATTATAGTTAGAAAACTAAAATTTCCGACCATTTTCAGACTGTGTTCATTAAATAACAGTTGGTTTATTGACAGTTTCTCTATTATTAATAAAAAATTTTGTAATTCTATGATTCTTTTATACAACATAACAAGTGATAAATTGATAATAAATACAAATGATAACTTCCAACTTAAATAATAAAGTAACACTCATAAATATGATATATTCAAGGTAACCATGATCATTATTACATAATTAAATAAATAAACACCATCATAAATATTACCATTTAAAATAATTTTTTATTTAAATTCACTTTATTTGTATTTATTTATTGATTAATTTTATTAGATTTTATCAAATTCCTTTTTTTATTTTTATTTAGTTTAAAAATTAATTAAATAAACAATTATAATTAAGTATATAATAATATACATAATTTTTTCAATTCTGTCATATTATGTGGAACTATTTATTAAGCATCCGATGTTTTTTGTTTGTATTATCTGTAAAGAATTAATAGATCAGAAAATTTATTATTCTCAAAGAAGTTTCACAAAAAAAGAAACAAATTTAATGATTATTCGTAAAAATAAACGTTTTTACTGAAAAAACTGATTTATATATAACAATTTTTGTTTTTGAATCAGCAATCTCGAAATTTCATCAGTGACGTAATTAATAGTGGTTTTTCAAGAAAAGTCAAACATATTGGATCCACTATTTTGAATCTGCGATTAGAAATTGATTCAGTAAAACAATTCGAGTAAAAAATTAAAAAATTTGTGATAATTATCTCTGAATGAAAATCGGACATATTGAAATTGCTGTGACCTCACCTTAATAGACAGTCAGACGAAAAAGTTTTCAGGAAAAACCAATTTTAACACGACTGCTAATACAAACCTTCTTTCCTACTCCAACCTTTAACTGCTTATACCTAGTTTTATTTTTGTATCGAAAGTATATCAACTATTTATGATCTGAACATTCAATTTTGTTAACCGGAAAGGGCATGTTAGTCTCATTAATTTTTCAACACGTTTTATCTAATAGGTATATGTATAATATTTATGCAGCAGTTGTCAATTTATAATAATGTCTTGTTACCCATTAAATTTATTGATTATAAAATTGTATTTGATATAAATATTATACTAAATATGTATCATTAATTGTATATAAGGAAATAATAAAGAAAGTAATATCTGATTTCAGGGTAACGGAGGTTTAGTTTTTATTTATTTAAAATAGCTATTTAAATGATTTGGCTTTAGATTTAAAAAAAGAAAAAATAATTGTAACAAAATATGCTGATAAGTTTCATGATAAGCAAAAGGGAGTTTAAGACAATATCATTTGTTGCTACTATTATGGATACACGTGAATTGTGTTTCTATAAATCTAATGTATAATCTTAAGGATAAATTTGGTGATAAAGAAATAAAAAATTAAACAAAAGACAATTTTTTTGTAGAGTGAAATAAACGTTAAAACTGTTGAATTAGGCAAACCAAAAAACCTACTAAGCTACGCATTGGCAAAAAAAATTATATACAAAAAAAGTTTATGAAGTTTGGTTGTAGCGTACACTCACATAAATTGCAGTAAAAGCAGCTAAATTTCTTTAAAATTTTACCTCATTATAAAGACGGTATGAAATATTAAATTGTGGATGATAGGGAAATTAGAAGGATGTATGTGAATTTCTTAATCAGAAAATAAAGTTTCATTTTATGTGTAAAAAAATCGAAAAATTGTATTGTATTTCGTATGTATTATGTTTATTAAAATTATTCTATCAAATTGTATTTGATTGGCCTTACGATATATTAATAAATGAATTTCTGAGGATAAATTATAATTATATTCTATAATTAATCAAATTCCTCCTTCTTTAATTTTTGCGAGCATCTTCTATAGTAAAAATATCAAAATTTGTATTACAATACCAATTTCCCAATTTCATAAGGGAAGAACAATCAATTTTTTTTGAAAAATAACATTCAAAAAATATTCTTAAGTTTAATTATCTATTAGAAAAACGTACCCATTGTTAGAAATTACTCTAGATTTCACTACAAGAACCAAATTATTATTATATTTTTTTTAGTCATAGGATTTTCAAATGTTTTTTCAAAAATTTTCTAGATTGCATCGATCAAAGCACATCAAATGTAAAAAATAGTTGTTTATTCTGTAAAGTTTATTTTAAGATAAAATATACTTTCTTCACTTTAAAAACTAAAATGTATTTTCAAAGAATTTTTTAATCAAGTTAAAATTATTTCGTGTTTTTTAAGTGATTATTGCTTACTCACATCATGTATAATAATTATTGGTAGCATTCGTTTGTTTTAAATAAACTTTAATACTTTTTATATATTTTTAAGGAAGATCAAATTGATTTACTTTAAAACAACTGTTAATGCAAAATAAGTATTAAAGTATGAACGGGTTTCCAGTATAGTCGTACGTTGAAGTCTTTTTGATCAAAACATAATATATATCATATTTATGAATATTTCTTTAATCAAACATAATACCGATTACTTACTTATCTATTGGAAAAGTTTGAGTTTCCTAATAATCAAATTAAACTCTATTGGCGTCATATATCGTTTCAAATATATGGAATAAGTATTCAGAAATCTGAAATCATACAGTTATTTTATAAAATAAAAATTTAAAACATAAACATAGCCGTGTTATTAATCTTAAATTTGTTTTAAAGCCGCTCTTCACATATCTGCTTGTAAAATACAAATTATATATATTACCGGTGGGAAGTTCTTGTACTGGGGATGATTTTATAAACCCCGAACTTTGATATATCTATAGGTACTCTTCACAACTTTGTTCTTAATACTGACTTAATATTTTTTGGGTTGGCTACTAGTTGGGAAATTAGAAAAACATAAAAATAAAACATAAATTATTTTATGTTTTATTAATTACAAGCTGCGCCCAGCGGTTTCACCCGCGTAAGTCTACATCCCGTGTGAATATTGGGTTAAAAGTTGGCTATATGTTGAGAGATATAAGAACACTGAATTTACAAAAACAAGAAAAATAAGAAACAGTTACTATTATAGACAAATATTATTTTTACAAATTAAAAGAAAAAAGAAATACGACCTAATTAATGAAAATAAGAAACAATAACTACCTATTAACGACAAATATTAATTTTACAAATTAAATACACAATGTGTAACTTCTACGATATTTGCGGCGCACGATAAAACATGTCACCAATTGTAAAATTTTTTCCTATTTCTGATGTATAAGCTAAATTATTGTAAAGTTTCATTTAAATCCATTCAGTAGTTTTTTAGTGAAAGAGGAACAAACATCCACACATATCCACACTCACAAACATTCGGCTTTATAATATTAGTAGTATAGCTTTCAAGATGCTTTTTATACCTTTTCCAAAACCTTTGATCTCGTATAGGCAAACAAAATTATTTTTTCAGTTTAGGGTTGTATTATCTGAAAAACTTATCTGTAATCTGTATAGAAACTTATGACTTGAGTCGATAAAAAACGAAATAAAACTTTTATATGAATGATAAGTGTGATTCCTGGAGTTCCAGGCACAGAATATTATTCTAGACCCTTCAAGCTTGTTCCTAAAACAAATTCTGAATACGATAGTAATTGTATATAGATTTATATCTAAGAAAAGTAAATGTTTAGTACAAATTATAGATTGTATCACCATGAGAAAGCTATGTAATACATCCACAAAAATGAAGAACATTATATCATACCTTACACCACAAACATACAAAAATGTAAGTAAATTACGCGTACCTAAAATATACATAAAAATTTGATTTTGATTTTGAATCATATACATATATATAATTAAAAGAATGTTTATTATAATTTAATTAGTCATTAAAATTGAATTCTATAATATTATAAATTCTTTGGGAGTTTTTGTAGATAATTTATATACATTTTTTGAAAATAAATCAATATTTCATAATTTTAATTAACTATTTTACATTTTGGATATAAATTTTATGACCATAGCAGTTGCATTGACTGAACTTAATTAGTTAATGAAGAAACAAAGTTTACAAAAAACTTAAATCCATCTACGATAATGTACTATAAAAAATATGAAACAAGAAATTATTATTTTGTTTACATGTTAACAAAATTCGATAAAGTATTGTTCAGAAGAAAGCCATTGTCACTTTCCATATTACGGTAAGACTTGGAAATATTTAGAGTGTAAGATGGAATGCAACCATAGCTATCCTCTAATTCATGGCTTCCTGGTACTTGGTGTGCACGTCCCCAGTATTCTGTGTAACACTTGGCTCTTCGTGTGGGACCCGGTTTTTGCTATGAGATGAAATTTTTTAATATACATCCAGTATTTGCTTTTGAACATATTGTGATTCGATTTCGATGAGATAAACCGATGTGTAGCCCATGAGGATGAATTAAATAAAATTGTTCGGCTATTTAAAAGAGTTTTTCTTTGTAAATAAGACTAACCTTGTTTTCTACAATTTTACCTACAAGATGGTCAATTCTCATTTTAAAAATTATTAAGGAACTTTTATGCTGCTCCGTATTATAATTTGTTGATAATTTATTAGAGCTTGAATTAAATTTGAAACTTAAGTTCTAAACAACTGTGGCGTGGCATTTTCCAAACAGACTTGATACTATTAATCATTCAAATCACATAAAAATAGGTGATGAGTGTGTTTTGTGCTCTTAATAACCTACAACTAATCAAATTTGAGTGTTTTGTCGCTCAAATGATAGATACTGGTTCACTAACCGTTCTTTGGAAGAGAACAAGGCGTAGACAACTTTTCATCATTTTTTTAAAATAAAGATTAAAATTTTCTAATGAATTTTAATTTTTAGAATATATCAATGGCAATTAGTATAAATTTGGAATTTAGAAAAATTTTGATTCATTAATTTTTCTATAAGTTAACACTCAATAAATATAGTCGCACAATATCTTCATAAAAGACAAAATTTATTTTTCATTATATTTAAAATGTAGTTCATTACTCGTTTAATTTCCCAGAATATGTATGAATAATTTTTTTCAATTCTTTCTGCAACAGGAAAATTTTCTGCATTTTTTACAGAATTTAACCTTTGATATTCATTATGCACCGTTGTTTATTTGACTTTACTGCTAAGATTGTTCATGTTTTCTCAACAAATTTGTATTTTTTATTTTATAGTAATTCAGTAAGAGTTATTAATAAGTAAATTTGTATAATAATGTACAGAAATTCAAAAAATGCGGATAATGTATGTACGGTGGCGCGTTAATCTTATTAATTTAATGATATTTATACTTAAATTAATGATGTTGCATGATAAAAATAAATAAAATCAACTATTAAACTAGATTAGATCGTTAAAAGTTATAACATCACACATAAAATATAATTTAATAAATAAAAGAGAAACCATGCAATTTTTTGCAGAATGTTTTTTATTCAGTATTCATTATTAAAAAATACATATAACTAAACAAAAAAATCATGCAGTTTCTAGTCGTAGAGATGATTGTAGAAAATTCTCCAAAATACATCTATATATGGTTTCCGTTTTACTGTTTATTATATTTTAAGAAGAATAGATTGAACGTAGAAGTTTTTTTATAGAAATACAATAATCCATTTTAACACCTTATAAAAGAAAAGATAATATAATTCTTATCCAAACGCCCCTACATTTTTGAGGAAAAGAATCGGCTCCATGTCCAATAAACTTAGCGAGGAATTAATTATAAAAACTGAGTATCACTTGTAAAATAAGTGCTCGTGATCTAAGTTCTAAGTACAGGAAATTATAAATGTAGTATTTCTATAATAATCTATATATTGATACGTGAAATTTGTCACACTTATAGTTTATGCAGGGCTGGAAAATGCTTGTTAAAATTATGCAATACATTAAATCAATAAAAAAAAAAACATTACACGCACTATGACACATACACATATATAAGCTGTTTTGTTTAAAGGCACACATTTATACTGTTTTGTTTAATAGCAGTGAGATTCACTTTTGAGACTTAAACAATCTTTTGAGATTTTAAACAAATTTATAATAGATTCCTGCAATCTTTATCTTTTTTCTCTTTCAGAACTCTACTTATCTTTGAGTTATAGAATAGAATTTTTATTATTATTATTTTCTTTTATATACATTTTACGAGTGATCATATTTAATTGAAAAAATAGATACAAAAGATACAAATCCTTAAAAATTGAGGAAAATGATTGTACAAAAAATTGTATGACTGCAATATATAAAAAAATAGTACAATTTCGATTTTTTTTTAAATCGGCAAACCTTGGGAGTTATTTTAGAAAAACTAAATCTCACCTGTACCCCTTATAGATGTAAACTAATTTTAATTGATTGTATATTACAGAGTTACTTTAGAATTACATCTAAATTTGAAATGAAAATAAACCCTGTTTGTGATAAGAGATATGGTAATACATATAGCAGAAATTTTTCATTTAAAGTGTTTTGTACTTTATAAGGGAACTTTCTTAGGGGGTTTTACGCCAATTACATTCCCAGTTTTAACTTTGGTACCCAAAGATTATTTAAATTTTTTCTTTTATTTCAGTAATTTTTTTCTGTATTTGCAATGGAGTTTGCTTAACAATCCCTTCCTTGGAAATAAACAAAATAAGTAAAAAATGAATTTTATCATATTTATATCTTCAATTTGCAACTAACCCCGTTTTTCATTTTTAAAAGTGTTCGAATTTAGTAATCGTAAAAACATTCAGTCCTTAACTTCTTTTATATCTAGTTTTCACCTTTTCTAATACCGACGAATCTTATAGTTGATTTATTAATTTAAATTAACCGTGACTAAAATCAAATAAATACTTTCAAAATATTTTACTCATATACATGAACCATTGGTCCTAAACAACCGAATGCCGCCTTTATATAAATTCAAAATATAATACATAAATCAAAATTTAAGTAAAAATATTATGTTGAACAATCAATAATGGTTTTAAATAAATATAAATAATATTATAATAAATTTAAATAATTTAATGTATTTTGAATATATTTTTATTAGTCACTTTATAAAATCACAGTCTATAGGTACAGAAGAATCCCACTTTAAATGCATAGTAACATTATTCGTTTTAGCTCTCAATTGACTTTTAAAATATCAAATATATCTACATAATGTCTTTTAAAAGTCACAGCATGAACTAATTTCAATATAATTCTAAATGCATTACAAATTATTAGATATATAAAATTGTATATAACAATAATAACGTATCGAATTTTTAGAGGATGTATATTTTTAATAATAAGACCTCCAACATTGGAAACAAGTTTTTTAAGGTCTAAGATTTGTTTGGTAAATTATGTCCAAAAATTTTACTTATATTCTTGGGTGGGTTTAAGTAAGAAAAGTGTAGTCTACATTGTGTATGACCACCAAATAAAATTAGGTTATGAGCTATTAGGTCAGTAAAATTTTGATTTGATTAATCCACAACATGACACTATTCACAAATCAAAGCTAGATTAAAAGAATCGTCCGATATGTGACCAATTAAAAGTCCTATGAATCAGCTATAATTATAATTTTTGATGAGTGTGAATATAGACTTAAAAGTCGAAATCTCTTAAATTGTCCAATTTTGCATAGGCCAAATTAGACACTTCCAGGTGTGGCGACATTTAAAAAGTTTTCAATACCACACCAAAAACTATTTATGTATACGATCCATTACATTATTCAGTCTCCACCTATTCTACTTTAAATAGCCTAAAAAGATCAAATTTTCGAAGACAACACCATAATATAATTCATTCTCTTTTGATTCTATTTTTAGCTCTTTGTAAGTTTATAATATCAAATTCAAATCTCATTTATACTGTAGTAAAATTGTATGTAAAACATAAAAATGGATTTTTATGTATAAAAAACGATAAATTCGAAAAGTAGTTTAGATAGATTGGGGATAAATTTACACAATATGTTTAACTTTCGGATACGATAAGTCTTTACTATATTAACAGCTCCTCTTGGCTATGCGTTCATGATAGCTCATCCAGTCATTTTCAGTTTAAAAACGATTTGCTATAAAATATATTTCTTAACTCTCATTTTGCAGTATAAATACAGAAACGAAAAATAAAATATTAAATGGTAAATTTTCTTTCTCTAAGGATACCGCATCAAACTGAACCACAGTAAAAACGCGGTCGTACTTAGCTATCATGCATTATATCTAGTCAAAGTAAATTCGAGGATGGTCAAAATAAATAATTCTACTAAGAATCAAAAGTTTTTTTATGTGGAGAAATGCGAAAATGTTTTTACGTGAAGTTACGGGAAATTTTAATTTTTTTTAATAGTCTGTTGATAAATGAGTTTAATTTTCTTCTCTTTTTATTATGGTAATCCTAAAACTTAAGGTACAGCTGATATTTCAGAATCATGTACAAATAAATTCATTATTGTTTAGTTTATCAACAATTTAAGACTATAATAAGTATCTCCTATCGACTTAGATAAGCTTAAATTGCCATCTAACAGAATATTAATATTTAACTTAATAAGCCAATGGATAAAAAATAAAAATATAAATTTTTATATAATGAATGATTCTTACTCAGTCTGTTAAAAGTAAATTGAATTAGCATTTTAAAAAGGATATTGTGTCTTAATTAACTCAATTTGTATTTTAAAATATAGATCGGAAATTATTAATATCTGGTGAAACCCATTGAATAATAAACAACACAATCACGGTCTATCTGTTTAGTACTCTAATGTTAAAAAATCTTTCTCTGCAACTGAAACAATTTGCATCAATGTATCGAAGTAGAATTTTGAAATATAAACCGTACTTTTGGTGAATTGGATTCTTGACCATCGTTGATAGTATGAAGGTACTAACTTAATATTAACAATTTTCTTACAGAATTTTGATTCTTTTCGAGTCGAATCTTGAAATTTATTTGCTTTAGCTTGAGATATACATTTTTAAACCTAGTTGTAAACTATATGACGAAGCAATGTTATTATAAATAGTTTTGTAATACTACATAGTTTATATTTTCCCAAAACTGGATATTTTTAAATCACAAATATTTTCTAATATTTTAAAATTGTAAAGAATTGATTAGAAAGCCTTCACATTAATTCATATCAATACATTTTTTAATAAAACTGTTATAATAATTTTTTGATTGGTAACGAGGGATTAATTCTGTTTGAGATTTAAATTTTTTTTGTAAATATTATATTATAGACATAAAAAATTAATAATTTTCTTTTTGCATTAGTTTTTTCAAAATTTATTCGGCAGTGATCATGATAAAACGATTGAAGACAAAAATTTGACGAAAATTTGTAAAAATAATGCTAGAACTTATTTAAATATTGAAGTATTTGGAGACCATTGATCATTGAACGTTTGTATTCATGAAAACAATATGTATGAAAGGTAGCGGTTTTGATATAATTTTTTATACTAAATATCCGGTTTTTTTTCTGAATAAGATAAACAAGTTTTTTGTATTCGCCAAGAGCAACAATATATACCTAACGAATGATAAAACTCTTATTAGTAAAATTAAAAATGTCTCTAAAGATGGTATTATAGTGATATAGTATTTATTTTTTACTTTTATAATTTTATTATGCAATTTAATTTATCCGGTATCAATAAATACATTATTTTAATTGTAAATTGCTTTTATTTGGTTTATTTGATGGTAATATATTCTCCCCTTTTAATAATATTTAAACAATATAAAATAAAATCCATGTTCAAAATGAAAACATTTGATGTGGACAATCCTTTATTGTTTGTACAGGCACACTATGGCTCAAATAAAATATCCATGGATAGAAATTTTCATCGTTTTTTCTTATGAAAGACATTCTCTTCGATATTATATGTGGACCCACTCCAAGCTACAGTGCTTAAAGTTGATTTTATTATGAACTCTCATATAAAAATATATACCTTAATTGCATGCAAAACAAATGAAATAATGACAAAATCAGAAACACGCGTATATGAAATCCTCTTAAAATTCAATCTAAATAGTTGCTTATCCAGAGGAACGGCATTTTTTATCAAAAATACCTAACATTATCCTATAATGTTAAACCAAAGAATATAAGACTAAGAGGAAAGCAACAACGTATTTAAGATAACTCCTGGAAAACTGTTATCCGGAAAGAAAGCGTACGGTTGAGGAAATCTCAAAGCAAACATAAAGCTAGAAAGAATTCAAAAAGGAATATTTCCGAAGACTTCTTTAAGATGACGTCGTTATGACCTTTATTACAGCCTTTTTTTTCCAATTTCATGAGAAATCAAAATTGTGATTTGGTATAATTTCAAAGAGTTTTTATTATGATTTTCGAAGAAAGTCATAGTTATAAGCTCTGTTAAGTCCTTAAGAGTCTCTTTTAGAACTCGATTAGATTTAATTTTTCTGATATGCACTTAAACACTGAAATTATATCAACTTTTTCCAAGATTTTCAAGAAAATAAGTCAAAACATCAAAACAATTTGGGATTATTTGTTTAAAACAGTAATCAACATTTTGTGAGTAATTTCTTGAAAATATCAAACAGAAATAAACTATATCAAAATGTGGAACATTAAGAGGTTAAGCAAAATAATTATTTTTTTCTCAAACGATCATTTCAGTTTGAATTTAAATGTATTACTTTTAAAAAATTATTTTATTTAAAAATATTTTTCAACCACTTGGTTGCAGCCATATAAATACGTGTATTTTAATAAAAAAAAAAATTGACATTACCTGTATTTAAAATAACTGGCTATCCCCGACTATCCGGGACATTGAAATTTATTCAAATAAAAATATAATATGAGCATTCCTATTGTAAAATATTTTGTCAACCATGTGATTACTTCCAGGCCAATTGATATTTATCTATTTAACATTTCTTTGAATAAAAATATCATAAAATGAATTCAAACAAGACTGTCAGTAAACACTGTGGTTTTAAAATAATATATTTATTAAGTATTTAGTTTGGTCAAATCATTCAACCATGAAAAAATTTACTATCTTTTGGTGGGTTACAATTTTATTATTCAAAAATTATGGTAATTTTATAATATTGTTATTTTATTGAACGAGGTAACTTGATATGATTGTCTTTTATTTTGGATTTTATATATTGTATTTAAAAAATCTCTTATTACTTAAGTATTGGTTTTTTGGTTTTTGTTTTTTGGTTCATTTATAAATTATGGAGCAACTGTTTTACTTTGATGTGACTCGGTTTTGAATATATTATTATTTGGTTAGAAATTGAATATTTAATAAGTTTTTGTTCTGACAGGTTTTGTTGAAACTAAAATTATTTATTATTATTTTTTAATCAAGATATTATTTACCTTATCTGAAATACAGCAAAAATGTTATCTGTGAGGCATCACTGAAGAGGTTTAATGATCGGTAACTTTTACTCAACTAAAGTTTTGAATGGTAAGAATTTGCCTATAACGAGACTATTTTTCTTCAAAATCTTAAAGGCTAGATTTCAAATTCATGGGTAAGATTCATGTTATATGGAAAGTCATATAACGTAAATGGACTTCAAAAATAATCATAAAAAGATAGAAAAATAAAACCATTTTTGCACACGAATAAACAGTTACCAATAACAGTAGATAATTCTAGTAATCAATGGCAGAACCGTTTTGTATTATAAAACCTCTGTTTGTTTTTTTGGTTAATATACAATCACCAAAGATACAGGCTTTGAAATGTGTGCTTACCTATCACATTCATCTGAGGAATTTAATGATTTCTTCAAATTTTGTTTTCATTATATTTATAACTCATTTAATGATTATTTTTCAACAATTTGTTATGCATTTATTGTGTCATTTTTAGAAGATGAGAACATATTATTAACAAAGAGTGCAAAATTAAATTCTAATTATAACTTTTAATTTAAAATCTAATTAAATTGTATGATTTTTGCATAAATTATCAAAAATAAATTAATGATTGTAATTTTATAAGAAGCCAATTAATTGGTGGTAATAATAACAAACAAATAAATTAAAATAAAGAATATATTTATTAGCAAATATTCTAATTGTTTATTATCTAAATCAATATAAAATTAAAAAAAAAAAAAAAAAACAAAATGAATTAAATTTATTATTACGCAATAATTTTAAATTCTTATGAATGTAATGTAATGAATTTTAAAAGAAATTACCTATAAATACAACATGTACATAAAAGACATACACGAGCAAATATACATACACACATAACACATTTATATAAAGATACAACAGCCTACGCAAAAATCATTCTTAATAATTTAAATTAAAACATATATATGTATCGTTTTACCTTCATATGTTATAATATACATGAATGAAGATATTGAACTTATTTAAAATACAGGTGTATACAAATTAATATCGACATTTTGGTGAAAATAGCTATTATCGATACAAATTTACTTAAAAAAAACCAAATTAATATAATAAAATCATAAAACCGATTTATATAATGCTTTGAAATTTGGATATATGGTAGAAAATACAGTTTCAGAATGTGTGTTACATAAAACTATCGTGGTAGTTGACCAAATTTTTTTGTTTTTTTTGTTCCAATTTCCACGAACGTACTTATAAAATTCGAGCAAAATTAGAAATTATCATAAAAAATGGGCAAATAGTTTTGTGAGATCTCGCATATAAGTATAAAAAAGAAAAAGTTTCGAGCGTTGTATTTCTAGTAAGATATTTGATAGGTGTTTTGTTTCTAAAATGAATTCATCATGGGTTAGAACCCAATTTGTATATCTGAACGTTGTATGTAATAATTTTTTTAATTAGAGCACACATTATATTTTACGAACGAAGATCTTTAATGGAGGCTACGAAGACGGAATTGACTGAAAAACTAACGTAATATAGTAACCATAGTTACGATAAGTCAACAATAATATTGACTCATGGCACAATATAATCATAAAATTTAAAGAGTTGTTGGAGCAGTGTTTATTTAATTTAATTTTTTTTTTTTTTGTAAAATGAAACTTTTTTAGTATCGTTGGGATTTCAAACTCGATGAAACAAAATAGCCACGGTAAAATGAGATAGATGCATCCATTGAGCATAACGTGCTGCAGAGAAGTATCCATGGAATAAGATAGAAGTATCTATTTATTACAGGGTATTATTAGAAGTATCTATTAATTGTGCACGCTTGCATGAAGTCATCATAACAACCTGTGGTGTATTGTTTATATAAATATATCATTTATTGAATAAACATAAATCGAAAATTCAAACTCGTAGACTGGATAAGTGTTATACATATATGAATAAATGGATTTAAATTTTGAACTTGATATCAACGTCACCATAAGTAAAATCTTCAATTGTCCAAATACTGAAATTATTATTCATTTGTTTCGTTATCTTGAAGTATAACTTCTATCGCGTATGAACTGCACACATTTTGTTGTTGTTACATTTTTTAATTTATATTGATTTTGAACTTTGAATATATATTTAACTAACAGAAATGAAAATTTTTTGAATTGACGAAAGTCATATGAGTATCTCACACAAAAAATTCTTTTTTTTTTTAATAACAATTACAAATGTAATTAATTTTAAATGGATTAATAAATCATATTTTAATATTTATCTCTCTACGTACCTAATACTAGTTATATTTACTCATTTAAAATTATAGTTTTTGATTTATTTTTATTATTGGTATATATTTTTCATGGTACCTTACAAAATTTTTGTGGATTGGAAAGAGCGCTCTTTATTATTATATAAAATAATTAAGGTACTCATGTCGTGTCAAATTTTGTGTGAGAAAAAGTTTATTTTGTTATTTATTGACTGCTTTTTTTTTTGATGGAACTAGTTTATTTCAAAAGTATTACTAAACGTAATACCTACCTATTTAGTAAGAAGACAAATGACCATATAATTTTGCCAATCACGATTTGAATTATTATTGTGATTAAAATATTGAAAATTGAATGTAACACTTATATAGTATATAACATGTAAATAGAGCTCATTAAGAGATAAAGAAACTTCGCCCTAATATTTTTATTATCATCAGCTATTTATTTTATTCATTACGTCTCGCCCTGCCCCTTCCCTCCTAACATATTACTTGTATCACAACTTGAGCTTTTGTTCTGACTTCAATATAATGCCAAGTAAATGATTTTTTGTTAGAGTGTACAATCTTGTAGTTCTTGAGAAAATTAAGAATCAAAAATCACATCAAATGGGAAGTAAATGGGTTGAAAAAATATTGGTTATTGGGGTAGATATTCATGGGCGATATACCCCTAAAGTTGAAGTGGTATTTTTGTGTTTTGCCTTGACAATTTCTACATTGACTTAAAACTACACAGACAATGTAAATCTCAGAAACGTACAGAACGGAACACTTTAGAAATTCAAAAAAATGATAAAGTTAACTCAAAAACAATTTGAAGCAAAATTAAAATGGAACGGGATTAGTAGATCAGATGATGGAGAGATCTTTCTAACAAGGCTTGTGACAATCAACGGATGCTGATAGTCAGAGATCAAGTATTGTGGTAGTCGGCGGGAGAGGCCTTTGCCCAAAATAAGGTCCTCAAATCGGGTTAGTATTATTATTATTGAAATAAATTTGATTTTTTGTATTTTTAAAGTTAATAATTGTATGTATAACTACCAAACACATTACGAAATTAAATATTGAACCAAAATAAAATAATATTGTTTGCATTGTATATTTGTTATAACATTTTATAGGTAATAAACTAATAAAGAATTTTAAACCATTTTCAAAATACGTGATTATTTCAATATTTACGAAATTAACAAACTCCAAGTAGGTTTAACTAACTACATTTTGGATTTAACCATGTGTTTAAAATTATTATGATTATTATGTATTTCTAAAATTAACATTTATTAGTAGTTTTAAAACAAGTAATTACCAAAAAAAGTTGTTAGTTTTTATTAGAAACAATATATTGGGTATATATAAAAATAACGGAAATTAATTGAATGAGGTCAATTATCGATAGTAGGTATTTAATAAAAATTAATGCAATTTATAAATGTAATCTGAAGTCTGATCTACACTATCAGATGGATTACTTTAATTTTTATACTCGACATTCATAATAAGTCTGAGTATAATAATTTTAGTCTTAAGTAAGTAATGCTAGAAAATATTGACCGCACAAACAAAATTTTGGTATAGGTGTTTTTAAAAAGACCTAATTAGTCCATTATCGGTTTTCCGCCGCACGCCCGTCCGTCATCACGATAACTCAAAAACCATAAAAGTTACCGAGCTTAATAAATTTTGGTGACGTATTCTCAACATAAAAAGTGAGTTTAAATTCGTAAGTGAGCAAAATCGGTCCATTGGGTTCAATAGATTCTTGATCCAAATTTTACACTATAAAAGATAGACGAAAACGTCAAATACAATAAATGTTTATATATTTGAAACAAACTACTTTTGTTTGAAATATTTTTTGCAAAATGTTAGGATTCGTCACAATTTTCGCTCAAATTTAGCTTATTATCACATATTGGTAATTACAATATATATTATTATTATACAAGTATATATAACTGTATAGACTGGATATTTATACTATTTTATGGATGCTAAATAGTCCAAATAATAATATTGAATTTAGATGCATCTAAATCGAGGTTCTAAACAATTAACTCTGTTAGTTGTTATCTTCACTTGTTAATTTAATTAAAATTTATTAAGATAGTTATGAATATCAAATTTTTTCTAAAGAAACGTAGTGAATCAGAAACTTATGGAAAATCACCTCAAATCAAAATAAATGGAACATTAAAATAAGATACACAATATTGTTGATATTTTTTTGTTTTATTATCAAAAAGCCATCGATAACAAGAAATAGGTAATAAAGATATGCAATTGTTTACGGAGAAATCTTTCTATAAATAGGACCACAGATAAATTTCTTGGCTTTTAACAACGTTATTTCTAAACAAATCACTTCTGTGAAATAAAACGTAAGTTTAATGAGTAAATTTTTTTGTCCAAAAGTTTTCCATCTGAAACTGGCATTTTGTTAATAATACCCACCTATCTAGAGAAAATTTGGAGTACAATCTTAAAAATAATAATTACAACTACTTTCACTAAATTAATATTATATTTATTTCAAAAATTTTCTCCATGTATCTGACTTTGCATTTAATGGTTCTATAATGAAGATGTGTCGTAGTGTTATTTGTTTAATCATTTAAATATCAACAGTTTCATACAGTTCATTTAATAATGGTAATATTTATGATTGGATAAAAAATTTTTTTAACAAAGTGAAATAATACTATTGTAAAAATTTTATGCATCAGATGCGCAGCAAGAGTAGGTTAGCTTGTAGTAAAACTAAGATTAATTTATATATAATACTCTACAGCAGTACTCTGTGTGTACTGTTGTGTGTGTTGTTTGTATTGGTTACGTAAACACTACTACATTTCTCATATTTATTTATACACACATACTGTTAAACTAGTATATTTTTACATGTATTGTTTCAATATGTAGAAAAATACGCTATAAATAATAAAAATTTCAGTTACTATATCTTAATAACACAACGGAGAATATTTTTTTTTTTTATTCGGAAATATTTAATTACTATTCTATTGGATATTCCAATGTTTCTAACTGTTAGTTTTTAAGCTATTGTATAGCTTCTATCGCGGGCCTTGAGTGCGGGGACCGAATCCAGAAATTCCGTAACGAAAAAACCTGATATGTTACAAATCATCATTTCCATAGAAACCAAAATCTAATTTTGAAATTCAAAATAAAACTTCTTTATCTATTCAAAATAAAACTTCTTTATCTCTTCTCACTAGCAGTATGACGAACTGTCAACTATATAAAGTGTGCATATCGCATTGTTCAAGTATGATTGATTATTGATGATTATTGAGTGTGCGGTGCACTGTCATTTTATATGATTGATTAATATGTCGAGAGATTATTAATTGATTGGAATCATATATTGAGGTGTTGTAACGTGTACATCAGTGTGATTTTATATTGTTAAATTTTAATTATTAAATTAAAAACATTGATACTAATAAGATAGATGATTGATACGATTGTAATGATTGATATTATTCATTGGAGATTGTCAAACTAACGTAGTTGGCAAGCACTCAATATGAGTCTGGTCAACCACGAGTCCGCCGGGCCCGATGGATTTACAACAGTACTAAATCGGAAAAGAAAAAAAAAGCAAAGTGAATTAGACAGTGGAAGCACAAGCGAAGCAGAAGATGAAACAGATAGAATCAGAAAATCAAGAAAACCAACACCAATCGTCGTGAACGCAGAAGAAATCAAACACGAGAATCTACTAAAATTAACTCAAGATATTAGAAAAGAACTTCCACATACAACCATGAGGCACACAAGAAAATCCTTCAGTATTTATCCACAAACCAATGAGGATCATCAAAAAATACAATCACACCTAAAAACAAATGGCATTTACTACTACACATATGCTCATCCAGAAAGCAAAGAAAAAAAGTTCGTTATCAAGGGTCTACCAAAAATTAACACCCAAGTTATTATCAATGAAATCAAGAAAACTGGCATTGAACCAATAAAAGTAGCTGAAATGAAATCAAAAAAAGAAAACAATATGTTTCCATTCTATTACTTATCAGTCAAACCAGAAACAGACGTCAACATTATTTATAAAATAAAGAGCATCGATGCATACCTCATCAGAGTAGAGCGCTACGTTAATCCAAGACAAGGAACACAATGCTACAATTGCCAAGACTTCGGTCATGGCTCACAGCATTGCCACAAAAAACCAAAATGCTTGAAGTGTGCAGGCGAGCACAAAACTCAAGACTGCACAAAAAACAAGGACACAAAACCAACTTGCGTTAACTGCAACTTAGATCATCCGGCTAACTACAGTAAATGTCAGATCTACTTAGATTATGTTGACAAACTACTGAAGAAAAAAAATACTCAACTGCAATCGAACAAACCACATACAGCTCCGCCAAAAATGACAACTAGAAACTTTCCGATGCTACCCGAGCCAAGAGGTCAGCAACAGCAACAACTACCACATCAACATAACCATCAACAACTTCCATCAGCTCCACTGAGGGTATCAGCAGCCAGCCATTACAACCAGGTAACGGAAACTTCAATATCTGATAGGACAAATGCTACAAATAATTTGGTAAATAATTTAAACACAATAAGTACAGAAAATATAAACATAATAAGTTCATTCATAGCAGAAGTAAAATCCATTCAGCAAATATGTGATTTTACCAATATTTTTAATCAAATTAAAATCTTAAATTCAAATCTACGTAAAAATCCTACAAATCGTCAAGCTCAGCTCAATGCATTCATGGTAGAGAGCTTTAATTTGTGGTATTCCATTATATTAATAATGTTGTGTGAATAAATAAATTCATACAATTTAATTTTTTTGCTAAACCACTTTATTGATAATTTATATTATTTCGCGACATATGTTTCGGATATTACTCCATATTCAAATGCGATTTTGTACAACTGATTCTTCGTATTTATACAAAAAAATTTTTGTGTTCAAAAACAACTATGTTGTTTGTTGTATTACATGTGATATAATCTGGCCTTGTGTTTTTTGAACTTATTAAAAACAATTATGTACAAAAATTAAAATAAAATATATACAGTGTCATTACTTAATAAAACATATTAAAAATTATAGTCAAAGGTTAAAAAATATAAAAAAATGTACCAATACTATTTTAAAATATTGTTGGTAAAGATAAAAAAGTTAAAGTCAGAATTTTAAAAAAATTTTTTTTGTAAAAAGGTTAAAATAATTTTACACCCGTAGCGTCAAACTTCAATTATTCCAGTAGAGAGAATAGTTTTGAGTGGACCGTGGTTTCTGTCTGCTCGTTCAGGATAGGTTGGGGTCCTTTTTTGTGTTTGTAAATTTCCAGGGCCTCTAAAACATCCAGCTTGTACCCTTTTTTTGATATGTGTAATATTTCTAAGTTTCTGTCTGCATTATGGTTGTGTTCGAGTAGATGGTTGGCAAAAGAAGAGTCTGATTTTTTCAGCCTGTATGATCTAAGATGTTCATTCCTTCTACAGTTAAAGGATCTCCCTGTTTGTCCAATGTAACAACTCTGACAATCTTGACATGACAGTTTATACACTCCTGATTTGGTTTTTTTTGTCGATTTGGTCTTTACAGTTGAGAATAAGGTGTTTTAGTATGGTCGGTGGTTTATATGCAATATTTACACCTTGTTTTTGAAATATTTCACCGATCCTTTTCGACGCATCACCAAAGTATGTTAAACACCTATAATCTTTTGGCTTTTCGGTGCTTGGGAGGACTGATTTAAGAGCTATTTTATATTTTTTGTTTATCTCCATTTTGTTTATTATCTCTGGGTCGAATCCATTGTTTCTGGCTATTAATTTGATGGTGTTAATTTCTTTGTTGTAATTAGCCACTGACATTGGAATAGATAAAGCTCTGTTTACCATTGAGTGGTATGCCGCCATTTTGTGGTTCCAAGGATGTATGGAATCCCATGGTATAGTGGTGTCTGTGTATGAAGGCTTTCTGTATACATCATATTCCAAATGGTTGTTCCCTTTTTTGATTTTTAAATCTAAAAAGTTTATTTCATTGTTTGATTCAATTTCCAAGGTAAATTGAATCTTGACGTTGAAAGAATTGACGAAGTCCAGAAAACTCTCCATTTGTCTCACAGTACCATCAAAACAAATAATGACGTCATCCACGTAGCGGTGCCAGAACTTTATATGTTTAACGGCTAGTGTAGAACTGAGAATTTTAGCTCAATGCTATTATAGATTTTACTACTGCTATAGGATACGAAACTGAACAAAAAAACAATCAAAATGGCGAATAATATTAAGGATACATTGACTTTAGGACACTGGAATGCGAATGGACTGACTGAAAAATGGACAGAGCTTAAAAACTTTATTTGTTCTCATGATGTAGATATAATGATGTTAAATGAAACTAAACTAACTAAAAACAAACTTAGCAGTTTCCCAGGATATGTTGTTGTTAGACAAGATAGGCCGGGTAACACAGCAGGTGGAGGGTTAATTATTATAATCAAAAACACACTTAATTTTCAAGAAACAAATAGAATAAATTTCAATACTATAGAAGGATTAGGAATAAAAATAAACAACATCAATATTTTTTCTGTATACGTAAGGCCAACAATAGATAAGAAACTTAACAAAATAGATAAACATGAATTAGGAAACCTATTAAATAGCTCTTCATCGGTTATATTGATAGGCGACTTCAACTCTAAACATACTCTTTGGAATTGCAAAATAAACAACTACAATGGCAAACTAATTTACGACTATGCAAATCAAAATAACTTAACAATAAAAGCACCAGACAACTACACACTATATCCAACAAACGGTGGACTACCATCCACAGTAGACTTTGCTATTTTTAAAAATATTCAATATAACAGTACAATAGATACAGTAAACGAACTCGATTCTGACCATCTACCACTAATACTTAAACTAGAATTGCGAAAAAATATAACTAAAACTAGAACGCCTATATTAAATTACAAAAAAGCCGATTGGCCACTCTTTAGACAAACTATAAACTCCAACTTAATATTGAGTAAACAGTTAAAAACAAAGAGTGATATAGATGTGAAAGTCTCCTATCTTACTAGAACAATAGGTAACGCACTAGAAGCATCAATACCCAAAATAAATTACAATAGTCAATTTAAATCACTTCCTGATGAAATACACACATTAATTAGAAAAAGAAACAACATAAGGCGAGCTTTTCAGAGAACAGGTCACGATACATTTAGAAAGCTGAGGAATCAGCTTTCTAAAGATATCAAAAAAGCTATCAAATTACACAACAGCGAATCCTGGGATAAAAAATTAGAAAACCTAAAAGTAAATAACAATACATTATGGCAAACAGCAAAATCATTTACTAAAAAATCTGATACTAGCATACCCACTTTACACGGACGAAATGGACTTGTTTTCTCAGATTATGAGAAAGCAAATGTCCTCGCAGAACATTTTGAGTCGGTCCATCGCATCACGGAAGATGATGGCGATGAAGAGACGGAAGAGACAGTAAATAACGCAAACATTAACTTTATAAATACAACCATGAACACAGATGAAATAATACTCACAACACCAAGCGAAATAGCGAAAGCTATTAAAAACACAAAACCAAGAAAAGCACCTGGGCCAGACGGTATTCAAAATATTGCATTAAAAAACTTACCAAAAAAAGCGTTAGTACAATTAACATATATCTATAACAGTTGTCTACAAATATCTTATTTTCCAAACGAATGGAAAACAGCAAATGTATTAGCTTTCCAAAAACCAGGCAAAGATAAACTTTTTCCACAAAATTACCGTCCCATTAGCCTTTTATCAACACTTAGTAAAATATTCGAAATCATTATTTTAAGCAGAATCAAAACATTTGAAAAAAATAACAATTTACTAATAGACGAACAATTTGGTTTTCGAGAAAAAAGAAGTACAGTTCATCAACTTGTAAGGATAACAGCATACATTTCTAATAACTTTAATATAAATAAATCTACAGCCATGATACTAATTGACATTGAAAAAGCTTTTGATACCGTCTGGCACAGAGGCTTAATATACATACTCATAGAACTAAATTTTCCGCATTATTTGATTAAACTCATTAATAAATATTTAACAAATAGATACTTTAAAGTAGTAGTAAACAATATAGCTTCACGAAAACAAAGCATAGCCGCAGGTGTTCCGCAAGGATCAATCCTCGGCCCAATGCTCTTTTTATATTTCATCAACAAAATTCCAAAAAATCCTAGAACACAAATTGCGTTATTTGCTGACGATACTGCTCTCTTTGTCGCTTCATGGTGTAAAAAGAATGCAGTTAGTCTAACACAAGAACAACTAAACAAAACAATAAAATCTTTTAACAAATGGAAAATAAAAATAAATGAAATCAAAACTGAATTAATAATTTTTAGCAAAAAAACTAAAAACTATAAAAAAAAAAGAATTAAACCAGATGACTTAAACATCACAGTTAATAATATTAAAATTGAACCAAAGAATCAAGTCAAATACTTAGGTGCAATATTGGATAAGAAACTAACATTTAAAGACCACATAAACTATACGTGCAAAAAAGCAAATAAAATAAAAGGCATACTACTTCCACTTATATGTAAAAATAGTAAATTAAGTTTAAAAAACAAATTAATATTATACAATAGTTTAATAAAACCAATTTTAATGTACGCAGCACCAATGTGGAGTAACACATGTGATACTAATATAAGAAAAGTTAGGGTCCTAGAAAATAATATACTTAGAATGATAAGTAAAGTACCACCACGTACCTCTAATATAGACTTACATAACAAATTAGAAATAAAAGAAATTTATCATTCTATAAAAGAACAAACTGAATTATTTTATAACGAACGATTAAATCATCTCACTGTTTTCAAACAATTAATATATGACGACGTTGAAAAAGTACCATTTAAAATTAAGCATAAGCTTCCGAACAGCATATTACTTGATAACTTAGCTTAAGCTAAAAAGATCTGTACATATTGTGATTATTGTATTTATTTATTTAGTATGTAAGTTAGTTTTAAAGAACAAAAAGTGTCAAGTGGGTTTTTTCAAATTTTACCACAAAATATATCTCAAATCAATACAAAATGTTAGTATGAGAACAAAAAACTTATAAACAATATGTTATAGCTCTATTAGAGTAAGGAACTATTTATAATAACAAATAATAAATGTACAAACCATGTATACAAAACAAAATCATAAATAAAGAGAAATTTTACTACTACTACTACTACTACTACTTGTTCAAGTATTACCGGAATCATTGCATAGCTTCTATCGCAGGCCTTGAGCGCGGGGACCGAATCCAGAAATTCCGTAACGAAAAAACCTCACGCTCCCCACTCCGACGGTCAAGGAGGTGTGGCTTGACGAATCGAGACGAGCTGCACCGAAATCGGACGAATACATAAGCAGCTGTTTATGAGAAAGTATATAGGTGTATAGGTGTAAGAAAAAGCAATATTGCATGAATAAAATAAATAAATAAATAAAAAATTATAATTGCATAAGTTGATACAAAATGCTATGCAATAGCTTTACCGCGGCAGTCCCCGAGTGCCACACGTGTTTTTATTATAATCGTGAACGTTAACTAAAATGAATATTCCTTATTATCCGAAATATATAAATTATTCGAAATTTGATTATAAATAACTCGAATTTAAGATGGTCAATCGACTTTAAATTTTAAGGGTAATTATATCTGAAAATCCTTAATACGCATAAAAAAATTAAGAGTTTTCTGACATAAAACTTAAGAGTTTCGTAGGTAGAAAGTGATTTAAAGTTAATGGTTTAGTTCAAGCCCTTGAATTCACGATCCATTTGTTCAAATGTGGGAGAAAGATTGTACTAAAAACAAACTTTTGTTTAAACACTAGTTAATTTTGAACCTTTCATTTGTCTTTTATATCTGACCACAAATACAATGGATGTGAGGCATTATAAACAATTATAAAGATATTATATGATGTGATTATCGTAAATAATATTGTCATTTGGATGTAAAATAATATATAATTATATGTTGTAAAATATAACTTACAATATAATGTTATTTATATTTTTAAATGTATTACATTCAATGTTATAGAAAGTTTTTCGGTAAGTTTATTAAAAGAATTAAACGAAGAGAAATATAAATATAATTATAATCATGAACTTTAGTGTAATTACCTACTTTTTTGAATGTATAATTGTAAAAATATGTAAATTAATTTCAACATGAATAGAGTTTTTAAATTTATTTTTCCCAAAAAATTTAAAAGCATATGTCAAAAGTTTTTTTAAAAAAATTTTCAACACATTTAAAAAAATCTTCAAAACATTTAAGTTTTGTTAAACTGGAAAAGCGTGGCGACGAAAAAGTTTCTATGTAATAAATTTAGTACGATGTTCTTTAACAGAGGTTCTTCTCCGTGAAGTTAATTGCAGAAAAACTAACGTAACTTTATTATAGTTACCATATGCCAATAATTACATTACTTGTGGTACAATATAATCATAAAATTTAAATTTATAATAATTAATATTTATAATTTACTATTTATAATATTAATAATTTACTATTTTCTATTCAATTATTGATAAATGACTATTTTTCTTTAAATATAAAATGATCTTTATTGATTTTCTTTAAATATTAAATGATCTTCCAAATCTGGGTAGTTTAACCACAGTGTAAACGATAGGGCCAAAATACTTTCAGGCTCGTGTCCGCAAAACTCCATATATATATATATATATATATATATATATATATATATATGTAATGTGGATTTTGAGGTTATGATTGAACATTAAACGATTAATAGTATGCTGAAACTAAGTTAACAATTTATTTATGATAAAAACAATATTAATAATATTAATAACTAAAACAATATTAATTGAATTACCTAAGTAATTGATTAATAGTTCTTAACTCAATTTTAATACTATCCACACTTCCACGTGGTTCATCTAATCTCGAGATCCAGTGCGACGTCTCTGGTCTAGTGGGTTAACTAATCCCCCACTAGACCAACGCGCGAAGATTCAAATTTATATCTTCCTCCGCCGCTGACTCTTTTTCTCCAGAAAAAGAGTAAGGTACCAACTTGTTTGCGTGGAATAAATTTGATTCTTTGCGTCTTTTTTTACACTCCACCTCGTAGATAGATTTCGATATTCTCTTCAGAATTTTGAAAGGACCCTTTCGTACTTCATCTAGTTTATTTCGGTTTAATTTATTCCCACTGGAGACATATACTAAATCTCCTTCTCCAAACTCATGGTCTTTTCTGTTACGATCTATTCTCATTTTGTTATAATGAAAGTTTTTTTTCGTATTTATTAATGCTTCCTTTCTCGCTTCATTTATATCATAGTCTGTTGACTGTAATGACACAGGAACGATTTCAGATGTTTTTCCCAAGAGCAAAAAGGCAGGTGAAAATTTTGTTGAGTTGTGAATGGTGTTATTATATTCTTCAATACATAATTCAGCAATAACAGTCCATGGTCTGTTCACATTTGTATTTTCATTAATTTTACAGCGGATCCTGTTTACCAACGTTTGGTTCAAACGCTCATTTAAGCCGTTTGACTGAGGATTATCCACTGCTGTAAAAATCACTCGAACATTTTGGAGTTTTAAGTATTCCTTAAATTTTGCAGAATTCACCCCACTATATTGATCAACCATTAACATTTTGATCTCATTATTTTTTAATATAGGTTTAATTAACTTGATGAAATCATTTGCAGTTTGTGTACTTGATGTTAGAATCCATGCGTAGCGGGTGAAATGATCCACTAGCAGATGTAAATATTTCTTGGATGATCGGTTACCACCAAAACCACCAATAGTATCAATAGACATTATCTCATATGGATATGTTGCTGGACCTAATTTGGACATTAGTCCTATCGTTCTTGAAGATCTTGTTTTGTTTTTCACACAAACTTCGCATTCTCTGCAAAACTTTTGAATCCTCTTGTCCATATCTTTGAAGTAGTACAACGGTCTTAATTTTTCGGCCAATTTATTTCCACCAATATGACCATAATATTGATGAACTTTAAGAATTAATTTCAAACCAAATTCTGAGGATACATATATTCTCTTCCTATTGCGTACATATTTATAACTAATGTCTCCTTCTCTTGAAATATGTTTTTCTTTTGCTATTTCTTGTTTAATAGCTTGTTGATCATTTATGATTTCCTTTAATTCAATTATATTGACCATCTTCAAACAATTTTCACTACTTTTAAAACTTTCAAGAACGGGATTTCTAGATAGAGTGTCAGCTTCTATATTCTCTTTTCCTTTTTTATAAACTATTTGAAAGTTAAATTGAGATAAGTATAAAATCATATCTCCCAACGCTTCATCTGTCCTGGATTTTGAGCGCAAATTAACTAGAGGTTTGTGGTCAGATGTTACTTTGAATGATTTATCGATCAAATAATACTGCCAATATAAAATTGCTTCCTTTATTGCTAAGCATTCTAGAAACATAATTTCTTTTTTTGTTTGAGCCGGAGTGAGTTTCTTTGAAAAATATCCAACTGGATGTAATATACCGTCTTCTTGTTTTTGTTTTAAAACTGCACCAACTCCTAAACGACTTGCGTCGACTTCTATCACAATATCCTTATCTTTGTCAAAAATTGCTAGAATCGGAGCCGAACACAAATAATTTTTTATTTCTTCAAAACAATCTTCACAATCCTTAGTCCATTTAAATTTCAAATCTTTTTTTAATAATCCGTGTAACGGAGCCAATTTCTGTGTGCAATGATCGATAAATTTATGATAAAAATTAATTTTACCCAGTAATTGACGAACCATTTTTTTATTAGTAGGACGTTGAAATTCTCTTATAGCTATAAGATTATCATTTATTGGACTTACTGTTCCATTTGATATAATATGGCCCAAAAATTGCACGGAATGCTTAGCGAAAGCGCATTTTTTTAACTTTAATTTGAAACCTTCCTTTTTAATTGCTTCGAAAAATACTTGTATGTGACTGAGATGTTCTTCGAATGTCTTTGAAGCAATTAAGATATCGTCGATGTAGTTTACGCAGTACTGATCCATATTATATCTTCTTATAACATTAGCTAAAATTCGTTGAAAAACGGCTGGCGAATTCTTGAATCCGAAAGGTAACACCTTCCATTGCCAGTGACCCTTCTGAGTTATGAATGCAGTTTTCTTCCTATCTTTCATTCTTATAGGTATAGACCAAAATGCTGAGTTAATATCCAATACTGTAAACCATTTGCAACTACCCACATTCACAATTAAGTCCTCTATTCTGGGAAATGGTTGTGATTCAGGAATTACTATCTTGTTCAGTTCTCTGAAATCAACACAAAGACGAGTCCTTCTACCATCTTCTTTTTTAAATGCCAATGTTACCGGCGATGCAAAAGGGGAATCCGATTCTTCGATAAGCCCTTCTTTTAATAATTTAGAAATCTGATATTCTATTTCTGTCTGATCAGTCAACGAACATCTGTAAGGTTTCTTTGAGACATATTTTTCTTCTTTTAGTTTAATGCTAGCTTCTCTAGATTTGATGGAACCTACATCAAACTTATTCGAAGCAAAGCATGACTTATATTCTTGAATTATTTTTAAAATCGCTTTCTTTTTATCTTCTCTTAAATGTTCTAAATTCGTCCGGAAATCATAAAAATCTGAATTGGCATTCTTTGTTGTGTACTTGTATCCTCTGATTCAAGTTTAATATCTATAGTTTTGTTCAACAGTTTTTGCTTAATTTTCAGATTTTCATCTTGAATCAGTCGAAATTTCTTTATTGCATCTAATCCCAACAATAAATCATAATTAAAATCGCTATTTTTTACAACTATTAGGTCCAATTTATCTTCTATTTCGCCGATTTTTAATTGTATTGTTGCCCGGGTTTCACTAAAATTTACACCGCTAATAGTTCTCAAAGCACTTTTGTTAATTTGTAATTTTGATTTCAAGATATTTACCAGCTTCTCATTAATAATTGAGCATGTTGAGCCATTGTCATAAACCGCTTTGATCAATTTTTTTTTATCAATAATTACTTTTATTTTTATGAGAGAACAAGGTGTAAATTTTCCCGGGTTTCTTAGTTTTTTTTCTTCTTCATTAATTTTACTCAATTCAATGTTATACATTTCATTTCCAATATCCTCAACCTGTTCTGTTAAGTTAATTTGATTCTTAGGTGAATCTTTGTTTCTACAAATTTGAATTGGATGAAAACGATTTTTGAAACCGAGTGAAGTACATATAGCGCAGGGTTTCTTTCCCAATTCCACAGATTTTCCAAAGCTTTTCTTAGTAGTTTCTATTCGCCCCTTTTCTTCAATTTTCTGCTTGATGACATATACATCGTTAATATTTTTCAGCTCTTGAATTAGCTCATTAATATTTGTAATTTTATCTCTGTCTAATTTATCTTGGACCTCTAATGGTAAATTGTATACTATTTCGTATATTCTGAAAATTTCTGGCATGTTCTGATCAGCTTCCAGAAGAAGTCGTTCCTTTGTAACCACAAACTCAAGTAAAGACCCAGAAATATACTTGTAACTAAATGCTATTCGAATGGGAGACCAACCCTTTTTTCCATAAAACAATATAAAAGACAATTTCCAAACTTCCCAGTCCGAACACGATAATTTTATTAGGTTAGCATCATACCATTCCTTAACCTTTTTATCTAAAAATAATTTTAAAACTTCCACTTTCAATGTTGCTTCATTAACGTTATGTCTATTACATTCTTTTTTAAACTGATCCATCCATGTGACTGCATTTTGTTTTCCCTCAAATTTTCTTATTAAGAATTTATGTTCAATTTCACTTAAATTAACTTTTTTTTCGTTGATTGCTCGTTGTTCTAATTCTCTGATCCGATTCATTAAAACAATTTCATTAGAATTAGCTTTGTTACAATCTTCTGGTGCTAATTCTTCCAAATAGTAATCATTTATACGAAAATTACCGTCATCGTCCAAGTATTTCCTTTGAAGTTCTGGTTTTAAAGCTATAGCAATTTTTCTATAGCCCCCAATATTGTTTATCGAGTTCATACTACTAACAACTGACTTACATGCCAGTAGTTCCTCATGTATATCAATATCACTGAACTCTCGTGGAACCAAAAACCATACACTTTTATCCAATGATAAAGCTACTAGTTCATATTCTTCTTCATCTCTCTTCACAACGTGAAGGTGTAACTTCTTTTGTTCAGTCATTGTATCCATTGAACAATTAATCAATTTGTAATGTGGATTTTGAGGTTATGATTGAACATTAAACGATTAATAGTATGCTGAAACTAAGTTAACAATTTATTTATGATAAAAACAATATTAATAATATTAATAACTAAAACAATATTAATTGAATTACCTAAGTAATTGATTAATAGTTCTTAACTCAATTTTAATACTATCCACACTTCCACGTGGTTCATCTAATCTCGAGATCCAGTGCGACGTCTCTGGTCTAGTGGGTTAACTAATCCCCCACTAGACCAACGCGCGAAGATTCAAATTTATATATATATATATATATATATATATATATATATATATTTATATACATATATATATATATATATATATATATATATATATATATATATATATATGGTTAATTTAATGTCAATATAGACCAAAACGCCAAAAACTTGCAGAACCATGCTTAATCAACTTGAAATACGCAGGCCCGAGTTAACTCGAATTCAAATGTCATCTAGGATGTGTAAACAAGGTGAAGTTAAGGGACAAAAAACTCATAGGCCGTGTTTACCCAACCTCAAATTTATTTAAAGAGGGGTGGGGATCATAGCTATGAAATAAAACCATTCTTTACTGTAATTTACATTGTAATACTTTCAATTTTCGCGCACATATAACTCCAACACAAGATTGATAGGAAAAAGGGCAGCGTTGTCAAATGGTTTTTCGCAAAAAAATTTTAATAAAAATAAAATTTTGGTTTTTACTTTAGAATTTTTCTTTTACAAATTCTTCGACACATGTTTCCAATGTTTTCATGCCAATATTGTATATACAAAATTTCATAGCTTTGGAGTAGTTATGATTATATTCTTTGGAGTTTGTTGCGTGAAAATTGAAGAAATACAGTGTATAATACATTATAGAGTGTAAGTAGTTATTAAAGATGCATCGATCCTCCAGAAAAAGTTAAAATCTACTAAGAATATTCTTTTTGCGATATTTGAAGAGATTTTTGTCGTAGGGAAATTTTTTTGCGAGAAAACTTTGCAGATTTTAAAATAACAACATTTGCAAAAATTGATCATTACAAAGAAAAAGAGATTAACATTTTAACACAATGCACATAATTTATTATTCAATTAAAATGTTTTAAAAGAAACCGAATTTAATTATGGATTCTCGTTTTTTGTATATTTTATATTAAATATATATGATTCTTTTATTATTGTGAGAAGCCAACTTAATAAAAACTATTGGATACTTAAAAATTTAGAATTATATTGCTTCGTCATAAAATAATAATAAGAAATCAACATACTTAGCAATACTGTATAATTATCTTTTGGTAGAAAATACTAATAAATGTTCATAAAAATTATATTTATATAAAAATCTTGTTAATTATCATGACATTAGTTTGTGAAAACAACAAGTTGATCTAATTTTAATGCAGATTTAATAAAGATTAAATCAAATAAATTGGTTATATTCTTCAGGCTATTAATTACAAAATTTCTCCATGAAAACAATATATTAAAACAACTTATTTGATGTTATCGTATTATATTTAAAATTAAGGCTTCCGTAAAGTAGATAATTTTCAATAATATCGGTACAATTCTCTATAGCCCATATTCATCGTTTTTTCCTATATTTCATATTTTAGAATAATCCTCCATCAAAATGTCCCAACGACAATATTTACGACGAGAAAGTGTAACCTGTAACCCTGTTAACAAAATAGACATAGTTCAAACATTGAAACCTATGGGAAACTTACTTATTAACGTCTAAAATTTTACAGTTTTAATTTCAAATTATTATATTCTTCATTTAATTATTCAGTGTATTCCACATCCTTTACGGAATCACTTCATTAGTGATATTCGGGAGGTATATTATAATTTGTATAGGGTGCCGGCTATTCTCATTAATAGTGCTTCTATGGTTTTCCATGCGGTTTACAGAAAAGTGAATGTTGGGATAATTTCTAACAAAGTCAGCGCTCAAATGCCCCATCCTGTTTTGTACAATGTGTGTGTGTAATGTTTAAAAAATTAATAAATAAAGATTGAATTGATAGAATTGAATTGTTATATTCACCTGTTTTAAAACGTATTATGATATGTACGTTTTTAGTGGTATTCAGACGATGCATTGCGGAGTGTATAGTTTGATATTATTCCTTCCACTGATTTGTACCAAAAAACTATATACATAATATTTTCCACAGAGTCATGAGAGGATAGCATTTTCTTATATTAACTCTCTTGAGGAATGCATATTCATCCTATTATTATAATTCCCACCGTCGATACAAATAACGGAGTAGTCAACAAGCTTCGTTAAATTAAATTATAATAAAATTATTAGAATTTTTTTCTTTCTTTTAAAGTAAAAGTTATTAACAAAAACATTAATGCATATGAAAATCTTTTTAAAACACTTGTTACAATGTAAACAATTTGCACATAGTTCTTTAACACTGTTTCTTTTTCATAATTTCACATTATTAAAGTAGGTATCAACAATATTTATCTAATGACAAACGATTTAAATTAAAGTTTAAAGGACAATCAATGTAAAATAAATATTAAAAAAAACATTATTTATTGTGTTTCCTGAACAAATATTTAATCTTGTGAAATCTTTAGTAAAAAATTTACATTAACTAATGGTAAATAATAATTTATATATAAAATTATAAATAATAACAAATCAAAAGTTATATAATTAACATGAATACACTGTGTTTGATATCCGAATTGATAATTTAAGAATCCTAGAAAGAAAATCAGTTTAAAATTTACTCCATGCTTTCCGAAAAAGAATTCTAAATTGATAATTTCGGGATACAATAAGATAAAATTAAGATCTGGAATAAAATTAAAGAATAAAAAGAATTATATCCAAGCGATAGACTGATGAATAACAAAATTACACTGATCGTAGATGGACACAGTGAATTTTGAATATAATATCTTATTGTTTGTAAAGAGTTGATTAAATTCATTTTTTTTCAAAGCAGAAAAAATTCTCTGAAACAGTAAGCATAACTTATTTTTTTCATGATTCGCTATTTCAATATTGTTTATTACTAGTGGAACGCTGCTCGAAATATCGGCATTTAAGTTTTCGATTTCCAGATTTTCAATAGTCGATATAATTTGTATAATTTTACTAAGTTTGAAATATTTAAGTTTAATTAAATGTTTATGTAAAATATATTTCGGGTTTTTGCCCAAACAAACCTATCTCAAAAACCTTAAAACATAACAGAAAAGGACGAAAATTATTATTTTTTTAAAATTAAATAGATTTTAAATGAAATATTTTGTTGATTTATATTATTTTTTTTATTTTTATTAAAAGTATCATAATATTTTCAACTGGTCTTCTATCCCGTATGTATACAAATCTACATGTATAGTAGATTTGTAAACATTCGAATACAATTTTAAAAAAATAAACAATTTGTCATTAGTTTAGAAAGTAATAATAATAATAATTTAAAAATAAGTAAATAATTAAAATACAATAAATACAAATTAGTTGGCATATTGTATTACTTAAAGGCATATTATCCATATATTTTACGAGTAGGTACCACTTAACTTGTTGCATTACATTTCAATGAAGAATCAATATAATTATTGTTGCTATTTGTATCTACTACTGGTCCTAGTGGCTATAATCACTTTTATTATAAATTAAATATTCAAATTACAATAAATTAAATAAACATATTAACACATATTTTGATTATTTAATTATAATAAACATTTATTGTATTAAATATTGATTAGAAAATGTGATTTATGTGGTTCACTTCAAACAATTAAAACCTTTATTAAACAAATAGTTACAACTAAAATATGATAATCTTGTGAAAAAATATGATAAGTGTAAGTACTCTTCGAAAGCTCATTTGCCCATTCTTTTTTCTCTAAAAGGTACCCAGAAAAGCAATTCTATACAATCGATGAGCACCCGAAATTCGGGATTCATTTGTAAGAATAATTTTTATTATAAAATTATATATGCCTAGGTAATCTCAGAACAATTTACGTACAATTAAACACTACTACCTTACACTAACGAGAAAAAGCGGTGTTTGATCTCCATTGAACTTAAAATATGATAACGAAACATCATATTTAGTCTATGAAAGTGAACATGACCAAGTTTAAAAGTATCGCATTATCCAGCTATTACCCTAGAGAAGTGTTGAATTTCCGTCATGGGGGTTTAAAATAAAACTTCCAACGAAAGTAATTTTTTCACTACATACCAAGAATATTCCTTTATGTTACGATATGTTTATTACGGAGTTAATACTACATTTCCACCGGAATCAAAGTGAGTGGTATAATAGAATTGCAGTTTCGAATTTATTGAATAAACAACTAACAGATTGTTTAGATACGCGATATATGATTGAATATTTTTATTGAGCATTCATAAAATACTATAAATATCCAGTCTTTACAGTTATGTATACTTGTATTGTATATGTATTGTAATAAGCAATATGTGATAATTAGTTAAATTAAAGCTTAATTTAATCGTGGCGAAACCTAAGATTTTATGAAAAAATGTTTCAAACAATTTTGCATTTGAATTTTTCTTCTGTCTTTTATAATTTTGACTAAACTTCAATAGTTTATAAGTTTGGTCAAGGATCCATTGAACTCAATAGACCGATTTTACTCATTCATGAACTTAAACTCATTTTTTATATGGAAATATGTCACCAAAATTACAGCTCGTTATCTCTTTTTCTTTTTGAGTTATCGTGAAGACGGACTGACGAGCGGATAGACGGACAGCCGTAAATGGTTTAATTAGGTCTTTCTACACCAAAATTTTGTTTATGTGATCAATATTTCCTAGCGTTTAAAACTTTAGACTAAATTTATTATACTGTGACATATTACATATGTCGAGTTAAAAAGGAATTAAAAAAATTGAGAAGTCAGCTATTGAAATAATGAAGAGTTTGAAAAGAATTCTTTCTTAGTCTATACTAAGAAAAAACAATTCTTACCCTGTACTAAGACTAAACATTAATATTTTTAAGTCAACATCAAAAACTTTCTTTCTTAATTCCATTTCTACTCTGTGTGGATAGTATAAGTTACTTTACCAAATGCACCTATGTTTATGGTCGACTTTAAAAAAGTGATAAACCCAACTTTTATCTTAAAATCTAATATTATTTGCAATTTATTTTTAAAAATGTAAAATTAAATTTTAACAAACATAATGTGTAATACTGGTAGGTAATTTGCTTCTAGATGTAATAAATAATTATATAGATAGATTTAAATTACATTAAATAATAAATATTTAATTTGACATTTTGGGCAATTATCTTTCACTAAAATTTCTAATGTACATGTTTTTACCTTATCCGAAGCATTAAGGTAATTCATTTCCTTCTATATATAATATAATATCATTTTCAAATTTGTACAAAACGATTAAATGAGTATTCAACTAACTAAAAGTACAAAATTCCAAATGCCTGGCCTTACAGAATGTTCTTACTTAAAAAGAAAATTCCATTATACGCTATATTATTCACGAATTCCAGCATTCTATCTTCGATTTAAAGTTATTTATTACGAACAAACACAGCTGGACAGACAGACGAAAATATAATATTTACGTGTTTCTATGAGCTAATTAAACTTTTCTATATTCTCTAGCGTTACAAACATCAGAAAATATTTAATATACTGTCATATTTTCACAACATGTAGGGTATGAAAAAAAAAATGTTAAGGGTTTATAGTTTTATTCAAAATGCACTTCAAATTAGATATTCAGTCAAAAATAAAGTTTTTATATTACTCAAAAAACGGACTCATTTATTTAGTATTGACGATGGAAAATGACCTTACAATATTTTGAAATGGTAGTTGTTTGAAATGAAATTGACTCGTTGTCTTATTAAAAAGCAGAGTAGCCGTCTATAAATGTTAAAAATAATTAATTTTTCTTTCATTTTTTACAAAATTTAACATCTTTAAATGTGTTAAGATGTAGATACGATTCACAGTTTAGTTACATTTTAGTACATAATCGTCAATCAATAATAAAAATTTGTCTATTTCTTTAATTTTTTTAAACAGTTGTCATATTGATATGTCACTTGTCAATTTTTTAATTTTGTTTACGTGAATCATATGTACATTGCTTCCACGCGTTTGCACAACTATTTCGTTTGTACAAGCACCGTTTTTTTATAATATTGAAAAACAAATTTTGAGGGGCCAACGTCATACCTATTCCCCATTGAACGAATTTTTGAAATTCTTTTACATGTTACATGAATCTTTTGCAAAACTTTTTTTCTTTTGAACAAGTACTAATTTTCCAGGAATTTCCAAAATTTGTTTTTTAATTTCCTTAAACGGTATTTGTACCGACGAAAACAATTTTGCAAATGTTTTCAAACGATGTGCAACGATTCATGCAAAAAACCAATGTAGGGGAATTTTACGTTTCATATTTCTGCGCTCTTGGAAAATCGGTCTTGAGCAAACGTAAGCAAACGATTCATGTACAAAACATTTAAAAATGCACCAAATAAAAAAATTATGGCCAGTATGAAGTTGACCCAAAATTTGCTTTTCAATTTTCTCGAAAGCGGTGTTTGTGCAAGCTAAATAAAATGTTGTGCATTCGTGTGCAAACTATTTATATAAAAAAAAAAAATTAAAAATCATTGGGGGGCTAACTTGACATGGGTCATCACTTCATCTATAGCTGACTTCACTTGAATATAAAGCGTTTAAAAATATTGTCACATATAGGAATCACATCACTAGTTCAGTAACAAAGCGTATATTTTTATATCGTCTTATAAAATTCAGTTTTATTCCAAGCGTGTATTTTAACAAACAATTCGCGTATAAAAAATAATAAAAATCAATAATAAATTTAATACATGTTTTTCATTTTAAATATTTCAATTTTGAATTCTATTCATTTAATTATTTATTTATTTTACTTTTTTTAATGTATTTTTTATATACTGTTTCTTTTATACATTGTTCGTAGTTTTTTATTGTATATATTAAAAGGAAAGAATTTTGTTATTAATAATAAAAATTTGATACGTTTTTGAAAAATTATTATCTGTTTGTTAAGTGTGAAATGAATTGCTTCAAACAAACGTAAATTATATAATTATGAATACGAAATATCTTGCAATTTTTTATAATTTCTTTTATTAAATCGCTAAATAAACAATAATAAAGAGTGTTGGATAGGCCCTGAATCTAAGTTTGAAAGATGCGAAGGAGGTACATAACAATCGAAAGCATAATTTTTAGATATTCTGTTAATAAATGGATCACTTGTTGGGAGATCAGTTTGAGATATTTAAAATCTAAATGAGATTATATCATGAATTTAATAGAATATATTAATTCGTCCATACACATTTTCGAAAAATGACCAGCAAGAACTTTCGGCTTTCAATAAGTACACCACGCTATCACAATTCAGTTATGATAATTTAAGTTCCGTAATAAGATGACAATATACAAAATTTTCTTATGGTATCTGGGATATTTTAATAGAAAATGATAAACCCATATAATCTCAACATTATCTTAGGCATATTTGATAAAACGATTTCAACGCAATTTGTGCATTATTTAATTTATATCCAGTGCACTTTTTAATCAGGAATTTTCAAATAATAAAATACTAATATTTTTAGATTGATTTCTTTTTTATCTAAATTTATGGTAAATTGTTGTGAAAAATTTTGCTCTCACCGAACGTAGAATATTTGGTTGACTTACCTAAAAAAAAAAAAAATACACATTAATTAAAATTGTAATTTATATAGTAATGTTAAGTAATTTCTCAACTGATACGTTGAGAACAAATAATTTTATTGGGTATTTTGTTGATTATTAAGGGGGTATTCTGGTGTAGAGCTCTACTTTTTGGGTATTTTTCAAACTAGGATAAAAAAAAATTAAAAACATTTTTAGCATCCATTTTTTATACAATATTTATTGATTTTTAAAGTATATAAAAAAAAATTAAAAAAAAAAGTCAAAAATTCATCCAGTAACAGGCCGGTGAAGTGGGGGTTGCCAGTTAAACGGTGCTCCCTGGTTGACATGATTCCAACCCTTGTAGTGATGTAAATCGAACAAACAAACAAAATTCTTAATAACAGGGGTAAAAAAATTTTTTTTTCCCCTGTTTTTCTACATTTACAAATTTTTTAAAAATACTTCAAATTAAAATTTTCCAAAATCCAAAGTCCAAGTGATAAAGAAATGTATAAAAAATATTCTCACAAAATTTCAAAACAATCGGTCAAATAGAACTTGAGACATCGTGTCAACCACCTCAACAAAAGGAGTTTTGAGAAAAACGAGTTTGAAGTTTCATCGCTCCGCTCGGCCGGCTTAGATGCCACATCACAAAATCCGCTGTATCTCCCAAAATAATTCGAATTTTGAAAAATCTATTTAAGAGCATATGAAAGTCTAAGCTTTGAAAATATGCAAAAAAAAAAAATGGATTTTTTCAATTTTCTAGACCAGAATACCCCCTTAAGAATAAATTATTAGTAACATAAGTATCTTAGTTCTGTAATTTGAAGAAAGTTCGCGGACAAATAAGATATTGGTAAGAGTAATCACTAGTGTTTTATTTACCCAGGTTATTTTTACCCAAGAGTCGATTTCTGTCATTGAATCTTTTTCAAGGTAATAAATACACAAGAAAATCATTAAAAAAAAAATAAATAAAATAAAAAAAACGAATAAAAGTACAAAAACGTGATGGTGCTTTGTGGAAAGTCTGTATAATGTTAACGTGCCATGTTTTCTGTTCGAGTTTTAAACAAGAGATTATAGTAATCTAAAAATGTGAGAAAGTAGAAGGAATATTGTACGTTTTTAAATATTTAAAAATTTTACCTTTAAAATGTATTTAAATATTGTATCCTTGTATATTTGAAACTTGAAGAAGATTGAATAAATGAAATCAGAACGTTTGTTTTATTGAATAAATAAATGAATAAAAAAAAATAAATAAATAAATAATTTCACACAAAATATAAATTTATGATTAAGATGTGCTGTTGTGCTCATTATCAAGAATATAATTATTAAGTGATATGTTCGAAATGTGCCTACAATCATACATACATACGTACATACATAAATTTATACTTTTCTTCAAGGTTACCTCAGGTTAAGTCAACCTGAAGGCATTCAGATGTTTACTTTTAATATAAAATATACTAAATGTGATTTTTATATTATATTATTTTATTTTATAAATATATAAACAAATATTGTGATAACATAAATGAGATTATTTACTTCCTTTCTAAATAAAAAAATCCTCAACATAATGTAACGTAACTCGTTTGCATATACTTAAAAATTTATGTATAGTTTTATAAAAATGTTAACATATGTTTTTTTAATCTTGTGTACAGGCTTTGAAAGTAGTGAAATCTTTTATTTCTGTAAATTATTTTTTAAGAAATATAAATTGATAATTGAAAAGATATGAATGCGCATCTTCAAACAAAAAATTTTGTTATATGATAAACGATACAGGCTCTTTCAAAACTTACATTATATCATAGTAACTCCGGTTTGTAAAATGACACAAAATATCTCGTTTGTACCTACAATAGTGATTAATTAATTTTTTTTTTTTTTTTTGTTATAAGAAAAAAATTATTGATTTTGGACACAATTTATGTATATAAACTTTAGTGTTCATTAGTTAAATTGTGGATGAAAATCAAAATATTATCCATTTGCAAAATAAAAAAACTATTTGTTTAAATCCATTGTCGGTTTTAATTATTATTTACTCAAACTTATCACATAAAAATTATTTTTGCATATTCATAAGTATGCGTTCTAAATTGGCAATTGTGAACTAAAATAATAAAAGGGAGATTCAGGAAAAAGAAACTTGTTTTCCTTTTTGACGTGTTATCTTTTAGGCATATTTTAATGAAAAGGCAATGTTGTTATCTAATTAAAATTAAATAATATTTGAGAAAATACACATATTTTTACAAATTGATCAATCTTGGTAAAAAAAATTAAAGTTTATTTTTTCTCAATTTTTATACAATAAATAAATTAGTAAATTAAATCACAGGTTTAACCATAGTGTTGTTATTATTTAATATCAATATTGGGTGCTAAACCGCACAAAGGCAAGACACCAGGTGGAATTCTGCATCGATACCTTATTGATACATCAAAATATCTATGTAAAATAAATCAATATTTATTTTTATTCGAATAAACATTTCTTTTTTTATTTTATTTTAATACATACTACTTCTAAATTTTTTGCCCCAATTTCCTAGATCAAATAATTTTGTATTTTTATAAATACGTGTTTCGGCTACAAAGAAGTCATCATTAGAATGAATTAGCTAGTTGTAATGATTCTCTGACCAGATGTTACTCGTTGTTAATTTGGTGACGGTTTGCACACCGTGCAATAAATCGAATAAATCGAAATTTATTCGAAAAATCCTAGAGTTCTTATATTTTAACAAATACAGTATTTAACAAATACAGTAGTACATATTAAAATAAAATAAAAAATGAAATGTCTATTTGAATAACAATAAACATTGATACTAATTTTAAATTATTTTACATAAATTATTTGATACAACAATAAGGTATCGATGCGACCCAAATTCCACCTTGTGTTCACCTTATATTCTTGCGAGGTTTAGTACCCCAATTTGATTGTAGATTATACTTGCCCTCAACTTCAGAATTGTCAATGTTCAGAGGGTCGCTTTTATCCCGAAAAAAGACACCAACTCTTCTCAGGGGTTAACAATTTTTTATTAAAAATAAATATGGGAATTGATAAATTGGCTAATTCTGACCAACATTCGTTCAGTTAAGGTTTTAGTGAAAATCAATACCATTTTCAACTTATTCGAGAATTTTTTTCGGAATAAATCAAATAATAATCTAATAAGCAGTTTATGATAGTAAAAATGTAGAAGAGACAATTCTGTATTATTTTTGCAGAATAAATACGGTTGAGAATAAAATTAATACTAGAAATGAAAATGCATGTCTTACAAATGAGACAGCAGTTTTAAAAATCGGTATAAAATCATCGATTAGTATTTTGTGATTTAATGTCATAAATAATGAATATTGTTCCGAAAAAGTTCCATTTAATAAAAGTTGCGTATCGAACTATGAAGTGTTTTAAGCATGTTATAACTTACATTGCTGATAAAAACAAAATTTAAGGTTTAAAAATTAATTTCTATAAATTATAAATAAATTAACAAATATAATAATAATTAATAAAAAATGTATAATTTCATAAAATTACACACCTAATTATGTTTTGAATTTTTTATTTTTAAAGTGTTTATATATTACATTAATTTTTGTGTTTTGTAACTGAGATTTTTTTGTAATAATAATTGATTATTATTTTATTTATCATAATTTAATATTTATACAATAAAATTACATTTTATTAATAATAATTACAACATATAAAATAATAAAATAAATTTAATGATTAAAATTGTTTTATCAAAAGTATTATTTTTAAAAGAAATCTTTGTAGCCTTTTTTGGTTTTAAATTTTTTATGGATATCAAATTTTCCAAAATGTGTCAACCTTTCAATCCAAGTTTAATGTAACATTAAATTGACTATAATAATATTAATAATGAACCGGTTTAAGCACTGTAAAGAATTTTAACTATTTTTAATTATTAGTCAGTGGTACTATTAAAGAAATAATATCAATATTACAGGAAATTATCTTGATGGATTTGAAATTGTGGTTTTTTAATGAAAATTTAATTTAATTTTAAATCCATGCTTGTAGTTAACTAATTTTGGCTTAGTTATAAATTTTTTAAATAACTGTAAAAGTTATGTATTCAAATTTTATTGAAAAAAATTTAGGGATTTGGTTCAGTTTAAGGTGTTTTGGTTTCAGAAAAAGTGAGTGATGAATTTAAATCATGAACATAGTTACAATCTTAGTATAAAATGCAGAATCAAAATTTTCATTACATTTCAAAAGTTAAGTTACATTTCATTATGTATAAGAAGTGAAAATAACACTAACACAGTTAATTGTTTAGATAGTCGATAAGCGATTGTGTATCCATGCTGGAATATTCTTTAATAATAAGCATTCATCCAATGCTCCAAATATCCAGCCTTTATAAATACATATATAATTGTTATATATATTGTAATTATATATGTGTTTATTAGATAAATTTGCACTAAAATTCTAGCCAAGCCGAACACTTTATCAGAAAAAATTATTTTGCTCATCTACGAACTCAGTTTAAAGGTTCTGAATACACCCCCAAAATTGAAGTTCGCTCTCTCTTTTATTTTTGGAGTAATCTTCATGACGGACATGCGGACGGATGGACGTACGGCAAAACAAAAATGGACTAACTGGGTGATTCTATGAGCACCTATACTAAAATTTTGTTATTGCGGTCATTACTTAGTTGTTATTGAATTAAAACAAATAAACTTGACTTTCGGGTTTTTACACAAAATCAAAATTAAAATTGAATTTATGAATTAGAATTATCTCGTTTCTGAAGAAATTAAGCTTGATTTTAGTTCGCATGTGTTTTCAAATAACTCTATACCCAAGATTCAATGTGGACACATTTTTCATAACACCTATGCCAGTTTTAATTGTATGATACAAATTTTTTTAAATCTTTAATGAGAGTATTAGTTTTAGTAAATCTATATGCAATAAGTATAAACACACACGCTTTTATAAGATTTTGCATGCTTCCTGCATCATACAGGTAGAAAATTATATGATGAACGCAAATGAACTAATAGATTATTGGCGAACTGAACAGCATTGCGAATAGATATTTATTATTTACTGCCATATACAAGTTATTTATTTAATAATACATCATCATATTCGATACAGTATGTAAATTATTATAAAACATATGTAATAATCTGTTTATATTATATTTTGACGTCAAGACTTTTGATTTATTATTTTAATTCTATAAAGATCGAGGTATATGTACTTGGATCTTATTATTGTAAACCTTAATTATAATTTGTTATTATGGATATAATTAGATTGTCCAATATGTTTGTAGCGTCATATAATGCAGACTTCGATATTTTTTAATAACTTTTTTGTAAGTATTCACACATAGTAAAAGGATATTTAAAACGGTATTTGCCCCTTAAGAGAGTAATATGTGTAAATCTTAAAATTATACTTAGAATATATTTCACAAAGAATAAAGCCATTTTCCTATTAAGTCGTAAATCGGACGACGTATTCTGGAAATAAAAATATTAAAATTAATAAAGTGTAGTTATTAATTACATAGATTATAATCATAGTTAAGGGACAATTGGTGTAGGGATTAGCATGGTATATGGGTGATCTGAAGGTAGGTGCCTTTTTTTTTGGCTTCAGCTACTTTCAGCTATATAGCCATTAACCAAAGGGGATTGTTATTTTTATGCTAACTGGTCACCCATCCAAATACTGGCTGTGACTGCTGTTGCTTAACTTTATTGATTGGTCCAGGTCTGTAATTATGTTGCGTCATTCCGGGGTCTGAAGGTACCTTGTTGCAGTGAATCTCGACATCTGAGATATATTTTCACTTCCTTCACATTTATTTCAAAAAGCCTTATAACACATTCGTTTATTTTTTCTCAGCCCTAGTTTGTTTCATAAGATTTGAAAATTTACACGAAGTGTAATTATGGCATAATATTTTGTAGCATACCTAAATTTTGATTCTTGTTCAAATAGCACAATATGAGTTCAAATTGCAAACAATTTTCAGTTTTGTTTTACTTTTAATCCCTTAACGACGCAAATATGTACTTGATAATTTAGGTTTCAAAATGACAAACCAGAAGTTTTGCATTATTTTTATTATTATTAAATATTGACAAAATCTAAATTAAATATTAATAATATTAAAATCAAAAAATACGTGGAAAACTAAAAATAAACGTATTAAAGATTTTTAAGGTTTCTAAAACGTCCGACTAGAAATTCTATCTTTCTGAACAATATATGAAGACTTCTTATTCATTATTCGAGATCCTTACTTATCAAAATTCCTTTCAGAACCGATGTATTTATGCGTGTTCCCGTTAACTATGATATTTATATGAATTAGTATATTTTTTAATTTTTTGCTAAATTCATTAAGTTTTAATTAGTGATTGTAATATTTTCATTACTTCGTGAGTTATACTTTCTGGTATAATAGAATACCTTGATAGACAAAGAAAATATTTATAATTATATCTGGAGCTAATCGTTATCTTTATTTTTTGTTTTGTAAAAGAATGGATTTATGATTTCTTATCGAAAATCAATATTATTTCAATAAAATACTTAACGTTTAAAGACCTTAATAGATACGAATAAAGTTACGAAACCCACGCAATTTTTTTTTTCTTATGAAACAGCATCACATTAAATGTAAATAATAACAGCAGCAGTTATCGAGTAAATTAAACAGACATCGTTTATAAGTTTGTATTGTAAAAGTTATAACGAATTTACGTAAATTTCCTAAATTCGAAATAAATTCCTTAAAATTTCATATTCAAAAATTAGTATATACATAAAAATATCTATGCAGTTTCATATCTTGATTTAATTACTGAATCAATTAAGAATCAATTTTATTAAAACTTCTAAAAATCTAGAGCCAATTGAAGATATTCAGCAATGAACCAAATAGTGTTTCAAACATTTTTTAAACAAGTGTTAAGAATCCGTACTAATTCATTCCAATATTAATACAAAAATATAAAATTCTAACTATACCAAAAAACTGAACATTATTAATTTTTTCGAAAATTTTTGGATATATCTTTAAAAAATATGACAAATAGCGCAATTATAATACTTTAAAAATCAAAATGTAAAAATTGAGCTTACAAATCTTGAAAATAAAATTAAAATTGATTTGATAAATAAAAATTTATTACATTTCAAGGTTTGTTTTCTTCATCTTGTGAATATTTTGATTGGTATATAAAATTCATAGTAACAATTTTTAAGAAGTATAATCATATTAATACAATATGGGGTTTTAAATCATTACGAAGCGAATATAAATTATTTTTTACTTATTAGTTTCAAAAAAAGAATATAATGTAAGCTCTAAGCAAATACATGTGGCCTGGCGAGTGTGGCACTCCACGACGTGACATGGCGTGATCGCATCACACGCGTCGCGTCGGGGAACGCCTATTGCCATGCAGATCTGCCGTCTATTAGACACGTGTTTTTGTTTATTTTCTGATTTGCTTTGTTTATTAGATTTTTTATTGGTAGACTCGTGAAACGTGTGACGCGTAATGCTAGTAACTGTGTCTCGGGTACTGTGCCACACGTTTGTCGCTCTCACCGATCGCGCTGTGTAACGTCGTGTCCTCAATTTGTGCTGACCCATTCATTTGTGTTTTTGTTACAGAAAATCGCGATGTGACACACGCGACGCAATATGCGCCAGATCTAAGACCATGTCATTGCATTATATCTCTATATGGATCAAATAACTAATTTTGAACATTCCTGATTTGTTTATTTTTAAGATTTTTAAAAAACAGCTTTAGTTAGGTTTTTTGCAAGTAAAAACTCTCCAATTGTAATATGAAACAATTTAGATAATATTCTTATTCTAATTTCTGATTGTAGAATACAAAAAAGAGTTTTTCAGGTGATGTTTAGAATCATTCGTAGTCTTAAGCATTGGCTGAAATGAAAAATAATCATGTTATGAAAAGTATCTGATTCTTGCATTTATTCCCGTATGACTACTACTTCGCCCACATACAAAAAACACTAATACAGTTTGATTGCAATAGACGTACGAACAACAAGACTATTGAAGTCATTTACTTGAAGTTGTATGGTGGGTACTTGTGAATGCAATTGTTTTATTCTTGAATTGTTCATTGACTTCTTTCTTCCTTCATTAGGTGTTAATATCTCTACACTTAATATATACAATACTTTGAGTTGGATTGAAACATAAAGCCTATAGGATATATCAACTTATCACTTTAAGTAAATAATACCATCATTTGTGAATGATATTTAATATAACGATGTATGTTATTTTGCACCTTAGTTAAAATAACACCGATTAAACAAATTCTTTTAAAATATGCCAATGTAAAGATAAGAAAAACAAAATGAAAAAAAAAACGAGTGCGTTCGTTTGTTTTTCTACCCTCAAAAGAAATTTAATTTGCGAAAATTACAATTGATTAATTCGTGTATTTTTGTCACCCAAGTATCATTTAATATTTTAGGAAAAATAGTAATTTATTGAAAACTTAATATAAAGTAGTGAATTATAAATATTATTAATTATTTTAAATAACAAAAACCTCAAATTATAATCTTAAATTTTATAATTATATTGTTTCAAAAGGCAGTCTTCTGCTATTTCACTTTTTGTAAGCTACCTAAAACAATTTCTTTCTAAAACTAAAAAACAAAGTATAAAATGAAGAAGAGAAAAAAGAAAATTGAATTTTATTCTGGGCGAAAAGGTTAAACTGCCTTTGCAATAGATAAATGTAACATATAACACATGGACTGAAAAGTCCCGGGTCTAACAAAGAAAACACACTTTTTTTGGTTCAAAATTAGCTTTATTCATCAACGTAATCTCCATGAAGTGCAACGCAATCATTCCAGCGACGCTCCAATATTTCAATACCACTTTTGTAGAACGATTTATCTTTTGCCTTAAAATAGGCCTCAGTTTCAGCGATAACCTCTTCATTCGTGCGAAATTTCTTACCGGCGAGCATTTTTTTCAGCTCTGTGAACAGCCAGTAGTCGCTGTGAGCAAAATCTGGCGAAAAAATTCCGGTTTGTTACGTTTAAACATTGCCAAACACTGCTCAGAATCATCAACACGTTCTCGTTTTTTGGTCAACCGTGAGCAAACGCGGCACCCACTTTGAACAGAGCTTTCTTGTAGTCAAATGCTCATACAATATAAAGCCAACACGTTCTTTTAATATCTTTAAGATGTCAGCTAACTCACGCAACTTCACTCTTCGATCATTCAAAACGATTTTGTGGATTTTTTTTATGTTTTCTGGTGTTACCGCCTCATTTGGACGTCCACTGCGTTCTGCTTCATCGGTGTCTCTACGACCACGTTTGAAGTCAGCAAACCAACGTTTTATTGGTGTTTCTGATGGAGCGGAGTCTCCATAATACTTTTCAAGTTATTGCTTCGCTTGAACGGTATTTTTTCCCATCAAGAAGCAGTGTAAAATTAAATTGTTTTTAATTGTTTTTTAAAAAAAATTAAAACGAAATTGTTTTTGATCCATTGTTTTGAAAATAACAAAAGTAGCGTCACTCTTAGCACAATAACTCACAAACTAATGAATAGAATATCATGAAATTTTAACAGTTGTCTTTTGACGGTTAGTATTAATTGAAAAAAAGGCCACTGCAATAAAACTAGCACCACCTATATGTTAGGCCTGGGACTTTTCAGTCCATGTTATATACTTGTAAAAATTACAATTTTGTTGTATTTAACTTTACATAATAAAATAATATTTTGAAATAATCTTGTAACGTTGTTAAATAGGCAATATTGGCATCCTGTTACCTATCCGGACATAGCTAATCATTAAGTATTTTTAATTTGCAGCCTTGAGCAATATACAATGTCGATTGTCGTGTCAATAAATTTTAATGATGTGTGTTCATGAAACTTCTTCAAATATGTAAGAATCAAATATTATTCAGAACTATTGTTAAAGAAAGAAATATTTTTAATTTACACAAAATTTTGAAGAAATCTTTACAAAAATATTTTTGAAAATCATTAAGACTTTTAACTTGAAATATTTCCACTCTACATAGTTTGAACGAAAATACAATTTAAAATATTATTTTTGATTTTAAATTTTACCTGATTGTCTTCATCTTTCAAAAGTACAGTATTTTATTTTAAGTGGTATTGTTTTTCATTTATATAATCAAAGAAACTTTAAATGAATACGAAAATCAAGGTGTTTTTAAATTTGCAAACACAATAGTAGCTAACAAGAGTGATTAAGAGAAGGCATTCTTACCAAGGCAATCTTTAAGAATTTTTTTGTAACATAATTATCTGCCTGTCCAATGGTAGCTATTATGTGTGACATAAAAATTTATAAGTTAATATATTATATAATCGAATGCATATTTGGAAAACCAAAAGACTATATCTTATATATAAAAATGAATTGCAAAATGTGTTGGTAAGCGCATAACTCGAGAATGACTGTACCGATTTGGCTAATTTTGGTCTTGAAATATTCGTGAAAGTTCAGGGAAGGTTTTAACGGTGAGAAACATAAATAATAAGTAAAGGAAAACACTATAAACGACAATTTAATTTTCGAATACAAAATGTTCGTAGCTGTGAAACATATTTTGTCTTTTTTTTTTTCTCACATGTTACAAATCATCATTTCCATAGAAACCAAAATATAATTTTGAAATTCAAAATAAAACTTCTTTATCTATTCAAAATAAAACTTCTTTATCTCTTCTCACTAGCAGTATGACGAACTGTCAACTATAAAAAGTGTGCATATCGCATTGTTCAAGTATTACCGGAATCATTCTTGGTTCAGGAGGTCCATATATCTTTCATCAAGTGTATGTGTACCACACCAAAAATTATCGGGTTAACGCGATCCCGGGTGTACCCCAGCAAATACCAGGTAAATACCGGGTGCATATAATGTACTGGGTGCACACTAAATACCGGGAATCCGATAAGAAAGGATTTGAAATTATTATCCTAAGGGTGGAATTGCATTCGCATGTAAACGATGTAATATCATTTATTAAAATGTGAAAAATAACACAGCAACGCGTAAACCGGGTGGGTATGCTTCAAAATATAAAATAATATCATAATTTATTCTGATTTGCCGCAGCTTCATATTTAGTTATAGACAGTTGAGAATATGTTTATATTTAGGAGAGAGATATTGATGTTGGTTAGAAATAATTTATATAACAAAACAATGTTTACCCGGGTCAGATATTCAAAATAGAATTTATTTATTTATCTTTATTTCCTATTTTAGTGGTTCTGGACTTCCTTTTACTATTTTTCATCAAGTATATTAGAACAACAGCACAATATATATATACGAATTGTGGGTGCACGAGGTACCGGGTGTCCCACATCAAACACGAGTGTATATATAAATATTTCGGGTCACGGGTATCCCACACCAAATAGTGGGTTACACATCAAATACCGGGCATCCCATAAGAAAAGATTTTCTGAAATTTTACCCCTAATGGGATGAAAAGCCGAGGCAAAGTTTGTATGGGACTGGGACTGGGTTTGTAACGGAATTCCTTCGTCCAATCTGCTACAAATTTGGCATGCAATCGATGTAATATCAATTGTCACCGCAACGTGTCCGGGTATGGTTTAAAATATATATTAATATCATTATTTATTCTAATTTGCCTTAGCTTTCAGTATTAAGAAATAGAGGAAAGTTGTTAAGAATATGTTATTATACTTAGAAAATGTTGAAGTTAATTAGAAATATGTGGCAAAACGACGTTTGCCGGGCCAGCTAGTCATCATATATATTTAAAATGTAATATTTTGCTATAGCTCATGAATGTGTCAATTATTTATTTTTCAAGCATATTATATCTTGCATTGTGTATCTTATTAATGTTGTCAAACGTCATTGACATAAACAATTAAATTCTAAACAAACACAATAATATATTGTACAATTATTTGTTATCAGTTCGCTCGATCTGTACAAAAAGGTGAGAAATCAGTATCAAATTTCAAGAGAAATAAATACATATGTATAAATATATTGAACAATTGTTTTGTACTTGATAGTTGTAGGAATTTAAGTTCCCTTTAATAGAACCAGTCTTTCTTATACAGATTATTTTAATCGCCATTCAGCCTCGCATTTACATTATAAACATCGTTTCAATTTAACAGTAAAAATTTTAGGTTTTTGTATTTTCTAAAATTTTTTTCGACATTTCAATTTTTGACATTCATCATTAGCATGGAAAAATAAAATATTTGCGCTCACAGAAACACGCAGACAATTTTGATAAAATTTTATTATGGTCTTACTTATTTCCGTATCGACGGTGCGTATCAAGTTTAATATGTCAAAGTACGCAAAATACCTAAATATGGCCCTGTTACTATACAAAGACCCGAAATTATATTGAAATTCCTTCAGATAGTTACTAATGAAGAAAATGGGAGCCGAAGTTTCAAGTGTTATTGTTAAAAATATATTAAAGATATTTTGAAATTTTAACACTTTGGTCAGACTCGGAAGATGCAAAATTTAATTCTGATAATTTCAAAAACAATAAATTATGTGACAAGTTGAAAATTGAAACGTAATACAACATAATATATATGAAAATTTAGTAGCATTTATCCATACCTAGCATATTGTCGGAAAAAGTTTGCCATGATTGTGTGAGAGAAGTTCCACAATCCTTCAGGTAGGCCTTTGATTTTGTTATAAGATATTGCTAAATATGATTTTATACAAAATTGTACTTTTACCTGAAAAACCTACCAGAAATTGTACACCAGCTCTCAGACTTCAACATGACACTTATTTAAATAATTCTGTTGAAATAATCGAGTGCTTATAGTTGGATCATAATGAATGAAACATATAATTAGGAAGAAGTGACATAATAGTTGTGCAAGATTTTAAAAATCAAAATATAAATCTGAATTAATAATTTAACACTATTCTTTTATATCATTTACCGGAAACTTGTAATTATGAAAAAAGATATATTTATAAAAATTATATTTTATTATGACTAATGTATCAAGTATTATAGTATTAATTTATTTTAATTTGGATCTGACTAAAATGAATATAATATAATATGGAGGAAGCCAATCACACTACAAATGGTTTAATTAAATTTAATATAATATATTACGTTTGTTATTGTTTTATTTTAAAATGTCTTTATATTAAAAATTAACAATAATGATTATTTATACAGTCTTTATTTTTGCATAATTTACTAAAAAAAAATTTCTTCTAATCTATTTTAATATTTAACATATATTTTAATTAATTAATTTTTTTTTTTTTGTTTTAATGTCTTCGATTTGAAAATTTTAACAACAATTAAAAAAATTTGATTGATTTGACCAATCACTTACTGTTTTTTTATTTCATTTTTCATTTTTATCATGGCAAAAAATAATAATGTTAGTAATTTTTAGAAAATAAAAATATGTAGTTAAATTTTTTTGTGAATAATTTTACATTGACAACGAGTCAATACAAAGATTTTTAAAATGCCATTATTTAAAAAACTTATTTTCAATATTTAGAATATTTTTTAATGGTTTATAGATGTACAAATTTTTGTTGAATTTATCGCAATAGTCCAACGTTGAGAAATCTTTTAGGAAATAAAGATATTGATGTCAATGAAAACTTTCTCAAGTGGGCAGATCTTTTAGAAACATCAACTGATTTCGCAGAAATTCAATAATCGAATTGAATCCGCCACTCGAAAACAACAGCTTTGACTGTTTCAAAATAAGACTTATAAGAGACATACAGTGAGCTGAGAAATGTTGTTATGACACGATCAATCTAGTCTCATGTAAGAATTTAAAATCCACACACCTTCAACTTAACAGGTATTTAGTAAGAACAAAATAAAGATACTAACTTAAACTACAGCTATTTCTTGCAGTTGATCTGTTATATAAAATAGATTTTGTAAAAATCGTAAAAACAGAAACATTTCATTATAAATTCTTCATGATACAAAATAAAATGTATTTTTTGCTGTTTTGCACACTCAAACACTTCTTTCAACTCAATCGACTGCAAACATAACCATTAAAACGTGGAGAATAACGTTAAATAATAATAGTAATGATGTATATATAATTTTATAACATTCGTTATATAACTTTTAGATACATGTACAATGATTATAGGTAATAGTAAAAATAGTGTAATGTGTAAAAACTTTTAAGAACTTAAATAAAATAATAGCAAGTGAAGACATTATTTTGTGTAAACGACTTGTGGACACTGTATTGTAGTTCTTATATATGTTCATTCTATGCACAACCAACACACGTCTTTCCGGTATTCAAATATTATATTTATTTTATTCATAGCTAAATAATAACGGTTTGTAAATATGTATTATATATTTATGTTTACTGGATGATTCAATGAAGCATGTAAAATATATACGCAACCATTCAATTAAAAGTTTTATAAAATACATTTTTGTTGGAAGGTAAAAAATGAGATAAGTGAAAGAAAAACTGTTAGCAATGAATTACCATAAATTTATAAATTAAAATAAAATTTAAAATTACTTTCTCACAATTAGCGTTTTACAGTTTACTAAGTTTCTGGCGTAATAAGTATTAATAATTAATAATGCCTACTCCATCATTTAAATTTTATTAATTTTTTTATTTTTTTTTATTTTTTGATATTTAATTAAAAATAAAGCCTAGTTTAAAAAAAAAAAAAATACAAAGATTGTAATATGAAGTGCTTCAATTGTAATATGAAGAAAAAAGTGCTCTTTACATTTATTCTTCTAATTAACCGCATTAACAAATATTGATCACCTTACCCTTAAAACATTAAATTTTGCATTATAATTCAAATTGTCTTATAGTTTTTATTCCACATGAAAACAAAACGCACTATAAAAGTATTTCAAAACTTATGAAAACGTATGTTGCATGGCATTAGATATCATAAGAAGTGGCTTTAGTGGTAAGGCATTATCTCTCAAGCTAATAGCCTGGGATTCGATTCTATTTTCTCTTCAATTAATTTTTTTTTATTGTTAACATGTTTTTATTAACTCGATTGTTTTTCTGTCCAGGTGGAAATTTGTATTGGAATTTTGGATTTTAAATTAACTTCCTGGTGAACTAGATACTTGAAATCGACCATAATTCAGAAGTGATTGGCAATGCATAAAAATGTGACAAAAAGAAAAAGAACAAAAAGGTGAAGAGAGAGATGAAGAGAAGGAAAAAGATGAAAAAGAGTGAACAAAACAATAGAAATAAAAAATAAAATAAACAAAAAACAGAAAACAGAAAACAAATGAAGAAGAATTCCGTTTACTATACCAAATCCACATAACCCTAAAAACCAGAATGCAGTAATAAAATTAAAATCATTTATAACGAACCATGTTTTTATAAGACACTAAAAAGTATAAAATAATATCTCAAAATTCAAACGAAAAACGTGGGACGAAGAAGCAGATAATTGATACAGTTATTAATAGCTCAACTATTTCCGCTGGAAATTAGAAAAATTATCTTATTCTAAGTTCATTATAAAACATAGTACATTAAAAATTATTTTATTTTATAATTAACTAAGAAACGGCAATTGACATTTAAGTGTCCATAATCGCCCAATTTAACAATAACAAGTAACTATATTTTAAGGATGGTAAATGGTACAATTTAAAAAAATTTCTACTATATTGACAGTAACCACAGTTTGAAACGTGAGAGCTTGACCGCTAAGTAAAAGAGAATTGATACCGGAATAAATATTTCCACCAAAATTATTTTGTATATCATTTCGATTTATACAATTTGCCCTGTATCTGAATATCAACATATTTAAATATTAACAATTTTCCGTCAGAATGTTCTTTTATTATTTTTCAAGAACAATCCGCTATTATTATAAAATGATATGAAATTATCATGTATTCATTTTTTTTCCTATGTGCTTGCATTCAACTTTCATTGAAATGCATACACACACATTATTACATACACAATCATAGTTTTAAACATGTGCACATACAGATAGATAGAAATAAATATTTATAATAAAAAACAGTTTTGACTTTGTGTATTAAATAATATAATAATGCAAATTATTAATTGTCCATAGAAATATTATAAGAATAATGAATCGAATGAACAAAGTTAGAAATAAAATAGCTTCTAACAAAAACAAAATAAAATGTAAATTATACAACAGTTTCTTACGTTGTATATAAATGATGTAATGTTCCTATTTACTACTTCCGTATACAAGATAGAAGGATTCACTACTTTGCAATTTTTGCTGATTTTATTTGATAATATTGTTTTATAACATACCTTGGATCAAATATTTGACTAATAGGAAATCGGACTTAATTTTTCATAACTTCAATTAAAGTGTCTTTATTTCACCAATATAGATCTGAGCTTAATTTTTAAAAATCTTTAAAAATAAGCAAAATATGGACTTTTAAAAATTCTTATTAAATTAAGAGAGTAATACCATTATTACGTCAACTGTATCTCTATTTAAATTACAGGATAAACATCGTTTTTCAGAAAGAGATAAAAGAACAAAATCTTTGATAGCTCATAATTTCTTTGTTTTTTATTAAATTTAATTTATTATATTTTTTAATTTTAAAATAAAAATAAATATAATATTATTGTAATCATACATTTTTAACAGAGCAAAAGTATTTATATTTCTTTTTTTAAATAAAGTTAATGGCAAATTAAACGACTTCAACAATTATCAGAAATTATCAATATTTTTCAGTGAGAAAGATTATCAATTATCAATATTTTTCAGGCTTCCTTTACATTATTTTTTTTAACTGTTTCCATTTTAAGGCCAAGATAAAAAATTGAGGGGAAATATAAATTTGACGCCCATGTTTGAGTGAGTAAAACATATAGAATTTACATTTGTAAAACCTCTCATATAAGGTTAACTAAAACTATTTTTCTTTTTTTAATTAATCAAAATGGTCGCTTAAATAAATGAAAATTTGCACAAAAAGGATTACACAAAATTAGTAGGCTTCTGAAGTAAAAGTATTAGTAATTTTTTTTATTTTCAGGTTTTTTTTATTAGCACAGGGTTTGTTAACTTATTATAATTCATAAATACGCACTTTGTGAACCAACCTTATGAAACCTTTAATTGACCACATAGCTAGATTTGAACAGTTTAGTAAGGTAGAATGAGAAACGAGTTGAAATAATCTTTATTTTAAAGTTTATAAAAAAAAAGTATATATCAGAATTCTTTCGGCTATGGTTACAACAAAATCTTGTAAAAACTAAATAAAAGCATTGAGGTTATGTGAATGTTCACACCAAATCAATTTTAATAAAAGCATAATTATTATATGTAAAATATATTATATTTTCGTATTTTAATCATTAGTTGAATTATTGTGGAATTTTAAAAATTCTTTATGTATACTTTGAAAATAAACTTAATTTATTGTTTTATTCTATAGAGTTTTTTAAATATTGTTCGATTATTTGTATTGCACAATCTTAAAAGACCTACCGCATTCAATTAAACGGACATTAAAAATTAAAAAAAAAAAAAACACATTGAATCATTTTTTATAAATACACCCACACTTTGCGATAAACATATTCATAAATAATTTAAAGAAAGAATTATTTAATTCAAGTTGAATAATCTTGTTAAGTTAAATAAAAGTCGATAAATAAGTAAAGCATGCGTTTGTGGTAAAATAATTTCATAATTATGAATTTTTTCCTAAACAAGATTCAATAGACGTGCAAGAATTCAATCAAACGATCTTGACTCGAAAAACAATACAAGTATTTTCTACATACAAAAAATTTCTGAAACAAAATATTATTATTGTGCACGTTATTTTTAAGGTAAGTACTGTTGATTTTAACAACCGAAAAATTTTTGATGGGCAATAATTTCAAAACTGTTCATACATAAAGCATTAACAGCGTTTTTTTGAAAAATATTTATTTATTAATTATTAAAGATTGTAAAAAATAATTTGCCATTTTTATTTTAAAATAAATTTCGATTTTACAAAAGCTTTTAGTAATTGACACCCTATTCCTCTCTCGCTTCTCCTACTTCGATTTAAGCTATTGGAAACTAATGGTTAGCCTTATAAATTAAGAAATTAAAATGTAGTTCAATTTTATCTAAGCAATTGCGTTTTTGAGGTATAAAGCATGCACAGTTTATGATGATAGGAGCTTATTCCATTGAATAATTATGAAGGGGTAAAAAGGAAAGCAAACGAATTAAATTTCCATGAAATCATGTTTTTACAATACATTTCAACTGATGAAACTTTTTTCACTGATTTACAAGAAAAATGAGTATGATAGTTCTTTTGCAGAATTTTTTGTCACATTATTTAGCACACAGAAAAATTCTAAACCAGTAGTTGATCATTAGTAAAAAGGTAAATATAACACAAAGATAACTACTTAAAAATCAAATTACTTGAATAATAATTTGAACAATTAGAATAATCAGTTATTACGGTATCAGACTATTTTCAGAATATGTGTTTACACAAAATAAGTTTTTAAATATATCCGAGTGTAGTTTTTAATTAATCTTTTATTGCTTATATGAGATTGACAAGATCTATACATTTTTCTATCGATTCCAACCGATATCAAAAAAATGCATGTAATAAAATCACAAATTTGTTACAAATCAGACAACAGTAGATTTAGGTCAAACTTTCATTTCTTATAAGAAACATAATAAAATCTACACCTATAAAAATTTAACCATAAATCACGTACAAAAAGTGTTTTTTTAACTAATATAATTTGATTTGATAATATTTACCATATTTATTATGGATTTATTATAAATCATTCAAATACCATTTTACAATAGATTGATTCTTATATAGAAAATTAAAAAAAATATCGTGGTGAATTTGATCTTTTTAAGCCAGATTAAAAACTTTTATATTGTATTTATTATAAATGTCAACTTAACGAAACAACTTTTCCCAATTAAATTCGAAATAGTCTCCTAATTAGCCGTAAATTAATCGTTTGTTAATTGTGCAAAAAAATTAATCTCTATCACCATAGTGAAGAAAAATGACGTGAACGAGACAAAATGTATTCCACAATTAATTTACGATTAATTTACGGCTAATTATGAGCAAATTATCAAAAAAATTGGATTAAAAATAAAACAGGTTTTTATTTCTTATTATTAGTTTTTTTATATTTTTTTTTACCTCTTATTATTTTCGAGAAAATTTATTATCGCAAAGCTGACAGTCAACATAATTAGCACCTATTTAATTAGTTTTGAAAAATATTTGTTGCTCTCTAGGTTTACAGTCAACCTTAAACGAAACAACCTTTTGCCGGTAAATTTTCTCCGAAATGGTTAAAGCAAAAAAAATTATATTTTTCCACAAAAAATTAACGACTTATTATGGTTAGACTGGATAAAAATGCATCAATCAAAAGTTGTTTAATATGAATAAACAAACATTTTTTCCCGTTATATTTTTCTGGTATCTATTCAAAAATTGGTTCGTAGATCCATTGGAAAGCAAGGACCGATTTTGCTCATTGACGAACTCAAATTCACTTTTACGGTCCAGAATACACAACAAAAATTGAAAGATCGCTATATCTTTTCGTTTTTGAGCTATCTTCGATCAGATGTACGCACGACCAGACAGCAATGGACTAGTAAGACTATGAACACGTATACTAAAATTTATAAACTTAAGACTAAAACTAATCTTCATGGCAGACCGGCGAGAGGATGGAAATAGAGTGATTAGATAGTTTTATTTACATCTATATCACAATAAAGTGTGACTTTAATATTTGCTAGCGTTACAAACTTTAAACTAAATTGCAATTACTCTGTATAAATACAATTTATTTCTCAGAATAATAAATGTAAATCAATTCTAATATTTTTTATTTCGAATTTTTATATGAAATCAACAATAGTCTATCAAAGTTAAAAAAAAACTTTCATCATTCTATTATGATTTTTTTGATATTATGTTTTTTTAGTTGATTTTTATGATATTTTTTCTGAATCTTAATAAACCATGCAAAACATACTACTAACAAATTCAAATATGATTTATCATATTTTTATTGTTATTTCCGGATTTTTATATGATTTATTTACTTCTTACAAACAAACAAACAAAAGTGATGTCGATCCATAACCCAAAGAGGCATGGTTTTTATTTTGTAAACAAAAATTTAATTTATACAAAAGAAAGTTTTCTATTATTTCCATAACTTTTACTTTATGAACTATATTTATAACGGAAAGATATTTTTATATTCAAAGATATTTTAGGATTTAAAACGCATCATAATTCTTTTTCGTCATGAAAATAACTCTAAAAAGAAAAAACATACCGAGCTGAAATTTTATTTGGGGTTTAAACCGAAAAAATTTAGACTTTGTTAATGCGCCAAATTGGTCAATTGAGTGCAATGGATCCAAGCTTTAAAACTAAGAGTCATAGAAGGAAAATTCATATGCAGCAAAAGTACGATTCTTTACAACAACAAAAATTTTAACGAAATCATTTTTTCGTAAGCTGTTCAGGTAAATTATAGTTTCAGCTAATAAACACATATATAATTATGATACCTATATATAATTATAAAACAAACTCCACTAACTGTATGGACTGCATATATAGTACATTTTATGAATGCTAATTTTTAAAAATAGTTCAAACATTAATAGTATAATACATGGACTGAAAAGTTCCGGACCTAACACATTGATGGTGCTAGATTTATTGCAGTCACCTTTTTTCAGTTAATACTAACCTTCAAAAGACAGCTGTTAAATTTCATCATATTCTATTCATTAGTTTGTGAGTTATTGTGCTAAGAGTGACGCTACTTTTGTTATTTTCAAAACAATGGATCAAAAACAATTTCGTGTTTTAATTTTACACTGCTTCTTGATGGAAAAAAATACCGTTCAAGCGAAGCAATGGCTTGAAAAGTGTTATGGGGAGTCCGCTCCATCAGAAACAACAATAAAACGTTGGTTTGCTGACTTCAAACGTGGTCGTAGAGACACCGATGATGCAGAACGTTGATGAATAAAGCTAATTTTGTACCAAAAAAACTGTGTTTTCTTTGTTAGGCCCGGGACTTTTCAGTCCATGTGTTACAAATGGTATATAAACAATTTTTACTGTAAATTGTTATTTTCACCTGCATATATTTACAAACTTTTAATTGTTTATTGTTTATTGATAATCCTTTTGTTATTGATAAATGTTTTGAATGGATCATATAGTCCAAACTAATAATTATGAAATTCACTAATTGAAATGTCACAAAATTTCACTTGAGGTGCGTGGCTTCATATATTACTAAATATAGAGCACTGGCACGATTTTCTCGATCGTGAACTGATTTTGAAACGAATCAGTCCAATTTTTAATTCGATTAATCAATAACATCATACGATTTCCTAGGTCACATCCCAAATTTAATGAATTTTCAACAATTTTTTTGTTTCCATTTTAAGGCTTTGTATTTTTCTATATTTCAATAAATAATATTAATTTTTCTTAATTGTTAGAGCCTTTATTTTATATCTATCTAGATTATTGTTCCTTGTTATATGAGTTAGGGTTTCTAAGGGCATATATATATATGTACACATATATATATGTACACACATATATATATGTACACACATATATATATATATATATATATATATATATATATATATATATATATATATATATATATATATATATATATTAATATGTAAAGTATGAAATTTAGTACACTTATAGTTATAGAGAAGGAAAGACTGCATTATTATATGTAGGATTGCTAATATATTTTTAAAATTTTGCATAAATACATGAATTCAATAAAAAATATCATTACTCACATTATGGCACACACATATATAAGAGGTGTGGCTTATATTACACACACTACCTTATACGTTCAAATGCACGAATATATACTGTTTGGTTTAAAGGCTGGGAATTCACTTTTGAGTGATTATGGTCGTATTTCGACCGCTTTAATGGGACTCTGTTTATTATTATTGTTCAATGTTTTATTCACGGAAAATATTATACATATTAATAATACATAAATAGTTAATGAAAATTTCTGAATTGATAAAATACGGATTTCTTTAACATCAGCACATTGTTACAATTTTTATTGCGATTGTCAGACTTTTAGATATTTTTATCAATTTTTGTTGTATTAACACATAATATTTACATATAACCGAAGTAGAAATGTCACATGTACCTCACTAGAGAAACGTCTATTACATTTTTATTGAAGTATAGAAAAAATGAAAACAATATTTTTATTTGCTGGGATTTGAACACAGAACCTTCAAATTGATAATTAAAAAAGCTACAAACTAAACTCAATCGAATGCTTTCTATCTTCCAACAATTTTGTTTTTAGCTTTCATTCAAGTATCGTCAGAAAAATAAAAATCTTATATCAAAACAAAACCCTACAAAGCGGATGTTTATCAGCTAGGAACTAAATAATACAATGCTTGGAAACTTTCTAAGTAAATGAATAACTCATTAAGAGCAATAATGAAATTTATTGAAAATCGATCCATATAAATCAAATAAAAACATATATTTTCAATTTTCAATGATAATTAACATCAAACACTTTTCTTACAGTCATTAATTATCAATATATTTTATCATAAACAACATATCAAATAATACTTTATACTAAATAATAAAGTCTTTTAATATTTAATTAATTAACCAGTCCATTTAATAAAAACATTGTTTTTACTAAATTACATACAGATTTATATTCATAATGTATGTAAAATATCTGATATCATTTTATACCATCAGTATGTTTATTAAATAAAATTTACATTATTATTAATATTAATATTGTTGTTAATTTTGTGTGTTATTATTGTTTAAATAATGTATATGTTGTTGTTGTTCTCGTTGTTGTTTCTTGTTTGTTCATTATTGTGAATACTTGTTCATATCAGCAAGCATATATAGTAATTATTATTTTATAAAAATACTCCTAGTTTAAATTTAAATCGTATTATACGCAATGAATTTATATGCATTGATGTAAATAAGGAGAATTAGTTAATTATCTTAAAGGCTTAATACCAATTTGACAGACATTGAATCTTGAAAAATCGAGTAGAATATAAAATACAATTTAACGAATACGCTTTTTTCTAAAAATGTTTTTTAAGTTGATTGATCATTAAAAATGGTTCCATTCTTATAGAGTATTAAGCTTTCACAAGTCAGCTTCCAAACTGCTCAAGAGTTCAACTGAATTTCGTGAATATTATATTTTGACACGGGCATTCTTACATATTACAAAGTTTCACTTTGAAATATACACTAAACTATCATATTATTGTAATGATAGGGAAGTAAGGGTGGTGACAGCTCTAAGTGTTTGACAATTGTGACCGGGAAATTGCTGGATCAAATACAGCGGCCGCGGCAGTTCTTATATATTTAATATATGTCAGTATATACAAATCTGATGAGTTATTATATATGATCATAACATAAATCACCAACCTTATTTTCCTCGAAAAATTTAATCCTGCATAGAAATTGAACATAGAGGGAAAATAAAACTGGTGCACATGAACCAATATAAATTGCCAAGGGCTTAATGTTGTTAATTATATTATTGTACCTATTCTGCTAGTATTCATGATACTTGGACTTTTGTTTTCTTGTCGAATTTTCCTTAATCTTACAATAAAACAAGCATTGTCGTATGGTTTGTATGTTATTTTTAGTACACCAATTATAATAAATAGTGTTCATGTACTAAACTATTTGTGAATATTAAATGTTACATAAGAATCAATAAGCCATGAAAATGAATTATTATTTTGTGTTTAATTTTCGTTAAACATCTACATTGGCAGACTATTAATTATAATTTTATTTTCTAAAACTTTATAAAATTAATTATTTTGTTAAAATGTTAAAATATTAGTTGAGATATTCTTCAAATTTAGTCGTTATTTGTAAAATCGAGCAAAAAGCATGGGAATTCATAAGACAAATTTTTTGGTATTCAAAAATTTTTAGTACTTACCCTGACCATAATTTAGATGTAGCTTTTCAATGTCGGTAGTTAATGTGATTAGTGGTAGTCAACAACAGATGGCTATAGCTGTTTAATGTCAGCTAATAATGGACATATGTAATCTTCGATTACGCGCATGCAAAAATAAAATATAATTACATGTTTAATAAAATCTATATTGATTTTTAAAATCTATAAGTATGTGTGAATTCTACCGATGAAAGAAAAAACGCATGTATAAATATAAACACATAACAATAAACTGGCATGAACTATTGCATTCGTGATATCAAATATTGCATTATTAGCCGAGCTGAGATTCAACAACTATGGCCATCTCTTGCTCAATGTTTGCTTATCACATTAATTACAGACCCTCAAAAGCTATAGTTAACTGATAGCAAGGTTTAAGAAGTAAATTTTTTTGAATACACAAAATTTGTATTTATGAAATTCTGTGGGTGTTTGTATTCTCTGAATGTAAAGTAGGCATACGTGATCATAATGCAAGAGCTAAAGAAAAAAATCCATATTCAAAATTATCGAACAATAAGATATAGCAACAGCACGGTATGTAAAGGTAGCATATTGTACAATCAGTTGCTTGCCGAAATTAGAGCAATACAAGATTTCAGCAGAATGTTGTTTAAAAGATTATCTGATTGATTGTCCGAAAAAGTGTGACTTATTAAATGTATAAATATGATAAATTTTCTTTATGACATATTTACACTCCTATTGAATCAATTGATTATTATTATTTTTAAATCATCACAAGATACGTTATACACCAATCTCTGACCCCATTGGGAAACATAAAAGTTATTTGACATGACTAGAAGATTTAGTATAATAACATAATTGCTAGCAATTTTTAATAGCTCTGTATACAACTATGAAGTGTTAAATACTATAAGATAAATAAATAATTTGATTGTAGTAGGCAGCAGAACCACAGCATCTATAGTAAGTTTGTCACCATTATAATAATAAGAGTAAAGTCAAATTATAATGTAGTCAGTCAAAGTGCAAACAAGCGAATAATGCTAATAGGAACTGTTTAGTCAAGCCTTATAGACATTTTATATGTATATATGTCATTCATTTGTAGCTTGGGGTCACCAAACTTATGTTTATTACAATTATAAAATCTATCAACAAGTTTTCTAACTAGAAACATTCTTACTGCACGTTTAATAATTGTTTTTAGTGCACTTCACTTGTTTATGTTTATGTTTGTTTTTTTTTTATACACGAACAAAAAATGCTAATTAAATTTTTTTTTGTATTTTAATAAGTGCTAACTAATATAAAAATATAATATAAAAATCCGGGTTTACCGTTAATAAATAATTTTAAAGAGTGTATAAAACTTTTATTTACTGACGTTTCTCTATCAAAATTTTTTGTAGGCTGTGTATGCGACGTACTTCAATTTACTTCTAAAATTTGAATACGCCTCAGGATTAAATTATGTTCTAGATGGTTCTAGATCTAATAATAGTTAGATAAACAATATCCACTGTAGCACTGCATGACCGTAGTAGTTGAAAAACAAAAACGAAAACTTACAAAAACAATTTGAGAAAACATCATAATTTCTGTAGCTGGATCGATCATGGGTTTAAAAGGGACAGCAATCATATATCAATGAGTTTTAGGCCCCAGCGTACGCCATCAAAATTTCTGATCAGAAAATCTGATATGACTCTAAGCATATATTTTATATTAGACTTTCCACACAGTAAGAATTCTACATAAGACATCAGATTTTCTAATCATAAAATTTTATCACATGGCACATAGCATCAGATTATCTCACGATTTAATCTGAAATACTACCTGTTAGTTAAAAAAGTAATTAATAAATTTAAAAGTTCATTGGTGAATTGTAGTTCGTTGTACGTAATCGATTATATACGCTTGCTAAAGTTTTTTGCCTGAAGTATATTATCAGATTTTCATAAAAGAATTTCTTATAGGACGGTCCGCTGGTAGGTTTACCCTCAGATTTTCTGATCAAAAAATCTTACGGTGTACGCTGGCCCCTATTATATTACAGTTTGGTATTAATAATAAGTAAGTTAAGGGTGTCATATCGAGTGAATTACAACAAGGAACGTTGGAGTAATTAATTCTATAGAATAATTTTTTTGGTTTTTTCTTTGAAAATAACTAATTGAAATTTTTACAAGGAATTTTGGAATATAGAAATTTTGTATACAATGGAATTGTATACAAAATTAAAAATAAATACAAAATTAAGGGAAATTTGTCATTCAAAATAAAATACCCATTTCAGTAAGCTAATTGAATACTTTTTGAACATTACTACCATATTGGGTTTTATTTGTGTGTTGGATATTACCAGCCTGTTGCAGAATTAATGAGACCTCGATTATTTAAACCAATAATACGCCGTAATACATCAATTTTACAATAAAAAGTAAGATAATTGTATTTTTAAGTATTCGTCAGGTATACTTTTTATTGCTTAGTTGTATGTATAAAAACTTATTTAAAAATGTGGATTTTTAAAACCATATTTGCAAATACAAATACTGTCTTATACCTAATAAATATATTTGAGTAAAACAAAAATCTAGTCAAAATGTTAGGATTTTAAATTCGAATAGACCTTAAAAACATTATAATAAAAATAAGTAAATCCTTTAGCTATATACGCTTGTTCGCCTTATTGTATTACATACCAAGATATTCGTAAGAATAATTGTACTTATATCTTTAAACTAATTTTAAATAATAATTTGGACAAACAATATATGATAAGATTAAAGTCTTGAATTATATTGAATAAAGTGAAATAAATTTTCACGTAATTTTAAGTTTATTAATAGCTTTGTTTTCTTACATGATTTAGAAAATTATAATAATAAATATTATTAATTTGATAAGTATTAATTTTTATTATATAAATTTTGTGTGTATGAACTGATATAAACTTTCAACAAAATGTAAAAATAAATTTGAAAAATAAAATTGACTATTCTCACGTACTTTATGGTATAAATAATTAGATAAAACATATTATTATGTATACAATTATTTTACATATTGTATGTGCATTTTATAAAATTCGTTGGCGTATTGCCCATAGTTGGCAATTAAAATTTTTTTCATTTCACTTATAAGTTTTGTATGATAATTTTTGCTATTATTGTAAATATGTTGGCTGTGGGTTCCTTTTACTTTATCAAATACTAGCTGATACCCGCCTCTGAACTACCGTAGAAGTACAAAAGCATATCAGATTTAGTAATATTTAAATTATCGCTTTTGCTACTTTTACTTCAAACGCTTGCACAGAATTTAAATAGAGAGAGAGGGAGAGAGAGATGTGTTACCCTCCGGTCTTTATTCAGCCTTCGGCCTAAGGCTCTCAAGGAATATAAAGCAGGGCTGTAGCCAAATTACACGTTTTCATTATCTGCATCGGTTTATGGTAATATTTCAACTAATTTACACAAAACCATGATAAATAATGTACCTAAACCTTCCTGAATTAATCACTCAATTGGTTAAAGCCCCTTAAAAATTGGTTCTGTAGTAATTTAGTTTATCGCAAACAGGCAGATAGACATTCAAATTTATTTACATTTTATTTTATTTATCGTTAGTTGAAAACCTAACATTTGTTTAAATAAATCAAAACAAACAATCAATTCCATTAAAAAAATACCGTAGAATAAACTATTTCCGATTAAATTTGTAATACTATTGCTATTTTAGCAATAATTTCTCTAATTATAATAAAAAATAAAATGCTTAAGCCAAATTTACTTTGTACGGGTTATAGTTTTACGGGACTGCACTTTTCATTATCAATTTGCCAGTTATTTGCTAAGATAACTATTTTGTGTACAAAGAATGTTAGATACCGAAATTTCAGCACAGATCGAATAATCTATTTACAAAATTTATAATATACGTAAAATTGAATGTATAACATGATTTTTATAAATATATAAAAGAACCAAGAGTGATTTTGTATATATAAAATATGTCATAAGATATTGTAACTTCTTAAATTCTCCAAAAATCCAAACCGTCACCAAATTAACAACGAGTAACATCTCCTTAGAGAATCATTACAACTAGCTAATTCATAGTGATGATGACTACTTTGTAGCCGAAATACGTATTTATAAAAATACAAAATAATTTGATCTAGGAAATTGAGGCAAAAAAAATCGAAATTTATTCAAAAAATCCTAGAGTTACCTATATCAATATAGGTAAATTTTCTTGGTTACGCCATAACTTCAGAACGACTTTACCTATTTCATTTCTTTACTCCCGTATTTATCATTAAAATTATTTATCATTTTGTTAAATATAAAAAAGTAGTATAAAATACTTGGTTTTATGGGTGTTTTATGGGTTAGTTTTTTGCAATGAATTATTTTGAAGAATTTTAAAACAACAAAAAAATACCAACATTTAGCCAATAAAAAATATTTAGTCAATTTTAATATCATTTGTCTTTACTACTTTATTGTTTGTGGCATTTCTAGCGGCAGTTATAACTGTAAGTGCGCCACTGATATATTATACAATGTTATGTTTTATTTATTATTTATTAATGGATTAGTTGATCGTCATGGTAGTTTTAAATTCGAACATTAAATTTATTTATGTAAATGGAAAAAAGTGAAGGCAATAAAGATTTTACTTTTTTTTTTTTAAAGTTTTATATGCATGATTTAATTATTTAAATATTGAATGAAGTATAAGAAATTAAAATTAATTTCACAGACATTTTGTATTCACCGTTACTTAGGTATATTAAAATCTATTTTGAATTTGTGATTATTTAGTATTTTTTTCAGTTTGTAATATATACACGATAAATAACAAATGTAACTCGTTTTCCCGCAATTAGTTGCTTTAAAAGTAATTTCTTTTAGAAGTAAAAAAATATTGATTTAAAGTAAAAATATATATTATATATATATACCAGCTTGTATGGTAACAAAAATATTAAAGAATGTTTCTAAAAGTTTTACCATAAAAGTAAAATGCACATTTATCAAACCGTTGTGGAAGCATAAGTAAATGCCGCGAGTGGAAGGACTACAATGATCGCATGGCAAGAACTGCCTATGCGATACCACAAAGCGAAAAGTTGTTATACAAAATAATAGAATGAGTAATACAGAAATCAAACAATTCTGAGGCAAACGCTTAAAGGTAGTACGAAAGCCCTTATTAGCCTCTCTTGTCAAAAAGTCTTTGCAATTAGGAATAAATGAGTGGGTGGTTCTCACTTTACCACTATGCTCAACAAAAATGCGCAAATACTAAATATCAAAAAGAACGATCTCTGTGGATTTTATAACGAAGAGTAGGGGGAAAGCAGGCAGCATTCACATTTTATAAAAATAACAAAGGCGGTACTGTTGATCAAATTGCAATTAATTCAAAAGGTCTTCATCAAGGGTGAATCCTAATGTATCGGATAAAATGGCTATTTGTATTTATTATTCAATGGCCTATTATAATAATAACAAAAATGTATGTTAACTTTTAAGTTGTCGGTGTCGTGGAAAATTTACGGATTATATGACACAAAACAACCAATTGATTAGAGACACATCAAAATAATTAGGGAGATTTATAAATGACCTGTTAGGCTAATGGAAATCGAGACAATTTTAATTATATTTTTTATGATTTCGAAAATTATTTGATATCTTACACAGAAAAGAAAAAAATTTGTGTGTCATTGTTTGTAGAAAATGAATGCTTTACAAAAATATTTCAACTTACTTTCAATTTGATTAATATAAAATCGTATCGCAGATTAAATAATATCATGTATATAATTAAAATTTCGTGGGTTTATGAGTATGATTTATTCGCGAAGATAACTTTTTATTAAAATTTTTCAATAATATATTTTATTCGCGTTTATTTAAATTATTATTATTATTATTATTATTATTATTATTATTATTATTATTATTATTATTATTATTATTATTATTATTATTATTATAAATAAATGATGAATCTTCATTTTGAAAGTGTGTAATGATGTGACTATAAGTAAGTAACTGTATGATCTGATATTTACAATTCACAGGGTGAACCATTTTTTATATTTTTATTGGGCACATTTTATAAATGCAGAATCAAATAATTTATTCATGAGACTATTTCAATATTAGCACTCAAGTGTATCAAATATAATAAAGTAAAGCTAAATCACATTATCATTTTAGATGGTTTTAAACTTGACCACAAACTTAATATAAATATATACCATTTGTCAAAATCTTTAAATAGCAAATAATTGTCTACAAATTCGAACATTCATAATTTTTTTTAATATCAGGACGATATTATTAAAATGCAAGTAGTGATTAGATAGATGACAGGCAGTTATACTTATATGCTTTTATATCGCGTTTTAATATATAAGGATTTTTTATAGATTTCAATAATCATTGAAAATCTTTATATGATTCAACCTACCGGTAGTTCGTTCATAGTCTTAGAGGGCTGGAAAAATATTGACTTTGATGCCTGACTTCATAATTAAAGGAAATTTGTTGTATTTGGAACAATTTTGTATTTGTATTTGAAACAATAAAACAAAGCTCGTTTATAAGCATAATTAGTATTTTAGTTCATAGATATGGAGAACAACTTTGACTCATTCGATTATACCTCGATAGTACAGTTGATGGTTTGCGTAAGTAACATGGCATGTTTCAATTTTCTCTGGGGGTGTACATGTTTTGTATACAGATATTGTGCCAAATATTACGATGTATAAATTAATTTAAATGGAAATTAATAATAGATACTTTATTTTACCCTATATTTAGAACTTCTTGTTCGAATGATCAAGTCCTAAAATCTAAAATCGCATATCTGCAGATAAGTATAAGTATATTAATATGGACATATTTAATTCTGAGTGATGTCTATAGCTCACAGAGCTACTATGGTAGAATAAGTTTTAATAACAGTTGTATGGGAATATTTTTTTTATTGATTTTATTATAAAAAATATGTTCATATTATAATTTATTAAGGCGTTATTATTTCATTTTTCTACTATAAAAAGTAATATATTGGATGTCATGTGAAAAATGTATCGTTTTTACTATAACTGTAGATAATTTAACACGGTTACTTTGTTTTAAGTAATAGCTCAATCAAAAATTTAGAAATGGGTAAAAATTTTGAAAAACTTCACCATAGTTTATGAAACAAAATAAAAGCTTAAAAAAACAGGAGAAAAATTCCGTCAAAAAATGTATTCTAGTTAAAATTTAATTATTGTTCATTTGAAATAAATTGCAACGTTTGTAATGAAGTTGCGCAATAAATTCATAACATACAAATAACAGGTGTTGATTTCTAACTAATTATTTTAAATCAGCCAGTACTTTGACTGCTTGTATATAATATATAATGAAACTTTTACACTTTTAACCTTCTTCTTATTATAATAGAAGATGACATTTAAGCAGATTTCATCTTCAACCAATCGATCGTAGCTGTTTGAACGTTGTTATATTATTGTTATTATTATTATTATTTGTGTTTGTTCGTGAATACATTTTTTTTTTTTTTGTTATTTAAAGATGAGTTTCATCCTCTAAACACGATTCATTCACTATATTTTACTTTAACGTTGTTGTTTGATGATGATACACTACTTTATGTCTATAAGTCAATGTATGTATTCAAGTGATTGTACTTTATTTATGTAATTTGCATAGATTTTTTTTATTTTTCAAATTCTGTTGAAAAGTTATTATTTTCACCTGGAAAATCAAAATCAAAATTTCTTATTACCTATTTTAGCTCCCTTTATAAAAATTGATACGTGTAAGTAGTTTGTTTTTATTGATACTGTGGTTTTCAAACTTCGTATGTGGCTTCGTCATGCCCTATTTCAAACACTTTTTGTAAGAATACATGAAGAGAAATTAAAATTTATTAATATTCGCTTTTTGTTATTCACAAAAAGTTTATAATCGACTATCAAATAACAAAGAATATTTGAACCCGAAAAAAACAAAGAAGATTCTAAACATAAAATTCGTAATTGTTCCACAACTAGCTCTACGAGTTTTGAATAATTTTCATACTTAGTACATTTGCTGTGTTGTTACGCCAGAAGGTAAGCCAAGAACATTTTTTTATTAGCTTTAAAATGGATTCATCTCTCTTCCATTTAAATCACATTACAAATAATTAAAAATAGAAAGCCAATTTTCAACTAAAATACCTATCCTAAATCCTTATGAGTATTAATTTGCTTACTAATCTTCTATCAACGAACGCTTTGAGAAATTATTTTGACATTTGCGCTACAGACAAAAGTATACATACTATAACGGTATAAAAAATTCAATACAACGAAATGAACATGTAGGTATATCACTCAAAATTGGCTCAACGGATTTGGTTAAAATTTGACTTTCAGATAATTTATTACCCAGATTTGAATAAAAGATACGTTTTATCCCGAAATTCTGTTTCATGAGACACATCTTACTTAATTTCACGTGGATTCGTCACAATGATCGTTTTTTAAAAGGATTCCACAGAAACATTTCCCAGGACAAAGTATTCAATTTCAACGTTAATCCAGGTAATACATAATATCTATATGAATATCATCCAAATCCATTGAGTCATTTTTGTGTTATGGAATAATAAAAAACATCCAAATATGCAAACTTTTACATTTATAATGTAAGTAGAAATACCTTCTATCTTGACATTCTTCGTATTTATCTTTCTATTATCTTTATATAAAATATTTTTCTTTTTCATTTAAATATAATAACTGTCTCCATTTAATATGATTGTGTTTTTACAGGCAGCTATTATTATAGAAACGGATATATTTTTTTTTTGCAAAACAAAGTTCTAGAAAATAATAATATCTATTAAATGTTAGCAATTAATTTTTTGAAACCTGAAATACGAAATTTCTTAAGTTGTACAAAATACATGATTCTTATGATTAAATATAAATAATTTACGAAATGTGTAACATCCAATGATCACATCCATCAATATTTGTTTAATTTTTATTTTTATTAAATTCAATATGTATCTGATTTAGAGAGAATATATCCGTTATTGAAATTAATTATATACTCATACTGAAGTATTCATCCATCATTTGCATATTATTATTTAGTACGGAGAAATTTATTTTTCTAATCAAATGTAATACTTCCACCAACTGTTATGTTTGAATACATTTTAAAAAGCTTTCTTAGTCTAGAAATAACAGTATTTCTGAAAAATATTTATTGTATCTAATTGTTAATAATTCTCAGTTTTTTCAAAATAACTGGAACAAAATATAATAAAATATTTGCCTACAGATTTTATCGCCAATATCGAAAAATTTTCCACCACATTGACTATTGCGTAAAACACTATTATAACGTATATTTCAAAATGATTGTAACAAAACTAATATTTTCGAAACATCCTTAATATATTCTGCATAAGGAGATAAAACTTGTATAATATAATGATATAAAAACTTTTGTTAGTTATTATTATTATTTTTTTTATTAATACAAGATCAACTTAGAATTACTAAACAAATTCGCTCTATAGTCTAAATATAGATATTACATTTTTATTATACGCATATATACAAATTATATTCTTCTTATATAAAAATGTTATTCTAAAGTATCAACATTTTATCATGTACGTTATAAGAAAATTTATTGTTCAACTGGAATTATAATACAATCTTATTTATTACTTTTATATTTTTATTATATTATATTAGGTAAAGTATATTTATTTTATATTATACATGTTCATAGTTATTATATAATGTCTGGAATAACTATGAGAGCAATAAGAACTTCTATATTATTATTCAGTTGTAAATTTTATCTCACCATTTAATCATCTATCATATCGAATAAAAATTGTATACATTACGTATCCAGATCTCTACAAATTATAAGATCATCAATCGTTCCGGGACAGTTTATTTTTCGGAGCATTCCTATGTAAAATTCCCATATTTCGTATTGCTATCCGCAATTTTCCCTTATGGATACACATCATGTGAATTTTGTAATCCTAGATTTAATTTATTTTTCCTACGCTTAATATAAATAACCATTAAAATTTGAATAACCATTCTTGCCTAACAACTATTTTATAAATTTTGACAATTTTTCTAGTTAATTATTTTAGCTTTGATTTCGTAGTTTTATTTAACTATATAATACGTAAATATTATTTTGTTCATCTTCAAAAAAATGTACAAGGATAGACTAATAAGTACTTATTCTGATACGAAAGAAGTATTTTTCATAGATAAGTATTAAAATTTTACTCTTCTATGTTAATAATAACTAGTAGGTATCGAGCTCACATGTAATTTAAAAACTGATTAAAAAATTACTTTGTCTAATTAAAAATTACTGTGACCTAATGGTCAGACTTAATATTCTATTTATACAAAATATTTTCCATATGTTGCATATTAACCATTGGACAAAAATAGTTCATTTTTATAAAAACTTATTTCGCCCAAACAGAGTTAAAGTTTAAATGGTACAAAATCGCCTTGAAATATTTAACATCAGCTCACCATGTGCTATTATTTAACAATTATATAGATCATTTTCATGTAGTAACTATTGGTTTGGCATGGGCTATTGATTAACAAGTGATTTTTGTAAAAAAAATATTTTATGCCAGCGGTCAGTCAAAATTAAATAAAAGCACAAAATCATCTGTAAATACTCAATTATTGCCCGCTATTAGCTGCTACCCAACTAAAAGCAAATGATAAAAATAAATATTATATCTATAAGCCAATGATGAGACGAAATTTATTAGTAATAATATCCAAATATTAAATATAAGCTCGTCTAGAGCTACTATGGAACTAGAATTAAATATTAAATATTGGGTCTCCATGAGCTACTATAGAACTAGAATCTAAGGATATCTGTAATAAATTATTCAATGCCAGCTGTGAGCCAATATTTCAAATAGTCTACAAAATCTATCTGATGACTAGCTGTTTTTGTTTTTTTTTTTTAAATTCTAATTTGTAATTAAGTAATGATAGCCAATCATAGGGTAATCTAAAATAATTGTGATATGAAAACTAGCTAGCTGTGATCTGAACATGACCTTGATTCTTAAGTTATGTTTCTAACCATTGGTTGAATTAAAAATGAGTCAAAATTCTACTTGTGAGTAAATGTAAAAAGTCTTCTAAATATAACTTATGTAGCATGTTTTCGAACTTCTTAGCACTGCTTTTTCTTTCCTATAAAAGGTATTTGAAGCTCATAAATATGCGATACATTTTTTGCTTACGCTTAGGAAAGATCAGAGTTACCATTGTAATAACATTATTTATCCATTTCTAACTTTTCGTATAAAGTAAAATTAGTGAAAAGTAGTTACGTCTTCTTAGTTTCTAACTGTTATAAAGAAATCTGAGAATTAATTTCCTATGTGATAAGCTTCAAAATATTATTATACTTTGTAAAATAATTCTTATAACTTCTTTTTCTTTTCGTGGTAAAATCGTCCAACACAAGAATATTTTAACAGAGAAAAAAAATAAATACTACAATATATAAGATATCGTTCTAATATATTTATTCAATGCTTGTGAAACCGCGTGTAGAACTCTTACATGTTTTCTTAAACAAATATAAACAATATATTTTTTGTAAAAAAAAACCATTTCTTCTATGTACTATTTATTCTGTATAGGTACGTGTGTAATATTACTTAATATGTTACAAAGGATCTAGTTACAATACGGTGGTATGATCATAATTCATAATATAATATGATAGTGAAGTAAGTGGTCAACATAGGTCATTTGATACATTGGCAGTGTAATAATAATACATAAAAGTATGACCTGTTTTTACATACCTATTTATAATATATATGAAATATTTTTAATGTTATGGTAGTGTAATTGCTTTGATTTTTCACCTCCATATAATGTTGACATATTTTTTTTTTTTAACAGCAGGGTAAACGATCTATAAAGGGTCAAAACCAAAACAAGTGCGCCATACATTATAAAACAAAATTGATTAATGTTGCTGATTATAATACCTAAGATAAGGGATACTCATACTTCTAGAAAAAATCATCTCGTAGATGTGTCTTCATTACAGTAACAATTAATGCCATCTATTATCTTTTTGAAGACTTTAGCAAAATATTTAAAGCATTACTATAACAGTGATTATTTATATTATTATTCTTAAATTAAGAAATTTTTTGTTTAACGAAGGATTTTTCGTTCTATTTAAATCTTCTATGCTATAATTTCCTTAATTAATTGGGTTTTAAATTATATTCTAGTGTTTATTATTGACTTTTTTAAGTGTCATTAAATGTTATTCTGTTTGTTAATATTGTAAGATCGATTTATCAAATAATTATTTTGTGATAACATAATTAATTTTAATCGTATTTATAAATATATTTTCTAAATAGTAATAATATGAAATTATTGTACAATTTTTTAATATTCTAATAAATTTAAATTATGTTTTACTTGTGATATAATTTTTAAATTAAAAACTAAAAAAAAAAAAAAAACGCATTATGAAAATAAAATAAAAAATTAACAATATTATTGAATCCCAACCATATATCGATTATTTTGGACCCTACCACCATATTTAAGTTCAGAAAAACAAATATTTGGTAGAACGAGAGTCGACTATCTATTTTTGATTTATTATTGTTGAAAAAAAATTCGTTATCAACCAAAAATCAATCATACAATTCATTCTAACTCACTTTATTTCTGGCTTAACAATTATTTGACTATTTCAAAATAAAAGCAAGTTTCTTTACTATATTTCGTAACAATTTAGTTAAAACTTTGGTAACGGAATTGTAGAAATGTTTGAGAAAGTATGGTGGATAGGACTCGAAATATTAAGATTCTCAATTTTATTTCGATAAATTTTTAATAAAATAAAAGTTACAACCGAAAAAAATAATTTTAATTAAAAATGAAAAAGGATTTGGGCTTTTAGTAATCGTGAAACAAGAAACTTTTTATGCTCGGCATAATTACCAAATATCATGTTTTTTATATCATAAAGTAGTATTATCACTTAATTTAAACACATTCTACGATTTTTTTCAAGTCAATATCTCTTTGTAACTACCGAAATTACAAGTTAGTTAATACAATTTTTTAGTTTCATTTTTCGTTATTGAAGAATTGAATAAGATGCCATTGTAGGATAGAATTACAATATATTTGGAATGGCGAACTGCGTATTAAAGCATTTATTCATCATCCATTACAAGAATGAAAAATATTTATAATCATTAGGTTATACGTTTGAAAAAAAATTCAATTAGAGTGTTTTTCTCTGATAGCACGAATATAAATATTACAGAACATCAATGTTTCGTTTTGTAAGGGGAAGAAATCGTATTATAATAAGTATGATAAATTGCACTATTTACATTTATGATTTTTTAGAAAGGCGAGTAAAGTATTTTTATCGTCATATTTGACATGGACACCTAAGTGTAAAACCAAATCATTCTGAGTAATGTAGACTGTCAGGCAGCTTTATTTGTATCATATTTTTCATCAAAAAATATAATAAATTATTATCAAATATCATCCAGTTAAGCAAAACTCAACAAAAAATTTGTCATTTCAACTAGTCGAAAAAAAAATGAAAGTTTTGAAAAAACCATAATTGGGATCATTTATTTTTCTACAGTTTATTATCTAACTACATTGCCCAAGCGAATTATAAGAAAATTATAGTCTAACGTTTTTAACTAAAATAACTGTGTAAGGATTACTTTCAAGGTAACATTTACAGTCATGTCTACTCACTTTCAATAGTATAAAGTAATTATTCAAAAAAGCTAAATCATACAATAATTATAATTAAAATAATTCCCTTAATGACTCAACAATATTTAGATGTAATTAAAATTTTTTATTAATTATTTCAATATTTATTATTATTTTATATTTTGCACAATTTAATTGCCATAGGTATTATTTTAGCCTAAATAGTCACTGTGAATATAACAAGATGCTTCTTTTTTTTTTTAAATATTTTTTAGTGAGCGTAAAAGAAACGTGGCTTTATATTAGCCGTTATCTATGTATGGCATTATAGACTATTATTTAAAGATAAAATTCGAGGTATTCAGCTAGTATTAAATTCTATATACAAACGCAAGTCAACGGAACAAAGGATTCTCGCGAATCTGTCGTTTTTATTTACCACTAGCCTGGCAAATGTTAATAAAAAGGATTTCTTTTTAACTTCCCGCTAAGAAAATCGAAGATTTTCAAGGAAGTTATTGGTTTTACCCCGTTTTAAAAAAATCGAGTTTTCATCAGATCTCGACGTTTTAAGGTCCTAGAAAATTATTTTGACGGTTCTAGAAAACTATGTATGTGTGTGTGTGTGTATGTATGCCAGTATGTGACCCGCTTATAACTTTTAAACGGCTTGACCGATTTGAACCAAACAAGTGGCGTTTCAAAAAGAATGAACGAAACTTAGATTTTCTGAAAATTTGAACCCATTCGGACCAGTAGATTCAAAGAAATCTCAAAGAAACTACGAAAAAAATTTAAAAAAAATTTTTCAAAAGTGTTTTTTTTTTTAATAACTTTTAAGCGGCTGTATCGATCAACTCCAAAAACTAATCAGATCTTAACCTTGATAAACCACGTCGATCACCAACAATCCGGTTAAAATCGGTTGATTCGTTCAAAAGATATTGTAAAAATTTCATATAAAACTGTTTTTTTTACATAACTTCGACATTTCTTTTTGGATCATTTTGATGAAATAGAATAATTATTAAAGCTCTAAGAACTGCATCGATCGCAGCCAAGATCGTAAAAATCGGTTGCTTGGTTCGAGAGATATCGTTAACGAAATATTCGGTAACAAGTGTTTTTTAACATCAAAGCTCAATAACCAAATTTTTAGCTCAAAAATATTGTTATATATTAAATTTTAAGTGCTTAGGTATGAAATTAGCGGGAAGTTGCAGGGATGGCTTTTAGATTCAACCATTTTCCAAATTTTTTTTAAAAGAGTGTTATCAAAAAAGTGAAGATAATAACAAAAACAAGAAACTAAGACAAAGCCAAATTTTTTTAATATCTGACATAAAGTTAAGTAGAAATTTTAAACTATAAAAATATTGTAAGATACATCTAGAATAAGTTTGTTATATAATATTATCTATATATTAATACGTGAAGCGAAAACTTAATAAAAAAATTGGGCCGGCGGAGGAGTATCAAATTTGCACACTTATAGTATATTAAAGCATCGAAGAATGCTAAAAAATTTTTTTAAATTACCCATAAAAAATACATTAAATCAGTTATACAGATTCACTGGTGTTCTAGTCGAATTTTGACGACTAAAACAGAACTCTAGTAGATTATAATTATATATTATACATCTATCGAAATTGTTCAATTTTACATATTCTCAAACTAAAACTCATTTTTTAGGTCTAGATAATATTTTTAAACTATATTTCAGCTTCATATCTGTCTCGTTTTGTATTTATCTTGTTGAAGAACAATCGGATACACGAAAATACAATAATTATAATGTGATTTTATAAACATGGTAATAAAATCACATCATAATATATAACAGCAGCAACTACGAAAATTTGAAACCTGAAAATTTGATATTATATTTATATGAGTAACATTCAAATTTAACCATTGATATAATGTGTGATCTAATTCAATCGAGAAAATTATAAATCGAATTTACATTCCATGCATTGTTCATATTTTTTATCTTACCAGTTTGAGAAAATTTTGACCAAAACTTACCTAAAACAAAAAAAAAAAAAAAAAGTTAAATAAATAAATAAGTAATAAAATTAAAAATTTAATACAATTTTTTTCATAAGATCAGAATAAGAATGATTAAAAATAATTAAAAAAATTTTTATAATAATGAATTAGAACGGGTGTTCTATTCGTTTATAATTTATTTCGTATATATATATATATATATATATATATATATATATATATATATATATATTTATTATATATATATATCCTAATACAAAATTGGTAATTTTTTTATAAAAACATATTTATTTACAGTAAATTAATTTATATTTTTAAAATCTTCTTCGACAAGTATTTAATGTCTTGTTACTTGGAAGAATTATTCCAAGTTTTGGAAGTAAAACCAAATATTGATTATTGAAATAGCTCCCATTATGGAGCTATTATTCTAGTAATAATTCCTCTACATTTTTCTTAAGTGGTGTATATAAAACACTGACCTAACGAACAGTTGATTCGCAATGTAAAATGATAATTATTCGATATTAATTGGTCTCGAGTTTTTTTTTTTTTTTTTGAAGAAAGAAATTTTTTCAAATGAGAATATTATAATTTTATTTTTAAATCTAAAGTAAATCAACAGTGCTCAAACAATTTATATTCAAATTTTCCCGATGAAATGTACCAAAATCATTTTATTAAAATGAAAGATTTAAAACTAGTTGAAAAATTAATTTAAGGGTACAACACTGCCAATATGTATTGTACCTATACAGTCAACAAACATAAGGGAAGGAATACTATAAAATTATTTCCCCATTATGCCATATGGGAAATGATTCTAAGCACAATTTACAAATTTGTGTACACATCCTGCCTTATTTATATCATGCTGCTTTCTTAGCATGGTATATTGAGTTTAGTTTTATATTTTGATATGAAATATTGCAAATTTAGACACAATCAGGTCTTCTATTGATTTCTAAATACGATGAATAATTGATTACAAATAAATAAATCAATCGATAATACTTATATAATAAACAAAACAATAATATTCTCCGTAATAAAATTACATTTATTAGCATAAAATGGTCGACGTTAATCTCTTTGTTCACACTTATAAATAATTTGCATGTATGCATGCATACTTTACCCATTTTATTTTAACTTTACAGCACAGCATAGTATTAAATTTTGTATATTTATATATTTTGTATTAAACTTGTGTTACGTAATAATAGATATTACTAAAAATCATGAAATTGTTAATGCAAAAAGTAAACAACGTATCTATACATAGAAACGAATCGGTAAAATTGATTAATGTCTTATTTAATTCATAATTGTTTTTTGACACGAAACTGAAGTAACTTATGTGTGTAGTGATTAACATAAACTTAGGAGGATAGAAACTTAAATGTTTAAATTTTATCTACAAATTTTATCTACTCACGGCTCCTTAAACGATTAAGAAGTGTCTTCCACTATAATGCGTGGTTCGGTTACTAACGGCTAAAGCAACTTATAATAATTACTTATAAATTAAATCAGAAATAGTTGAGCTTCTCCGTGAAAAATATCTCTTTTGTAATCATTCATCACAATTATTTTTTATTAGTACTTTAGGATGAACAAAATAATATTTACGTAGAAACACCGGTTGCTATGCATCTTCCTAATTAAGTATAGACAAAATGTGATATTTTAAGAATAATGCACGGTGGCAAAGCCTCTTTTTGTAAAATATTTCAAAAGCACATCATATAAATATACCTGAGGTTACCTATATACAACTAAACCCGGAATAGCAATGTATTTACATAATACACAAATTTAACAAGATGGAACTAATACAATTATAATAATAAATAAATTTAATTGTAAATTACATATCTAACTATGAAATACAATGGAATCTTAGTGTATCAAGCTATATTTAGTTTCATTGAAAGCTGCAACGTCCTTCGACGTGCGCTAAAACTGACGTCCGTCCGACGCCCATTCGCTTCAACGCACGCTGAAAATAAACACTAGTGTGGCAGGCTCCATTTAACTAAAGAGATAGCTGAAACCCTCGTCGATTTCATCGTCTATTGCTACGTCGAAAAAAAGTATACTGTGACAAAGCGCATAGATTAATCTTTTTGTTTGTTTCGTCATTATAAACTGGTTAGTATTTTCTAAACAAAATATTATAGCAGCCCAAAACAATTTAATTTCACATACCAATCCTTGAACATTTAATTTAAATAATAACATACACAAAGTAATATTTAAGTTAACAATACAGGTGTTCGTTCTCCAAATATTATAATTACACAAAATATTTAGAAAGGTATAATAAATATCATTTATTGACAAATATTATAACAGGTAAATAATGTAAATTAATCAATCTGCTTAAAAAAAATACAAAATTCGAATAAACAAAGAAGTATTATAATATTATTCCGTTTTTTGTGTTTCTTATATTAATATTAGTATAATACATTCAATACTTGTTGAAATTTAATACCTTTGTACAAAAATTGCTATATGTTATAAATTTTAATTTTTTTTAAATGTAAATTTTAATTTGTTTTTCAATAAAATTATTGACTTAACAAATATTTTGAACCGAATTGAAAAGGCAATTAAGTGTTTGTATTAGATCTACCTGCAAGTACTTTTTTCCGAAATTTTTCGTAATGTACATAGTAAACTGAATTTTTCGTATTGTACATTGCCTCAAATATATTGTATTGTAAATTGTATATTGTGGTACATTTTCAAAAAAAGTCTTATTTTATTAATGTGGCGTTGCGGTGAGCACTTAAAATAAATTTAGGCACGACCCGTTTACTGATTTTGACAGGTGCCTTTAATACATTTCCAAAAGCGAAAGTTTCAGTATACAGTTTATTCACTTCAAAAAGGATAAATTATTAATTATATGTTATTTTTTTAAATTATAGTATTAATCTTCCATGTTTATTTGTTAGAATGTGCATGATTTGAAATGTTTCAGTATAAATTTAAATAATTTTGAAATTCTAGTCTATTATACTTTTCCAAAGGTAATTTGCCTGGAAAATATTCATGAAAAACATATTTAATTAAAAAATATTGTACTCTATGTCGAAATTTTAAAAGCTAGGATTTATAACCTTGAATAATAATAATAATGTTTTCAATTAAAAAATAATTCTTATTAAAAAAATATTGTGTATAATTAACATAATATAAAATATTTACTATTTATTTTGATGATCTGTCCATATTAATATGATATTTATTAATGAAGTCTTATGTAAGTAAAGTACCTCAAAGCAAAATTAATATATTTTAAACAGCGGTAGCTTTCTGCAAAAATTAATTTTAATGTTTTTATAAGAGCGTCTTAAAGATTGCAGTTATCATTTTGATTACAACAAAAAAACGTAAATGAGTGTTTTTTTCTGACTTTGATGATGCTCGAAATATTTGAATCATGATTACATAGTTAGGTGCAAATAAATGGTGATTTAACTGTTGAAAGAACAACCTATTTATTTTATGATATTAAAACCATATGCAGCCAATAAATAACAATACAATATATACTTTTAATTTATGCAATATAGATTGTATTATATATTATTTATGCTGACTAATATGAAAGTAAGTTAAATTTATCATGATATTTTTATTTTTTTATAAAACAGTATCCTACAATAAGCAGATACACAAATGTAAACAATAATGATCTATGATCAATTGTATTTTTTGGCCTAAAAAGACATAAAAGATAAAATTTATGGAACTTTTATTTGACTATCAAATCAGAAATCTGAATATACGGGCATCTACCGGCAAATGAAGGGAATTTATTTTTATTTTTACACGCCTGGATATATATGTTTGAAAATGGTTTGAAAAAGTGCAATCAAGAACATATGTAACAAATTCTACCATTTTTAATTAAAGAAGAGTTACAAAGGGTAAATAAAATACAGTTACATTTACCGGAAAATCTTTGCTAATGAACCGAAAAATAATTATTTAAAACTTAAGTCCCGAATCACCTTTGTCATTTTTTACCAAAACTTCGTACATCAGGATCAAAAGAAAAAACGCCTGTTAATAAATAACATTTCGTAAATTATATGAACTGAAGTTACTACTGTGAAGTTATTATAGTGAGGTGAAGTGTGCAGAGTGTAACTTCGGACCATTCGAAGTTTGGAACATATTCTCATGCAGTGTCCTGCAAATTCCATTATCAGAGCACAGTTTCAAATGAATCGGAAGCTTATCTAAATTTACCAACTATGCTATCTGATCTTGGGACATTTCTCATTTAAAAACAGATTTTTTGTTATATTAAATGAATAATTATTCTAAACCTCTTAGGTAAAATTTGTAAAATTTTTGAACTCAATTAAGAATTATTATTATTATTATAGTAACATAATTTTAAAGTTTATCACTAGGCGATGATCCCCTAACACAGAAAGTGCTAGTACACGAATTGTCAAAATCTTATATATAAAAATGAATTGCAAAATGTGTTGGTAAGCGCATAACTCGAGAATGGCTGGACCGATTTGGCTAATTTTGGTCTTGAAATATTCGTGAAAGTTCAGGGAAGGTTTTAACGGTGAGAAACATAAATAATAAGTAAAGGAAAATACTATAAACGACTATTTAATTTTCGAATACAAAATGTTCCTAGCTGTGAAACATATTTTGTCTTTTTTTTTTCTCACATGTTACAAATCATCATTTCCATAGAAACCAAAATATAAATTTGAAATTCAAAATAAAACTTCTTTATCTATTCAAAATAAAACTTCTTTATCTCTTCTCACTAGCAGTATGACGAACTGTCAACTATATAAAGTGTGCATATCGCATTGTTCAAGTATTAAATAGGAACAGAAAAATGTAAAAAAAAAAAAACAATCATGTAAACTTTAATGATAAATAAACAAACTTTTAAATGTTAAAAAAAAATGTTCAAGTATTACCGGAATCATTCTTGGTTCAGGAGGTCCATATATCTTTCATCAAGTGTATGTGTACCACACCAAAAATTATCGGGTGCATATAATGTACTGGGTGCACACTAAAAACCGGGAATCCGATTAGAAAGGATTTCAAATTCTTCCCCTAAGGGTAGAATCGCATCCGTATGTAAACGATGTAATATCATTTATTAAAATGTGAAAAATAACACAGCAACGCGTAAACCGGGTGGGTATGCTTCAAAATATAAATTAATATCATAATTTATTCTGATTTGCCGCAGCTTCATTATTTAGTTATAGACAGTTGAGAATATGTTATTATATTTAGGAGATATTGATGTTGATGAGAAATAATTTATATAAATAACAAAACAATGTTTACCCGGGTCAACTATTCAAAATAGAATTTATTTATCTCTTCTTTTCTATATTAGTGATTCTGGACTTCCTTTTACTATTTTTCATCAAGTATATGAGAACCACAGTACAATATACACGAATTGTGGGTGCACGAGGTACCGGGTGTCCCACATCAAACACGAGTGTATATATAAATATTTCGTGTCACGGGTATCCCACACCAAATAGTGGGTTAAACATCAAATACCGGGCATCCCATAAGAAAAGATTTTCTGAAATTCTACCCCTAATGGGATGAAAAGAAGAGGCAAAGTTTGTATGGGACAACGGAATTCCTTCGTCCAATCTGCTTCAAATTTTGCATGCAATCGATGTAATATCAATTGTCACCGCAACGTGTCCGGGTATGCTTTAAAATATATATTAATATCATTATTTATTCTAATTTGCCTTAGCTTTCAGCCTTAAGAAATACAGGAAAGTTGTTAAGAATATGTTATTATACTTAGAAAATGTTGAAGTTAATTAGAAATATGTGGCAAAACGACGTTTGCCGGGCCAGCTAGTTTTTTATATAAATTAATAAAAACCTGTAGTAACAGCAAAAAATCGATATGACCAAATGTATCTTGGCACTAATATTGTTACAACCTTCGAAATCTTAATTTTATTATTAATGGGGAATAAAATATTGCCCTTATCAGGTAAATTAACTTTGATTATTACAATCATTTAGAATTTCTATGTACTTTGGTAGGTGCAATTACTGCCACCACACGGCAGTTTTTTTGTTTGGTATTAACCAAGTTTCTGCTTAAATAAGCAAAGTTTTTTTATTGTATCCTCATCATTAGATTCGTTAAAGTATTGAACTGTTTTTGAAGTAGTCAGTATGTCATAGGTATTAAATTCGAATCAATAACATAATTTTATAATGGTACAGTGATTATCAAATTTGTTGAATTCAGTCCAGAGATTTGCCTCACTATCAGTTCACAATATATCTGCAAAAATAAAATCGACTAAACTTAACATTATACTTATTAAATACGACTCTAAAATATACAAAATCCATCCTACAGAAGCACGAATTTTCTATTAAAAATTACTATTAAATTTCTAGCTCACTGTAATGCAGAGATTTCCATACTATTCATATCAACGTATTTCAACTGCAATGTAGCAACGAGGATCATATTTCTTTAAAGACAATATAAGAGTAAATTTCAACAACCCAACAAACTTACATTTTCTAATACAAAATTCTATTGTCGCTACTATTCAAGATAGAATTCTCTTATTGTTACAAGATCATTGATCATATCTTTGCGGAATTCGAAAAACAGTTAAGATTATAATGCCAATCAAACACATAATCACTTAAATTGCTTTATAAATTCCATTTTTTTTTTTCGTAGTAAAATGATTTAAAGTTATGTGAAACATTTCAAAAAAAAAAAAAAAATGTCAAGTCAAATTTAATCACATTCCTATCAATCAATGCCTATTTCAATCGCATGTTTGCAACAAAGTGTCGTTCAATAACTATTTAACTTTTTATAATAACCAATTATCAACAAAATGTTAACAACATCTACATCGTATTCATGTTTTTTGTTTTGTTTGTTTGTTTATAAAACGTACAATGTTTTTTTAAATTTATAAATATCTTTTTAAATGTTTGAATCGATAGAAATATAACCATTTTAAAAATAAGATAAGAAACAAGTTGACCCAATATTTTACAAAAACTATATTATATATTAATATTAATTAATATGATTAAAATATTTATGTATGAATGTACATGGCAGAAGGATATACATTTTGACTTCAGGCAAAGTAATTAGTATTTCAATAGCCTTCAAAATAAATCAGATTTTATCGATCTGTAAATGATTCCATTTCAACAGAATTTTAAAATTTGAATTTTGTTTTTTTATATTTATGACCCATATTATAGATACAAGATAGATGCAAATTGAATTAAATTAAATTTCGATTTTTTCCCCAATTTCCTAGATCAAATTTAAAAGAAAACCGTCACCAAATTAGCAACGAGTAACATCTCCTCAGAGAATCATTACAACTAGCTAATTCATACTGATGATGACTACTTTGTAGTTGAAATATGTATTTATAAAATACAAAATAATTTGATCTAGGAAATTGGGGAAAAAATCGAAATTTATTCGAAAAATCCTGGAGTTCTCATTAATAATTATAAAAAAAAAAAAAAAAAAAAAAATGAATTGAATTAAATACATTTTTTTATTTCAGTTTCTTGTAATACTAAAGAATTAGTGAATATCAATTTGAAACAGCCATAAAAATAATTGCGTTAATGATTTGTAACGGAAAACGTAGGATACAAAAGTACGATGTCAGATTTCCGTTCAAGATGCGCTTTGGCACTTATCATGCGAGAATCCATGTTAGATGGACAACTTTTACAGAATTAAAACATTGATGTGTAAATATTAAGCCACAATAGGCTTTGAGCTTTCATTTCTAGGGGCCATTTTGATAGTGAATTGATTACGAAATAAATGAAATGCATTATTTTTATTTAATTTAAATTGAACGTATTATTTTAAAACATCAACAAAAGCAGTGTTGAGGTAAATGCCGAAAATAATAATAGCTGATAATAAGAAAACTCTGGAGTGGAGAGATTTTTGATTTGCGCCCTACCACATTGAAGACCTCGGTCATATGCTCCCTGGGTTCACCCAACCCAAAAAATGAGTACTGGTTTAATTGTGCGAAATACGTAAATATACGTTACGATATATTGCATCGAGCCCAGTGTCAAACAATAGCCTGTAGCGACTATGATCATTAATGAGGAAACTCTAACATTAGTGAATGGCATTTGCAGTTCAATAAACATTTTACTTTGTCTATTAATGTATCAATTATCTTTGAAATATCCTGATTATTTTCGTTTTTAAACAAAATAATTTTTTTATATATTTAAAATTCATAGTCATAAATTTCATAAGGACAACTTTTAATACGATTGGAGTTCGTATAAAGATAAAGAATTATTGAAACTAACATCATTTTGCTCGTTTTAAAAATGTAATATTTTTATTTCAAGACATGAATATAAGCTGGAAGAGCCAGAAAATAGAAAAAATTGGAAATAGCAATCCTATTCTTAGATTTCTATTATGTTATCCCATAATATAGTATAATATTATGTCATAATAATTTCTCAATTCTGAGCAATGTCAACAATTTCAAGTCCCAAATTTTTCTAGAAGAAATCAAATACGATATTCCCTTCAAACAAACACACAATTTATGTTTCATGAGTTAATATTACTACTTGAATTTTTTGCAGAAGTAGGTAATTATAATTTAAATTAACTAAGTAGTAAGTAAACTATCTGTATAATATGAAAAAAGAACATCTCTTTCAACAACAATTTAATAATAAATGGTTTTAGTATTTTAATTTAACATTTTATACTTAATAGGTACTATTTGTTTAAATATATAATACATAGATGTGTAGTAATATAACTACTGTATCTATTTAACCTGGTTTAATAACAAAATAATATTCTAAATATTTTTATTATAAAATATAATTTAATCTTGTATAATTTTATTATTTGTCTGATGCAAAATGATAGTTACATCATTGTGTCTGTCATAATAACCTATATTTATTGTGTATACATTTTTTTGACATGAAAACTATTTGACCATTTATGTCAAATTATTTGTATATTGTAAAAATTATCTTCTAATTTTATTTAACAAGGTTCATAATTGAATGCATTTTTATACATTGTCTCAAAAAATCAACTTAAAATTTTATAACATTTATGAATACAGTTGCCAACTTAAACACAACAGAGTCTTCTTTACAGGTCCTAGTACATAAAATAATAAATAAATATCAAAAAACCGACTACAAAAAAAAAAAAGAAAATTTAAACGCATTGCACTAAAACGGCCTAAACAAGATTGATTAAATTAAAATAAAAATTTAAAACATAAGTTAAAAATCCGTGATTAGTTTAGTAGTAGGCAGGGCCCATTTGAAAATTATAAAGCAAAAGAAATTTAATGGGTCCGCCTGAAACACAACTTAATGGTGATATTTTAATTCAGGAAGTTTTAAAGCCCATACAAATTCAAATAGACATATATAAATACCAGCAGACAGAGCCACACGTTGCTCTGACATTTTTCACAAAAAATTTAAAATCCATTTCACCAACTTACCAAACTTTTTCACAATAATTGAAAAAAACCGAATCAACTCCCTTGCATAGAGAAAGGGGAAAGGAATTTTTGTCGCATTACACTATAAGAAAAACACAATCATTCCACGTCGAAACTGCTTCTCTCCACCATGCTTTAAACATATTGATTTCTTCTAGATTTTGAAAAAAAAAATTGAGTTTCAAACTATTGGTTGCATACCAAACAATTGGATAAATTGCGTTTTTGGATGCAGTTTGATTTATCCAATTTCGATATCCGCAATAGATTGAGTATTTTAGCAATATCTATCTTTTCAGCGTAGATAACAAAACATGTTGAGGGGCTATTCTTATAGGCAGTTTAGTTTGAAAATTGTTAACTTTGCAATAAGAAAAGAAAATAATCGGGATAAAATCTGTAAAGTTATAACCAATCACTTAGTTAAAAAAAAAAAAAAAAGATGTTAAGACACGTGAATCTTATATATTAAGATAAGCTTACTACACTCTAAGGTAAAATTTAGTCCACGCACGATTAGAATTCATCCGGTATAGAAAACTTGACAATAAATTCGAATTGTCATTGATCAAGAACATGCTAAGCATTTTATTGCTCTCAACTTATCAACAAGTCATCAGATGAGAAATAATATCTTAAAAATCCGATAGATTATAAAATAAAATATATTCTGTTCCATAATGTTATTCATATATTTAAAAGATGTATACAACAATCTTACTTTTTCGTTTTCAATTCTAAATATATATATATGGTAGGTATATATTATATGATGATCAAACAAGTATCATCTTCATGGCCTTTCCTATTTCTTAGTATATCTTTATAATATTCATAAGCATCAAGCAACAATAACAACCTGAATGCATGAAATAATAATAAAAACAGGTAAGTTATGCTGGCTGGCAACCTAACAAACAACCAACATATCAGAAAATACCACCATACCGTCAGTATTCACTGAATATCTGTTTTTTTTTTTTTTTTTTAAATGCACAAAATGCTGAACGACTAAAATAACACAGATTTCTTTACAAAATGCATTAAAATACAAGTGCTTTAAATATAACTAGTTTTTGTTTTACATTTGTAATTCCATTAGATTAGTTTTAGAAAAAGACATACATAATATATGCTCTCTTTTTTGATAAATTTTGTTTTTAAGTTGTAATACCACGACAGCCTAGGCAAAATGTATTAGCAAAAAAGTTCTTACGTTTTACGTTTGTTTAATATTTTTCAAGCAAATTTTAGTTTTTCATTAAGATGCTCAAAAAAGCATGTTATGGAACAAAATAAAAAATTTCTCTCCCGTGATTTATGTAAAATAAATATTGTTTTAAATTCCCGTTAGGAATATTATGCTGGATGTTCAATTGTTCTAAAATCTTAACAGCATATTGTTCATGTTTTTAATGATCATTATTACATGCTTTGATTATTGCTATAAATTTTACTTTCGAGTCAGTACTACCTTAAACATATACTCTCTATACCCACTAAATAAAAATATGTATATTGGTTTGTTCCGATGACTGTAACAAGATTTTCCTCTGTAAAAATTCTGCAAAGTTTTTCTAGTAAGTAACAAGATCATTCTATATTACTTACTATTCTATAAGTATTGAAAAATTGTCAAATTATCTACTAATTATAGAGAGAAATGATATATTTGAGAGTATTTAAAACTTTACATACCGGCGATCGATCCCCGGTGTGTCATGTTTTCAATGTTTATTATTTTCCAATAAAATTCGATAAAAAACACTCATCGATTGATGTGCAAATTTCATTTACAATTCTGTGAAATACCACAAAAGATGGTGAATATATCCAAGTTGTAGAAACAGATAAATGCACGCAATATGAAAACAGTTTATTGTATTTATAGAAATAATATTATATTTGTATATAATCCTGGACTTAATAATTTTCTTTAATTTTAATAGATTTTTTTTTTTTTAATGCAATATCATATATATTGAAATCTTAGTACATTATCTTATATAGTCATAAAATTTTCATCAGTCATTGGTTGTAAATATCATTCAAAGTTATAGTGTATTACCTATAAAGTATACGATGCATGCGTTTACGAAAAAAAAGACGTATCTTACAACGTTTATTTGACTTTTTTCCAAATTAAGCTATGAACTCTTTATACATTGCAAATGTACGATACTATCTGACTTCGAATCTTAATAACAATATTCTTTACATAATCAGTTTTTGAGATTACCTTTTGTAAACATCAATTTAGAAGATAAATTGGACATTAAAAGCTACAATATTACCAACATAATATGATTACCAGATAAAGTAACGATTATAAAATCCAAGTTTTTTAACATAATTTTATGGATAGATAGATCACCAACAATAACAAAATCGATACAGAATAGTAAATACCGTTCACTATTTCCATAATTGTTTTTTATTCTATGATTAAATAAATATTATTTATGAGACATTCTGTATTATTATCAGAAACATAATATCGATAGATTGAAAACTGTTACTACAGTACATGTTCTAACTTCATATAGATTGGGTTATTTAGGCGCTGGAAGTCTTCTTTATTAAATTTATTATTATACCACAAAATATGTATGAAGTTAATAGATAACAGCATTGTTTAGAGGCTCATTTAATTTTTATATATTAAAACCCTTCAAACGATTCATGTCAAAATTTCTACAAAACTGAACTTCGCTCATTCTCTATATATTCTATAAATTTTTCTGTTTACCAAAATTACCAAAAATGCTTCAAGATTTAAATTTACAAATTTCTCAATGAATACCAAATACGTACAATATAACAGCAATGGAAGAAACCAATGTAAAAACGCACGAAGAGTTGATGATCAGCAGCACAGGCGATGAGCTTAGGCGGATGTTCAACAAAAGCTATCACAAGTTCTGCTTACAGTCTTCAATGTGACTACAAACATTTTGATAAAATAAAGTATTGAAACATCAATGGCCGAGGAAATTTAAAGCTACAACTTACCAAAATTGTACCAGATTAAAGTATATTAGTAGAAATACACTACGTTCATCCATCACACTGAATTTTTTATTTCATTTACTTTGCGATTATAATGTTTTTTTTCGAAAAATAATTACCTTCATAATTATTTTTACGTAATTTGTATTAATAATTAATCATTACACTTAAAATTGAACATTATAATTTTGAATTTTTTGTCTATTTTGTAAAGTTAATGAGAAAATCAAGTTTAGTCAGTTTTTAAATTGGTAAGTATTTTGTATACATAGGGAAAAAACACAACATACAGTTTTAAACTAATTTGGTTATTTCATGTTAGAAAAGAGGTTTCTAGTCGAAAATAGTTTGAAAATCGTTGATGTAAGCTAATAATGTCATATTTTGTTTACATAATGAACGTATATAATTCATTAAAGAACTCGAGTTATTCCTTATCGCCTGGTTATCAAACGACCTACAGTTTCATAGTAACGTGTATCTATAAAAGTTCTAATCACATATTTTGACTTAAGCAAAAATTGTATCAGTGTCTAAATCATCTAGTCTAATATTGTAAGTACTTGCATTGTAATGTATATAGTTTATATAAGTGTATATACTTTAACAACACAATAATCGTGTATTAGATGTACAACTTTCAAATTCATTTATAAAACATAAACATTATAACACCATTATAAATATAATACAAAAAATAATATAAATAAAATATAAAAAAAATATTTAAAAAAATAACAACTAATGCCTATATTGTAATGTATAACATTACTTGTATGTACAAAGTATTAAATTGTTATTCTACATAAGAATATTTCTGTAAAACATATTCTTTTTCTAAGATATGTTTTGAATATATAAAATATGCTTTTGTTTTTATTTCCATATATGTATAATTTTTTTTAAATAAATTAATGCAATAACTGCGATGTTAAACACTTCAAATGCGTCAAATACGAATATTTTCGAGAAATTCTATTCGATGGTATGGGAACGTTTAAAGATTTATCTGCGAAAGTTCAATAACAATTTTTGATAGAATGCAAATCTTGATAGAATGCGCTCTAAAATCCATTCAACCACATTTTTGTCAGTCTTAATATAAATTCAAATAATATAATATATCTATTGATCTGATCGCGTTTATTTTGATATATCAGATTTTGATTGAACAAAAACGAAATACCATATCTTATTTAGAAGTTTTGTATAAACAATGCCATGTTTAGCAGAAAGAAACAAAAAAAAAAAAAAAAATAATAACATTGCACGATTGTTTTAAGGCGATAAATAAATATAAAACACGATTACAATATACATTTACTCAAATTACCCCTATAATGATTATAACGAATATATATTTTAAATTTTATAAAAACTGCAAATTGTAAGATCTAAAATCACCACGCAAATTCAATCAATATAGGTATCGAAAAATCCTTATCAAAGTATTTTTGAAGATATTTGAAGCCAATTCCAAAAGTTCAAGTTGATTTGTTTACAGACATTTGTGTTGAGTACACAGTCAAATTACTTATCAAATTTTTGTTTGTCAAATGTATTTGTCAAATTTTTTTCTTGTCAAAAAGTATACAAATTTATTTGACGTGTCAAACAATGAACAAAAAATGTTTAACATATTTGATGGAAATTTTTATTGATAGTGTGTTTGACAACTTGCTTGATAGTGTACAACGGTATTTATCAAATAAGATCTCAGTTATCGTCTTGAAACCATGGAGAACACATCTGCGATGAATGACAATATTGTTTAACAAAGCATGCATACTTTTAAAAAATTGCACAAACACGATTGTCAAACAAAAACTTGACAAATAATTTGAACATGTATGAAAATATGAAGTTTGATAAACAAAATTGACAAAAACATTTGACCATGCCTAACATGTTTTTACACATGACTTTGAAATATATGAGATATAAAACCAAATATTGAAAACCTTAAAAAATTTTGATATAATTGTGTTTCTTAAATCAATTGATAAGTCCATTTTCGCCTTTTTACCCAGACGTCAAGATTACTGACACACGACCTCAAATCGTTAATTGTATAATTCTAAATAAGAATGAAAGATTCAGGTCGGTACGATTTGTTTAATGCTGAATATACTCCGAATATTTTTTTATAAACTCAAATGAGATTTATAAAATGTTATTGGCTTTTAGTTATACTTTTACTGGATTAAATAAAAATAAAAATTTTAATTATTGCTAAATTCTATGTATTTCCTTTCTTTTACCTAAAATAACTTTACTGCATTTTCACGACCCATATAAAGAAATTTCAAAAGAATATAAAACTAATTACGATAAAAACCAGAGGAATGTGTTTACAATTGTTTTATACTTTTAAAACAGTTAGTTTCAGGGTATATAAATAATAATTAGCGTACAAATGTTGAAAACTAGTTTTCATAAAGAATTTAATAATTTAATTTTCATGATATAACCGACCATTTAGCTAACAATAAAATGTCCACTTTTTTTACCTCTATCTATACCCACAATATGTAACATAGAGATTACGGAAAAATAACATCGTCATTTTAAAATAGATGGATCTGTTTGCTGTTTATTATTGGAAGATAAAAAAGGAAAAAAATCTCCTTTTCGACAGTCGGGTTAAGTTTAGTTCAAAATTCGTCAATTAAGGATGATACCCTTTTCGTCGCGTTTCGCAGAAAATTACTTTCACATTAGTCTTATATTTATTTTCTTGAAAGAATGGCAATAAATCGTTTAAGGCTGAAAACGTTACCCTAAATTTGTACCGTAAAAATCGTGCCCTTGCCAGTATTACTTAAGAACTACGCCGACTAAAATTTTTTATTCACTTCATATTGCAATGGACCCAAAAATCAAAATCGAGATTTATGTCATATTTTTATGTGTACATTTGAACATAATATTTTGGTCAAATCCTATCAATTGGGTCTCATGAATTTTGATCTATCAAAAATTCGTCATGGATATAATATTAAAATATAAATTCAACTATAAGATAAAAGATATTGTTTAATTGTATGAAAGGTTCGGGTTTTACAAGCAAACAAGTTTTGTTTCTTCCAATGTATAAGATCTTCGTAATCGGGTACTTTCGGCAGTAAAAAATAAAGTATTAAATTTGACAAAATTAAAATTTATGTAGAAATATTCTTAAATATTCTAAATTTGAATCATAAAAGGCCATGATTAATTTATTATCTTAAAGTTCAAATTCGATATTTTTATCCTCATATCAAACACTAGGCTGACGCGATGTGACGTCATTTCGATAAAATTATTAGTTGCATTTGTTAGTTCAATTTATCAACTGTATCTTAATAAGTAAAAAAAATGTGAATTTGTTTAGTTATGGTTTTTTATCAATGTGTTGTTATGTTCGTATTCTTAATATTCTATACCGATATTACGTCAATGAAATTGTAGACAGCGTTTTTACTTTTATACAGGGTTTTTACGTCTATCTAAAAAGCTTAAAATTTTAATGTTATTTTATGCCAAGAAACGTTGTTTATTTTTCAAAAAATTTTTTTTTTTTTTTTTGTAAATTTTGATAATTTTTTAAACATGCTAAACTACACTATTCCAGCCCAAACGCATCTATTTATCACATTAGTTATAATAAACATTAATGAGTATTGTATTTCATTCCAATCATTATTTATTATGAATTGTAATTAATTAATCAAGCATTCCTTTTGGTAGAATAAAACAGCTTTACTTAAAGAAACTTTTTAGCGCGTCTTTGATGATTTTAACGTGTGTGTACATAGAGTTAGTGTGGCGGGCATATCATATTTTTTTTATTCTATGTACGAACAGTAATTCTTCAGCGATACAACTGCTCGTGTAAGAATGTTTTAAACATGATAAGTATGATAATTACCATGAATAGTAACTTCCAATTTTTCTGTATCATTAATTTATTTTTTTTTATTGTAGTTGTTGTTTTTGTAATTATTATTATTTTATTCTTCACCTTCATTATTATTTAATAATGCGTGGATGATGCTAAATTTTTTATATTATTTATTATACCCTCAAACTACGATGAGTTTCAATCTTCTTATTCTGTTATTTCTTTACTAATTATCTAAAGAAAACAGCGATGATTATTTATTATAATAATTTGATATAAGTTAATTTAAAATGAGGACATATTTCTGTTATAAGTTATTCTTCAATTTATTTTGAAAGTAGAAAATGTTAAAATGCATCATAGAGGTTTGGTCAAAAAATGAATTCATTAATAAAAAATAATTAAAGAAATTAAAGTTAATTGGGCCAAAAATTGAGCTACTAAAATGTTTTTCCAATACTTTAGAGGATGTATTGTTTAACCGAACTAAATTTCTATTAATTTTTTGTTCATTCATTTTTTTCTATAAAATGTATTGTTTTCATTTAGAAATTTTGAATTATGCATAATAAATTAACCTAGAACTCACCCATCTAGAGAGAAGTACGCACATCCAAAGCCTTCCAAATGATTTCCACTTTGGTTTGAAGCAATTTTCGCGATTCAATTTATTTTTCGAGATTTTTAATTATCAAGATAAAAATTCATTGCGCTTCATCGCTGTTCTATATTTTGCTAAACAGCTTTAAAAATCACCCTTTTTTCATTTTCCAAACAGAATGTTTTGGTAGTGGTGAATAAAATTAGTCGTAGATTTATCAGTACTCAAGTCTAAAGATTGGTATTAAATGTTATGAAAGTACTGTTACAAAATTAAACAAATCCTTTTTCAAAATATGAAAAAATTGGATGAAAACCAGCTCATAGAAAATGTGATGGTATAAATTTCATTCTTCCAATTAACTGTAAAACAATTTATTCAGATAAGCTTTTGATATATTTCAAGACCTGTTTCCTGATTCTTCATTTGAATGATTCTTTAAATGCGTGGCTTACAGACAATCAGAAGTTATTTACACGATGGTCAAACGTAGAATTGGTCGCAAAGTATAATTAGAGCATTGAACTGTTAAATATTATATAATTCTTACATAAATATCTTCAAGTTTCACAAATCATGTGCTCAAATCAACGCATTGCTTATCATTAACAAAATAATAATCTAACATTATAGCACCAGTAATCTAAATTGTAAAACTAAAACGTTTATTTATTGGGTAATGAAAAGTTTAATGCACTTGACTGTTATCAGTCCCAGTAATCTTAATCTTTCTCAGTTTATTGTTTAAAAAAAATTATCACTTCAAATTAAATGTTCATCATACCAGTCGAGTAATAATATAAAATACCAAACATAACCTTTTCCAAGTTTGTATTATTTTTTATACTTACGTTTGTTTTCAAGAAAACATTTTAATATACAAGATGTAACAATTATATTTATATTATATAATATTTACGCACTTAACTGTTGCCCCAATACATACTTATTATATAATACTAATAATATGTAATAATGCTTTTTACATTCCAGTAGTAGGATAGAATTAATTGTACCTTGTTTTCATATCAGTTTCATGTTTTTCGATGTTTTGTTCCATAAAGTGTATGAATATTATCAAAGATAACGTCAGCATTTATCACAAACTTGTATTTTATAATTACGTATTTCGACAGTAAACAGTAGTTATCATCACTCATCAGTTTGAATTAGCTAATCTTCCTTATTCTGCAAGGAGATGTTAAGATAAATAAAGTTCAAATAATTTTCAACAAACAGACTTGTGGTGTTTATTTGTAATTTTATCGTTACCTTTCCGATATAAAATTATATGGGAGCAATATTCGAAACGTCTTTAAGGCATGGTTTATATTAAAGTGCTCCAATCGCGTCGTGTTGGGAACGCAGATTTTTCGTCCAGTAGATATGTATTCTGTTTATTTTGAGTTGTTTATCAGTTTATTATTGCTAGGCTCGTGAAACTGTGTCACTCGTTTGTCATGTTACGCCAATAGTGCTGCGTAGCGTCGTATCGTTAATTTGCGCTGATCCATTTATTTGTGTAAGTTACAAAAAATTGCGCAGTATCATATTCGCATCGCGAGCGTCAGATACGCCACAATATTCGCCTTGCCTTAAAGTTTGTATGTGGGAGGGACAGATATCCTATGCTTTGCTTTTAAAATAATTAATCAACAAATAGTCTAGAAAATTACATTTAAATTTATTTTAATAGCATACAAACAAGAAATGTTTTTAACACTATCGTTACATTGCAAGATAGGTCAAAATAAATGTCGGCTAGAACCGTCTACAGAAAAATGAAAGAAGTAGATGACATGGATATACGCCAGAAGCTCTGTGCTCATAGGAACCTAGAAAATGGAATAAAAAAATAATAAATAAATCTGCTTTAATAATATGTTATCTTCCAAAATATTCTATTTCTCTCATTTATCCTCATAATTGAATTAGTGTTTGTTTTACACTTTAAAATTCATTTTGGTACACTCAGTAATAATGTGAAGTTGTTATCTAAACTGGTTTTGTATTATGTAATTTATTTCATACCATTTATATATAACAAATTGTTGTATTATTTTATTTCGACATACTCGGTAAAAAAACTTATGTATGGTCAAGCAATATTTTAAACGAAGAAATCCCAATGGAATACGAAAAATCGAATATATTAAAAATATACATTGCATTACAAATAATTTTTTATTAGACGTATATTCCAAATTATAACAGTCTGGCGGTTTATGGATATCATTTAAATACTGTACACAACCTTATTGACAGCCTTGTCACTGAGCGGAGCTATACTATGCAAAGTTCACATTGAGTTAAAATATATAACTTTTTGCGTATTTAAAAAAGTTAAATATGAGCAAAACATAGTGAAAAACAGAACCAAAACAAATTTAGAAGTTTTATCAATATAAAATTTCACTATAAAAAAAACAGGATGTTGTTAAAAAACAATTGTTATTTTATGCATTAGTTTTTGTATTTTTGTTGTATTTGTGTTTCAAATTGTCGAATAAGACTTCTTTTGCTTAACAAAAAACAAATAACTGCCTGCATTCCTTAGACTTGAAAACCATTTTGTGTATTTGTTTATAAGAATTTTGTTTATAATAAAACATTGCATTCTGGTAAAGAGAGAGTTAATATGTTGTAATACATTGAAATAATATCTACTCTCCGATTTTGGAATCAAATTCAGTAAGCATTTTCTCTTATACGAATCTAAGGCATGTCTTATTTTGCGGCGTGTGTGACACATGACACAGCGTGAATAATTTGTAACGTACAAAAATGCATGGGTAAGTGACAACAGTACGCTACGCATCACGACTGGCGAGACGCGACAAACATGTGGTCGATAAGCGCTTCTCCCAATAAACAAAAAAAAAAAAAAAATAATAATAATAAACAAAAAATAAAAACACGTGTATACTTGGCGTGAGAGCTGCGTGAAATTATATGCGTTCCTCAATCTGCACCAGGACTAATAATAGTATCAAGCTCCTGCATACGTGGTGGGTTATTGTTGCAAATAAGTATAGGCTTTAAATGAAATTATTGATACTACTTTATAAAAAATTAACAATAATTTTTAAATTTTTAAATAATAAATAAAATGGTAATAAATATCACAAATGCTTTTATTAATTAAATAAATGCTGTTCAACTGTTTACAGATAATATTAGCATTATATTAGATGGGTGAAATATTATCAAATAGTACCGTTATACATTGATACATATAGTAACAAATCCATAAATTAAAATAGTGAAAACAATTGTACTATTAAAATTGTGTTTTTTTTTTTATTTATTTGTAAAATTTACATATTTTATTCATTTAATTTTTATCATTTATTATATATCTAGAAACTGTTTATAATAATGACAATCAAATTTACGCGGGTGGAACAACATAAACATATAATAATAATTTTTATTTAAAAATACACTACAAATAATGGACACAAAGCTTGCTCGCGCTGTATGCATATATGCTCAATTAAATAGTGTCCGGTACGTCTTCAACGAATGTGTTGCAATTTGGATATGAGATGAAAAAGTGCATTTCCGTCATTAAAACACATACAATTTTTTGTACCCTTCTTTGTAACAAAGATTATTTCATTTTTATACAATTTTCAGACAAAAATGCAACCCCCTCCTTCACTATTGAGATTAACCGTAGTCAGCAAAATTACAGTCACGGTTATAAAACTACATCATGTATTTACTTTTATAATTTCATCACAATCAGATGATCATCGAATAAATTTGTTTAAATAACTGCATCACTGGAACCGGTTGAGTTGCAATTGGGAAATGAAGTAAAAAATACATTTTCTACGTTTACTTAATTTAAATTTTCTGTGACAGTAAATAACTGCATCACTGGAACCGGTTGAGTTGCAATTGGGATATGAAGTATAAAACACATTTTCTACGTTTACTTTATTTAAATTTTCTGTGACAGTAAATAACTGCATCACTGGAACCGGTTGAGTTGCAATTGGAATATGAAGTAAAAAATACATTTTCTACGTTTATTTAATTTAAATTTTCTGTGACTGTAAATAACTGCATCACTGGAACCGGTTGAGTTGCAATTGGGAAATGAAGTAAAAAATACATTTTCTTCGTTTACTTAATTTAAATTTTCTGTGACTGTAAATAACTGCATCACTGGAACCGGTTGAGTTGCAATTGGGAAATGAAGTAAAAAATACATTTTCTACGTTTACTTAATTTAAATTTTCTGTGACAGTACATAACTGCATCACTGGAACCGGCTGAGTTGCAATTGGGATATGAAGTATAAAACACATTTTCTACGTTTACTTTATTTAAATTTTGTGTGACAGTAAGTTATTTTAATTTTTTTCATTTTTATTCTTTCCAATGATCCATTTTTCTTAATTCCGTTCGAGAAAAATCGATTTTGGAACAATTTAAACTAAAGTTAGCATTTTCCTCGAATATGCACATAAAATTATATCAAAATCAGATAAACGGTACAATTTATCAATGATATATATATATATATATATATATATATATATATATATATATATATATATATATATATATATATATATATATATATAATCTATAATCTATCAATGATATATTAGTACCAATTGCGTTTTAATTTAAATAATAACTTTTAAAACTGAAATTAAAAAAAATTGGTGTTACTAAAAATTCAAAACGGCTGCTTGCTGCCAACATTATAATTTAATAACCTATATAAAATTGACATAGCACAGTCTGGTACACTGATTATACAAAATTATACACAATAAACTCAAAGACCCCCATTGTAGCGCCATTAAAACAATTAATCTAATATAATAATTACAATCACTACCGCAATTATGGAGGTACTAAACAAATCCTAGTGTCTCCTGTCTAGTAGAAAGCGGGTAATTTTATTATATTAGATTTTAATCGTTTTGCGTGTAATTTATCTATCTAATAGAGACTCTTTTTTTTATGATTATTAAATTATAAAGTCTTAAATCAAATGGTGAGTAAATTATACTACTAATATCGTTTTATCGTGTCATTTTGTTTATAATATTAAGGCCAATTCAAACTATGCTGTTTATGATTTAACAATAATCATTTCTTATAAAGTTCCTTAAGATAATTCAATAACACAATTCAATGTTTTATGAGTTTTGTAAAAAGTTTTCAATGGTTACAAAATAATACTTGATCAATGAAATGCAAATAGTAGGTAAAGATTTAACATATACAATTTTTCAAAATTTATTGACAAAGTTAAAAGAATAATAATTGACATTTGCAATTAAAAATAATAAGTAATGCTATTTCATTAATTATTCTTATTTTTTTTGCCTAATTACTACTATTAAATATTATTTTTTGCAATTATTCAATAGTTTCGTTTTGATGTTTCTTTTAAAATTTACATTTACAGAACAGAATTTACAGAAAAATTGAACAAATAATAAATCGGTCATAACTAAAAAACACTGAGCGGTGATATATTCATTTTTATAACCTCCCGTTTTAAATAGTTTATAAGCGACAAGAGAACTTGTTTATTTTTTTGTACATTTAATAAAGTAAGAATATACCTACTGACTAAACACAATTACCAACAAAAGTCAATCCATAAGTAATTACTTTATAGTATTTTTACGAACGACTCCAAAATTTCTAAAAAAATCGCCGTAAGAAAAACTAGCGATGGCATAATGTTAACAAAGCAAGAAAAATAATGTATCAGTAATTTATTTTTAAACCGCCCATTCTTGCTTCCGAAGCTGAAACTTTTACCATAGTTTAATTATCAAAAATTAAATATAAATATGAACAAATTGTTTGTTCTTATTGTACTTACGGAGTTTTAAGTTATATTTGTTAATTACATGGCTCAAATTTCAGATATATTACAATAACTAGCTGGCCCGGCAAACGTCGTTTTGCCTTATATTTCTAATCAACATCAACATTTTCTAAGTATATAAAAGTTGAGAATAACAACATATTCTCAACACTCTATTTCTAAATAATGAAAAGCTGAGGCAAATCAGAATAAATAATGATATTAATTTATGTTTTAAAGCAGACCCGCCCGGTTCATTGGTTGCTGTGTTTATTTTCCCATTTTATTAAATGATATTACATCGATTACATGCGAATGCAATTAATTCTACCCTTAGGGGTATAATTTCAGAAAATCCTTTCTTATCGATATCCCGGTATTTAGTATGCACCCGGTACATTATATGCACCCGATATTTGTTGGGGTACCCGATATTTGGTAGGGTAAATACGATACCGAGTTCACCCGATAATTTGTGCTGTGGTAGTCATACACTTGATGAAAGATATATGGAACTCCTGAACCACGAATGAATCCGATAATACTTGAACAATGCGATATGCATGCACACTTTATACAATTGACAGTTCAACATACTGCTAGTGAGAAGAGATATAGAAGTTTATTTTGAATTTAAAATTTAGATTTTGGTTTCTATGGAAATGATGCTAATAGGATTTGTACCATGTGAGAAAAAAAAAGACAAAAATTGTTTCACAGCTAGGAACATTTTGTATTCGAAAAATAAATTGTCGTTTATAGTTCTTCCGTTACTTATTTTTTATGTTTCTGACCGTTTAAACCTCCCTGAACTTCCACAAATATTTCAAGATCAAAATTAGCAAAATCGATCATAACTGCTACTTGTTCAAATAGCTTTGTCGTAAAGGCAGAATGTTGCGTACGACATTGACGCATGTTAAACATAGTCTTTCCATTGAAGCAACACAAAGCAAAAAAAGACTCCTTTCCGTATATTGCAAGTTGACCGTTGTTGCCTGTCGGTTGCATCATCTCCTTACATAATTCAACGTGATGATCAGTGATCATTTATAGATTTTTGGATAAATTCAACTTTTGTTATAAACATTTTCTTCTTAGCTTAAAGGGATCTGCACACAAGATCCAACACAATAGTTCAGTCTTCTTTTTTTCTATCGAATATATTAATATCTAAAAAATTCTTAAGTTAAACCAAATTTTATGTTATGAGTCATTTTAATCATTAATTATATGATGCGTATCAGTGGAAGGTAACCCTACAAGAATCTCAACATTTCTCTAGTTCTTGTTTTTGTATTGTCCACAGAAGAATAAAAATGTTTTATCAAATTGTAAGCATCACAAATCAAATTATATAATCATTATTTAACTTTGCAGAATCAAAATATTTAAATTATAAAATAAATAAATTAAAAAAGACAGAATAAATGAATAAAAACGAAAAATTAACAAATCATCACCAAAAACTAAACGCATTGCTCTGCTAATACAATTACGCTAGTGATAAATTGGATTTCGGACGGAAGTATACTTCACTTATCATGTTATTCAAGCGGAAAACTATTAAATACTCATCACCTTTCATACAATGATGGGTGAAGATGTAGATATATTGAATATATTTTTGTCTTGTCAGTAAAAATAAAGATGTATTTATTTCTGTAGAAAAAAAAAAGTAAATAAGACCCAAATTAATATATAGAAATGCTATCTTGGTGGTCCAAATTAAACAATAATTTAAGTTTTAATGATTTATTTTCAAATATAATCAAAACATGAGCGGCTATAGCCTGTTTTAAATAAGTAACTGACTGTACCCAGTGACTTGTGAAATGTACAAGGAATGTGGTGCAAAACTGTTCACAAAAAAAAAAAAAAAACTAATGGCAAAACGTCAAAATTAAACTTATTGAACTCAGTATTGATGCAAGTAGCCATACAAACATTTATTTAACATAATTATAGTAGAATTTCGGCTACAAAATAGAATTTTCTTTAACTAACTTTCCATTCTGGTTTTGAGAACTAAAAAACGACTTTTGTATTTGTTTTACAAGTTACTTTATAAATTTAGTTGCGACTTTTTATATTTATATTATATAAAATTTCAGTTCCTCAAAATGTCAAGTTCGTATTTTAGCTTAAATAAACTTACTGTTAGTATTACGATACTACATAGTAATAGCTTTTACCAATGGTTTCAGATTTTCAGGTTTAAATACTGAAATTTTTCATTAATTGCAAGAAAGGAGAAAGGCTTAAAGATATGTTTTATCATTCCTTTAAAAATAATCTAATTGAAATCGCATCGAAGTCACTAATATATATAACCCTCTCAACTCGTAACTCATATCTATACTGTCTCTCTTTCTAACTTCACTAATTTATATCACCCTCTCAACTTCCTTTCGTCTCACCTTATTTCATATTTTGTAACGCACTCGTAAAGTTTTCAACAACTTACTCCCAGTCAAGCGTGCATAAAAAAGTTTTACTGTAAAAAGGTTCATGCATTTATATCATTCAATCTTCCTAAATAACAACAAAAGTAAAAGAATGAATATTAAGCTTGTGTGGGTAGCTGACATAATCGAATTTTTACTGGTGTATAAATAAACACTTGATAAAAACTCTTATTAATTTATTTACTAACTACGCCACTGACTAGATAAAAACAATTATTTTAAAATTTCTGATAAATTTCCAAAATAACTGAAATAAAATTCTATTAAAAAATTATGTAAAATAAATTAAAAAAGACGTGATGTTATTAACAAAAAAGACATTACAACTGAACAAAAATCTCAATAAATAAAATAAATAAGTTAAAAAAAATAAAATAATAATTTATTTACAATACAAAAAAAAAAAATTATTAAATAAATAACATTAAAAACAATTTGAGCTGTAGGTGTGATTTGTCACACATTAAATAATAAAATATTATTATTATTATGAATTTTTTTAAAATATTTAAAGGAATGAAGAAATTAACATTTAAATATATTATATTTGAATTAGATAATGGTGCAGCCATTAAACAAATGTAAAGTAAGTACTGTAAAATTAATTTATAATAAATAATGTTCATTAAAAAAAGTAGGTGTAATAACATTGTATGCATTTATTAATATTTTTAACAACAAATCATTTTTTTTATAGTTTATTATGATATCTAGAATGTGCATAGATTCATTTTATTTTATTTTGTGTATGTTGTTGTTCGATTATACATTTGTGGCATATCATAGATTTTCCCGGCATGTCATGAATGAGGTTGAATCAGTATTGTATGTGTTCATAGGGATTTCCTCATCAATTTGTGATGGAGCACCCTAGGCACTTGTTTCTTCATTAATACCTCCACCGTTAAAGCTGTAATGTTTTTCATCTCACAATTCGTTGGAAAGCAATAAGTTGAAAGAAACAGCACTGCTGGGGATTTCATTATTTGATAGCACCTTATTTTTACAGGTTGAAAAGTTCTAAATAGGAGTTAATTTCCATCAAAAAATTTCAATGGCAGAAGTTGGTTGTTCAATGCTTGTTGAGTCATTCTTATAAGACACTTATCTTTTTAGAAACGTTTATATTTGTCGGGGTTGTATACACGTTCTCTATCTCAGTTTGAATAGATAGAATCACATTGACTACAATTACTTCTTTATTATTAATGTTAAATTCATCAAAATTCATTTTTATGTGACGCCGATATCTTGCACTTAGTTAACATAGCTGCAAGTGCAGACACAGCGCCACCAGTTTAGAAGACTGTCTCCGCCATTTTTTTAAATTTGATATACCGTAATATGATGATTGGCAGAAACAGCAGCCGGAATACATAAAAATTTAGTATATTAACCAAATTTAGTATATTTCCATTTCGCAAATTTTTGTTAAGAAATCTATTTTTAATATTCTTATTTTAAACAAATCTCCACGTTTCAAGGCATGCGCAGTACATGTGTGTATGTGGGTATGAGTGTGTGAATGAATTTTATCCTAACTATTTCAAGAACGATGTTGAAGGGTTTATAAGTTTCAGCAAAAACGGTCCAGTCATTTTTGTCCCTTGAAATTTCTTAAAATTGGTAATTCTAGATATCAAACAAACAAAATTATAACAGAAAGTGGCCTCGTGTCCACACTGTAACTAATTTGGTAGAGACGTTTGGACATTATTTAAATAAACATATTTTTACCACGAGGAAGTATAGAAATTAATAGATAATAGAAAGATGATTCTAATAATTGGTGCGATATAGTTCACCACATGAAATACAAAATTTTTGAAAAGTTGTCTTGGGGAATGAAAGTTTTTTCATCATTTGTATAAAATGATATTTTTTGAAGTGTACACAGACTGCTTACGTTTAAATCACTTGACATTTCAAATGTAAAGTTTCAATTTATTGAAAGGATTTAAAAAAAAAAAGTAATCAAGATAAACTTTAGCACTGCTTCTTGGGTGGCTTAAATAATATCTAGTTATATTATTCTATGAAATACATTCAAAAGAACTTTTAATAAGAAATGATAATTGACAAAAAATTGATTGAATGAACATCAATAAAATTCTTTAAGCATACAGAAATTATTAGAGTTTCAACTATAAAATCTCTGGAAACAAAACAAATCTTTATAACTTACTTGACGGTTTTATCCATAAAAGAACAAATTAAAATCTCATAAATTGAAATTATACACACTACAGGAAAACGAATAATAAAAGGGTACTTTATCCAAAGATATAATATTAAAATCGTATAAGAAATCTCTGAAGTATCAATTGAGAGTTGCGAATACCTAAAATAAATGCATAGCGTGTGTTAAACAAGTCAATTAGCATACCATCGACTTTTAAAATCCAAATAAAAGTATGGGCTTCTCAATCACTTGAATTAATATTCGAGAAATTGAAGTGTATCATAAATCAAGTTTAATTTTTTCAATTTTGTATCGCTCATTCTTTAATATTTACAAAAAGCGTATTAATAAAAATGATGATATTTATTTTGGAAACTTGTCTCAACAAAGCGGTAAATAAAATATTTTGTTACTCTGAATGACTACCCCAAGAGCTAAATAAATGTAATAAAAATAAAACCTTATAATATTTCTTTATTTATCATACTGCTAAATTGTTCTTTGAATACATGAACAAAGCGGATGAAACTTTACTTTTTTTAATGTTTTATTTAACTTATAATAAATAAGCTTCTTGCTCACAATTCTTGAAATGATTATGATTATGTAAACAAACAGTCGCTATCAAATTTTTATAGGACCTTAAAATACTTTTTTTTTTTTGGTTGTTTTTTGTACACACCCATTTCGTATCAAAGCAATTGAAATATGAATTGATATATTAAATAATTTTTATAGTATGCATATATCTAATGCAGGCTTTTTATCTAGTAAATAAAATATATAAATAATAAAATAAATAATTTAAAAAATTAAAAACCGATTGGAAATAAAGGATGTTTAAACGTGATGCACTAAAACGACCGAAACAAGATTGATTAAATTTAAATGAAAATTTAAAGTCTAAGTTAAGTACCCGAATTAAGTTCGGTAGCAGGAACAATTTTGAATTTGGTTAATTATTTTATATTAACGTATTACGATTTTGCGTCAAAAAATCGACAGTTCTGTACATATTTTGGGTTTTTAAGACGAGCAAGATACAAACATATATACAAACATACATATACCTACCCGCGATAAGCATCACCTTCCTTAGTAGCCCGTAAAAATATTTGAAAAACTACTAATTACGCTGGAAATAACATAAAAAAAGCTTAACAACAGACAGAAAATATTTTAATAAACCAAAATGCATACAGCTGCAGTTATACGAATACGGACTACAAAACAGCAAAACCTCTTAAAGGAATTAAATAAATTCAATATGTACAATGTATATGAAACAAATACTGATTTATCTTAATATTCTTTTTAATAGATATTGACATAATTTGATTTTCAAAAAGCTCAAAATAAATAATAATGATTGTTGTGATGAAAAATTATTAAAATATTAATTATGGGCATAAAGAAGACCACGAGCTTATAGACAATCGAAAGAACGAAACACGTAATTTTGTAATAGAAAAAGAAAATTATCGGAAATAAAACCATCCTATTTTTTAACCAGGAATATATTACATAAGAAAAAAAAAAGCACATAAGTAGTTTCGGAGTCTATCGAAGGCGAAAATGTATCGTTACATATAAAATAGACGCGTACAGCCCTTTTAATATCCTTTGATACTCTTGATAGGTTTGGTTAATTTGTTTTTATTAAATGTTACTATTTTGGGCCCAAAATCCACCTGTCTAAGGATACTTGGGTTGTTAAGACGAATATAACGATACCTTAACTGTCGAAATCAACCAGCCATTACAAACAAAAATATACGCGCGATAAACATATACCTTCCTTAACAGTCGGTTAAAAAGACCAAATAGATACCTACAGATTACATCTTAAATTTCGATTTTTTGCCCCAATTTCCTAAATAAAATGATTTTGTATTTTTATAAATACGTATTTCGACTACAAAGTAGTCATCATCAGTATGAATTAGCTAGTTGTTATTATTCTCTGAGGAGATGTTACTCGTTGCTAATTTGGTGACGATCTGAACAAAAGTGATGTTGACTACTAGCGATTTCTTACTGATGATGACTTCTTTGTAGTCGAAATACGTATGTAAAAATACAAAATAATTTTATCTAGGAAATTGGGGCAAAAAATTCGAAATTTATTCGAAAAATCCTAAGGTTCTCATTAATAATAATAACAATATTACATCTTATTTTTAAGACAATTTCAGTTTTATAAAAGTTGACACAAGGTATAATTCGAGAGCGTCATTTTATATTCGTTAATAATATGGGATTCGTACGTACCATAATGATATTGAATCGGTTTATAGGTTGGGTGTCTACATGTACACAATGGATATTATAAATAAAAGCACATGATCACATACGAATACTTGGAAATATTTTATAAATAATATTAATTTTAATAAATAATGAATAAATAAGTACAACAAACATACATAAAATAGAAAAGTACTTTTTATAAATGTTCAAATGTTAAATTTCAAAGTAAAAAAAAATATGCTGGGATCCGCCATAGAGTATACCTATACCGAAATTTTGTTTGAATTAAAATATGAAGTTTCAGTTTTATATAAATAAATAAATATGATTAGTTGTATCCCTTTCCTTATTTAAATTTTTTCAGAGAAATGTTTCAGTTACATCTTAAAGAGTGGAAGTGTTTTGATAATAGAAGCAATTCTACAATGTAGTCATAATATTTCTATTATACTATGTCATAATACAGCATTGTCATCCAATTTTAAATGGTTAAATTTCTTCCTTACTTAAGTTAGATAAAATCAATAACTCTATTTCATCCAAACTGATTCATAATATAAGACATAACAAAAACATGAAATTATCGACACTTGTCGCATTTTTTGTAGGTTTACAAAATTGTCTTTTCTTTTTTTTTACATTTTTTTTTTGTTTTAATAGATTAGTTGTGTTTGAATGCAATGTCGTAATTCATTTTGAACTAACTTCAAGATGAATTAGAAACTTGAAGTTTCTTCCAACACAGTTCAAATTAGGGTATCTGTCAAAATTTTTTTTATTACCTCTCGAACATTGGTCTGAAGTTATGCTTTAAAAATAAGCTAGGTATCACATTTAAAATTCCTGATTATATTGATTCTTGAAACAAAGAGAAAAATACAATTTACTAGTGACATCACTTGCTAGTATGTCCATACAAATTACATGTACAACATCGATTTCGAGAAAGAAATAGGTGTCAAAGATTTGATAGCTTATGACTTTAATAAATTATCAAGTTTTATTTCTGGTATTAAGTTTAGTTTTAAACTTTGATGAGCAAATATAACAGATTTAGAATCTGTCAAATACCTCATTGAATGTGAACACAAAATTACGAAATAGTTCCATCCCTACCAATAACATTGAATAATTTAGTAAAATTATTTCTTATAATACAAATTTTTTGGAAAAGAAAAACTTTGACATTTACTGCCATTTACTTAAAGCAACAAATTGTGAAAACACACATTAGCCAGGTTAATCTATTGATAATTAAGTCTTAAATATATAATGAATGATTCGAAAATTTTCTTCATTAATATACAGACTGTTTAATATGCATAAATATTATTTTGTGATATATGGCAATTAATAACTGTTAGTGTCAAATATATTTTATAATTGCCAATACAAACAGTTTGTTAATTAATTAATAAAAATAACTTTATCAATCTTGGTCATAAAAATAACATTGAAAATTATGTTCAGATATACTACATACATTCATTTATAATATTTAAATAGAAAAAAAAAACATAGGCTTGGCAAATATTTTATACATTTTAGGAGGAATTATATTACCATTATGTATTGTATTTTGTGTAGGAAAGGTTACTGAAATATAACTTATATATGTATTGTGATTATTTTATAGACTCCAGTGGCACTCAATAAATGGTACTATTTATAGTCACGTATACTATAATTCAATATTACGTTAATTGTCATCCTTTCACCAAAATTATAAGAAACTAACAGCGTCCGGACTGCGTATCGTACGTGAAAGGAACTACTCAAACGATTGATACGTCATAAGTAACTAAATTTTGCAATAAAACCTTCGTATTCTAGAAAATATAATCATTTGTTCAATTATTTGCATGTAAATTAAAAATTATTGAAAAATTATAAAAAATGACATTTTATAATAATTTTTGAATTGAAAAGAGAATGATCAAAAAAATAGCATTGGTAATCATTTTTAATTGCAAATATAGATAATTATTTACTTAAATTTGTTAATAAATTATAAGATATTTGTGTGTGCTAAACTTGCTGATGTATAAATAGGTACAGCTTTTTGATGTAATTTCGAAAATTTGTTTTAATAAACTAGTTTCATTTAGACAATGGTTTTTTTTTATCGAAAAAAAAACAACGTTTGGGTCGGTCGATCATAAATTTAAAAAAAAAATTATATCGCATTTTTAGAACCAACACAAACAAACAGCGTAAATAAAGTTTTTAATTTACAAGAAAAAGTAAAAGACAACAAATTTTCAAAAATAGAAACATTGAACTAAAAATAAAATTAAATTAATACTTCTACAAATAATTTTCTTTGTGGACAATTTTTGTTAGCATTCGAAGAAGGCACAAGTTAAAATGCTAGAAAAAAGAATATTGGCTAGCACCAACTTTGAATAGTAATTCATTTAAAATAATTTTTTACTTGTGAGTTTATATTTTTTTAAGTAGATTCTATTTCGTTTTGTTTTTTATTAATTTTAATTTTGATTGGCAACAAGAAATGTTGAAAACTATGATTAGTTAGCTACTTAGAAGTCCATTTCTATTTAAAGAAAATATCATAATAGAAAACTGAGAATAAAATATAAATAAAAACTGAGAATATTGCTGCAATGGATTTACGAATATTGGCTTTTCAAGTAAATCTTTGAGAACTGCTTTCATAATAATAATATATCAAAAAATTGATGGCAGTCAAGCGTAGTGGCGTGTACTTGCAATAAGATAATAGTTATTTCTATATTTTTTGTAATAGATTCGATAATTTCTATTTATAATTTGTTGCATTACCGGATTCATTAGACATTTTGAAATAATTGTTTTATAACGAATAATTATTGCCATAAACTAGCTGAATTCCCAAGTAAGGTACTGACTAATTTTATGCCGAGCATCACACTCGAGTAAAGTGTCATCACGAAATATGATTGTAAAAACGTAACGTCTACATGTTAATCATTTATGTACCTATTTCGAATATATATATATATATATATATGTAATTTTCATTTTCATTGGTTTTTGCTTCGATTTTGACAATTTAAATTACTAGTATAAATAAATTAACGCATATAAATATATAATTCCGGATGAAACGTTCACGAGATATCGGTATTTTTGTAAAAATATCGATTATCCAATTTATATAAATAACTGTAACTTCGGAACCGCTTCACTGATTAAATTAATTGGAATTGAGTTGAAATTTGGACATATGCTAAAAATTTCCTTATTCTAGAATTTTCGTCTCAAAAATTCTGAATAATAAGCTGATTTTAAGTTTTCATAGTTTTCTATTTGTGTTTGTTATTTTTTCTTAATACTTCATTAAAATGGATAAATTATTGACAATATATCGGCATTAGAGAAAAAAATCGAAGTCACGTGAAAGCGGTGTAATATCCGATACAATAACTGATAATAATTATAAAGAAATTCGTTTACTAAATAATTAATAAACTCGAAACAAAAGTTTCTTAAGAGATTCAAAAATGCCAAAATATACGTCAGGCCTTTTTAAAAAAGCCCTAAGAAGAATCTTCCTTTGACAATCCTATTATAAACAAAAATTTAAAAGTACGTAGTCATTCACTTTTAAATTTTGATTAGTCATTTAATATCAATATTAAATTATTATTGTTTTATCTTTCATATACGAAAAATATTAGCCCAATATGCAACCAATAAAATGTCACTTACTATTAAATCGTTTCAGTTTTTGTATTATTTCTTTATGCGCATGACATCATGAAGAAAAGAATTAAATTGATCCTTCTTTGACCGGCGGAAACCGTACTCACAACCTGGTTATACTGGGAACCTACAGTATTCGACAACAACTAAAACATAACTAAGACAATTACTAAGAATACTTAAAACTTTTTCTTGAAAATATAAACTTGATTCTGGAAGATATATTACATGTCTATGAATAAAAATTCTAATACAAGAAGTCTATGAAATACATAAATAACAAGTTAAATTAAAACACGCAGAGATTTAAAGATAATAAAAAAATTAATGTAAAACATGTGTTTTTATTTTAATTACTTATATTAATTACACATTAAAATGACAATTGAAAGTTAAACGACATTTTTTTAAATAATACTCATATTATTATTAGTATTTTTATTTAATTTTCATTCATACTTGATCATAGTGAAAGGTAAATAAAAAAAAATTTATAAATACTTAATAAAATTATACTTTATTTTTAATGTTAAATATTAGGTCAGTTACCCAGGATAAATTGTCATTATAACAAATTAAAAAAAGTTTTCAAATAAAAGAGCTATTTTCAAGGAATTTTTTCAAATTATGGTTGGAAGCGCAAAGATAAATAATAAAGAAAAATTCTATTTTATTTTGTTGCCGAGTATACTTGTTTAATAACAACAAAATATCTTTTATTATCAAATTTTGGTTAAATCTCCCGATATAGTAGGCACATTTTTAACTTAATAACAAAATTATTATTATGAATTTCTATATTTTGATTTGGGTTTCTATATTTGTATATTTAAAAAAAAATAAATAAAAATATTATATTTAAATTATTATTTAAAAAAAACTTTAAAGTTTTTAAAAAATTTAAAAAAAAAAAAACTTTTAAATGTTTTGTCACCTATTTTTAGAATTGAATTGTTTTATACACGTATTATTCATTAAGTTTAACCAATAACATTTTGTAAAAAATGGGCCATATAAACTCTTTACATAAAATGGACATTATAAAATTGTTACAAATAGCGTAATTATCTTTATAACGTATATAACATTTTGATTTTAATACCATTTATAACATTTTTATTTTATAATGTATATTTGATAAAAATAATTTGTATTATTCATTACGAAATATTACCCAATAATATTTGTATAATACAATTGAATATTAGAAGTAGATGGCGAAATTATAATTTGTTAAGAAATTAAAATCTTAATATCGTCTTTATTATTAGAACGGGGTCTGCTAAGAAGCTTTTATGACCGCTGTCAGTTAAGAATTGATTTAAACCAACTAAAAATTGTCAATATGTAGTATATTCCACGATGATTGTACCATATGTTATGTTGTAAAAAATAATTTATTTGTGTAGTCAGTTTACTATTATTATTTAAATTTTATAATGTTAAATGCATCATCTTCCTATAAAATATTTTGATGAGTTCGTCATGACATTTTAAAATAATATTTTAAGGTGTGAAATTTTATACAAAATTATTGCATGGATATAGTAGATATTTTATTATTAGTTATGATTGTTTTTTCAAAAGTATATGATTAAAATATTTTAGAAATAGTCTTTGAAGGACGTTGGTATTAGAAAAGTGGCTGGTTCTTACTATCCGTCTACGTTAAAAGCAAAAGTAAGAATTAGTAGTCATTTAATGTACAATAATAATATTTACGTATATTTTTGCGTATATTTTGACTACATTATCAATTTTATTTCATGAGTCGGTCTTGTTATTCGACTTCTTATTTATTTAGTTGGTATCCAAGTTCATGGTCATGTTTCCAATAGAAATTTTATTATCATGGAAGCTATAATTTGATATGACTTGAGCTTTTTTGGGAAATGTTTCAAAATCGTTGATAGTTTGGAAAATATTGAATAACAGCAAAGTATACTGTTCTGAAACACTTAAACAAATGAATTTATTTATTCGTCTTTCGATAAATAATATAGAAAGAGGATATTGATATAAGAAACAAACATTTTTTACATTTAAACTTTTGAATTAATTTAAAACATTTTCACTATTCTACTTTTTATATATAAATTTGTATTTGTCATAGACTTCTACAAGCATATAAAATTTGGTTGATAATATAATATGTATACTATAGTTATAATAATGCCAAATATTCTACAGCAATTTTAATAGAAATTTTATAATACTTTTACAATACAATATCTCATTTGCAAATTTATGAATTTTCGCAGAAAATTCATAAAATAAGAAACATCCAAAAGTTATGAAATTTATCGGGCACAATCTTGATATCAAAGCTTATCAAAGAATTATTCCAAAAAGAAACATTTCTAAATTAAATTAAAAAATTTATTTTACTTTTATATAATATATTAAAATTATTTTGGGGAAAACTATTTGACAATTTCCATGTCAAGATTGTGACCGTTCTATTCCATAGACGTGGACAATTATATTTTTGAGTAATTTTTCTGAAGAGTTATTTTTGAAAGAAATAAAATGTATATTACATTAAACATTGTCTTTATTACAACTGCTTTAACATATTGTCTTTATTACTAATTTTGGTGGGAACGTTGGATTACCTGTTTTCATAAATTTATAATTTGTATTACTTAACTTATTTTTTATCGTTGCACAATGCAATTTAGGGCATTAAAAAACTATTAAAATCGATTTAATTTCAAATTAAATAATTCAGGATATATAATTTAAATTAAAATTATATAAAAATTTAATATAATTGCATTTCTTTATAAAAACTATACCGCTTTAATTTTAATGATTATTAATTATTGCATACGTAGTTATTAATTTTATATTTAAAAAAATTAATAAAATATAAATAAATAAATAAAAATAGAACTGTTTTTAGTCTCCATATTAAGTAAAACGAAAAAAAACATTGTTTTTTTTATATTATTAATTAATATAAAAAAAAAATTTAATTAATAAACTTCGTCATTTATTTTTTTGATATCATGATAAATAATTTTTATAGTAGATGCTTTCACTTTTCCCTCAAATCAATTCACTCTCGATCAGACAACAATAATATCTGATTAATTACATTGATTTTTTTTAATGGTAATTTCTTGTTACCATGTTACTACATGTTGTTTAGTGTTGGCGCCATCAACATCTAAACTAATATATCATATCGGAAGTCACGTAAAAAATGTTGATATGTCTATATTTAAATTTATTTATTTAAATAAAATTAATAAATTAAAGAATTATCCGTTAAATTAATTTGTAAAATGCATAACAAATTATTGTATTTGAACAACCATAATACGGATAATATTACAATAATTAATATTTTTTTCATTTCAATTAAATTTGAAAAATGTTGTATGCCACGATTTATAACTTTAAAGTTATACATTCAATATTATCAAATAATTGATAATCTTTGAAAAAAAATTTTAAAATGACTCTTTTGCATATTTGATTATACAGTGATGAAAAATTCGAACTTGGAGACTTCGGGAGGGTTCCATAATTTACGATTAGGGTCTTGTGGGTTTGGATATGAAATCAAATGTGATCATCAAATATGTTCAATATTTTGTCATTGGAATATACATTTTTGGGTGTGTTAGAATCGGGAATAAGTTTTTATTAGTAACGCCGCTTCGCAGTATAATGTTAACTTTCTTGAAAATAGTAACTTAAATTCAGATAAAGAACAATAATATAAGAATAAGATCAATAAAAACAAAATTTTATTTTATACATAAATAAAATATCTTATGGGTAGATATCTTAGCGATAGGAGTTATGGCTAGACTACCCTGAAAACTTAAAACTTTGAACTATGCCTTGCCACACCGAATATGACTCCACGTTGTGTATACTTTTGGGTAACTTCTATTTTGAGAGCAGAAAAAAAACATTTAAATATTTTGTTCCATGTTTCAGTTATAACTGCGAGTGAATAAAAAAATTCTCGTTTTCTTTTTTTTTTTTTTTATTATTAACAATATTTTGCATGAAAAACACTTCAGGAGTTTTTGAGAACCATAAGAATTTTAACAAAATAAAAATATATTTTGGAGCACTCTTTGGAGCAATCGATCTTATTGGCAATTTGAATCATGATTTAGGATCATGAATGGGCAAACAAAACTATAAATAGTTCATTTAAAAAATCTCATTATAATTTTTAATGCAATTAATGTCTGTGTCATATAAAGTGAGGTTAACCTTAATTTGTATTCAAAGCCAAAGAAGAATAAAAATATTAATTCGAAAAGTTACGAAATCATGTTTTGACAAAAACCATAAAGTTTTCTTTTACAATGCTTCCACTCTATTAGTAATAACAATAAAATTGTTATCAAATTTACATGAACTGATTTCCTATTCTCTATGTCTTCAGGTAGTATGTTAAGTTTTAAATGCAAGGATTGCATAGATTAAACTACCAGAAACTGAAAAAACACTCAATTTCACGATGAGTAAACATATAAATAAAATCGTCAATGCAGTTGGAAGACCTTTAATAAAGTTTATTAAAAATTATTACACAGTATGATGCCCCGACTGCAATAACCATTTATAGACTTACTAATTTGAGATAATGATTGTCTTAAGGATTCTAAAGATAAATCCAAATCAGTTCGAGCATATTGATATTATGTCGGAATATGAAAAATTAACCAGAATTAAATAAAATAACATTACAAAACCTGCTTAGATTTTTGAAAATAAAATTTAAATGTTTTTCGTAAAGTGTATCTCTGTAAGATAGGAAACACCACAAGGAAAATTTATCCAGATTGATCCTGAAACGTTTTTTGGAAAAAATTTTTTAAGAAAAACGACAGTTTTTATTATCAAAATTTAAATTTTTGTATTCACTCTCGGCCAAAGCCGAAAAAAGAAACGGTAAGTTTAATAATATTCAGCTAGTCCCAAAGTACTTTATATAACTTTCCAAAAAAATAACACAAAAAAAAAATAAGCTGAAAAGAACTAAAACCCTCCTACGGTAATATCAGGGTGTTTGTTCTTTTAATCTTTATATAACACCATAATTAATCCATTTCCAACTGTCCATCGGTCCGCGCCCGCCCGTCATCACGATAACTCGTTATGTATTCTCAAAATAAAAAAGTGAATTTAAATTAAATGAGGATAATCGTTAAATCGGGTCCAATGGATCCTTGACCAAAGTTTAAAACTATAAAAATAGAAGAAAACTTTAAATACAAAACTATTGTTTTTTTTTTTTGGAAACAAATTTAACTTCTGTTTAAAAGATTTTTTCGTAAAAAGTTTGAGTTCTTCACAACTTTACCTCAAATTTGGCTATTAGTCACTTATTGGCAGTAACAGTACATATTATTAGGCGTACAGACTGGATATTTATAGTACTTTATAAATGCTTAGAAGTCCAAATAATGAAATTGAATAATATGTCAAGTATTTTTTACAATGCCAATTTTGAACATACCAAATTTCAAATCATGTGGATAATTATTTTTTGAGTTCATTGTGCAAGAAAATTAAAAGGGTTTACATGAAGGGAGTGTTTTTATTAAGGATGTTACATGCCTCTCAACTTATTGTTTGTTTGTTTATTCAAATAACAAAAAATAAACACTGAAAACATTTTGTGATTTAAAATTACATTTACAAACAAAATATGTAGATAGTTTTAACAATAATATATGAGTGCATTTATTCATGTTTTGTTCAGTCAATCTATTCAATCCAGTGCAGTGCCGTAAGTAATGGTATTATTTTATATTCCATAATACATAAAGGCATGTATTACATATATAATTATTTAAACGTATACTTCAAACATTATACACTATTAAAAATATAATGTAAAAAAAGTAGTTCATAATATGGATACCAGCATTATCAAGTTGTCTAGATCACTTGGTGTATGTTATTCATATTATACCACCACCATAGATAGTATAAGAACTTGATGACCTGATGTTGTTTGTTGTCTGTGATTGTTATAAGTTGTGATAATGATATTGATGACAACAGAAAAGATATAAGAGTGAGGGGGGGGGGGGAGTCGGTTGTAAAGGAGGCGAAACATAAATATGTCTAAAGTTTAAGTCTCGTTAATAAAATCATGTATTAAATTCAAAATAATGTCTGTGGTGTGATGGAAAGTAATGAATTACTCGTATCATGATTTCCATTTTATCCTTTTGTTTATTGATCTGTGCTGATTTCAAATAGTAAAGAAAAGAGAAAAAACAAAAGTGGAATTGATATTTTTCATAAACAACTTTTTCCCCATCTTGCAGGTCTCATCCCACGGTTTTTTTTTATTTGTTTAGCTGTTATTTTATAAAAAAAAAAAGTACTCGATAATAAACTATGTTATATTAGTATGAACAATTCAGAATCTAGGATTTCTGTAAAAATGACCTAAATTACAAAAATTAGCAAACTTATTTGTACAAACTCTGAACATTAAGAAAGTTAAATTGCCATAATAATCATAAAAATATGTGTAGTCCGTGTAGAGCGCCACAAAGGTCAAATATAGAAACATTGATTTATAAACACATTTTATTTTGAAAACTAGAGTTTTGCGTCGCTCATTCGAGTGCAACACATCATAGTTGCTAGTTGATTTCATAATTTCAAAAAATTTCATTTCAGTCTATTAAAAGTTTTCTAAAAGATTATCTGTAAACATCTTATAAAAATTCTAAGTGAACTGAAGTTTATCGAAAACTAAAATTGAATCTTTATGACAAGAATTATTCCCTTGACTATATTTATAATATCTTAATGATATTTTAATTTAAACTATCGTTGGTACCATTTTTTTATTAAAATAGCCACTATAATTTAATACTGCCACAAAGGACTTTTTTACTGATGAGTTTATACAGAACCATAGACAATTAGTATCTTAATGGATGCTACTGATTATACCTTGTTGCAGAATTATTCACTTTTTAAAGCATAACATAAATATAGATATCTTTGTTTGATTGAAGCCATTGGTTATATTGTTTATAGGTAAAGTTATAATGAACTTCATTATTAAGAATATCACTTCAAAATAAAAACGATTGTTTTGTTACTGAGTACTCTGAATCGTTCGTGTTTTGCTTATTAAGTTATTAAGTTTGTAATTAAATCCACTATATGACAAATCAAGTTAACTAATTTACAACCAACGAAGAAATCCACAATTTCTTAGAATTTTTACAATAAGGGTTGTTAAGTTTTACAAATTGTTTTTGGTGATTAAAAAATTAATAAAATCTGTTAAGAAAGAAAAAGTAATGGGAAAAGTTGTCAATGCAACGATATGATCATCAGGTCTATAAAGCGTTTAGAAGCAATACAATGGCAGAAATCCAAAAAAGTGAAATATTTGCACACCTGCAAAAAGTCTCATCAGAGACTTTAAAATTGTCAATATATCGTGCAACTGCTTACACCAAAACTGCCTACTAGTTTTACTAGATGTTGTGATTTTGGTATCCCAAAATCTAGAGTCCCAGATTACCAATCATAAATTGAAACTAAGAGTTTCAAACTCACCCCCCCCCACATTTTGCTGATGAAAGATAATGCTAATGATGTGCAGAGTAGATTCCAGCCACTATGCACTTTACGCCCATCACATATTATGATAAATAACAGAACAAATTTTCAGGTTTACATAAGACCGCTGATCAAACTGCTCATGATCTTCTAGCCTTAATTTTTCCTTAATTTTTCAGCAATACATACCAAAAATGAATTTGTGATGACAGCAACAATCTAGCTTACATAGATTTTGCTATATGGCAGTTTATGAAATAATAGTAATTACAACAGATATCTTAATGGTAATATAATTTTGTACTTACTTTTTCTAATGGCAGAACCATTCTTCTACTAGTTAATTTCTGCAACAAAAACAAACAAAAAATTAACATTTTTTTATAGTTTATTTAATTTTTTTATTTATAAACGTGTTGGGCATCATGGGAAAATATGATGAAATTTTATCAAAACAATCATGCAAGTTATTCTTAATCGTAATTCTACTCGCCATTCACGCAAGTTAATTTATTTATTGTTCAAATAGAAATATAATAGAATTATATAATTAATTGTTTATAACAAAAATTTATAGTCTCATAACTATATCGCATGCTCTTCAAAACCACTAGCCACAACAATGATCAAGTGTTATAATTATTACGTGATGCACTTTTATCACCCTATAAAATGATTTAAATGTATTCTAAAAACAAATGTATAATAAATCTATACTATAAACAATAACTAATGTAAATCTGGGTTACTTAAAAAAGACTATAGTTATGGCAATACAAGTGAAGCATTCAATTATTAATTCAAGAATCATGAGTAATTGTCTTCTAAATATCTTAAAAAATGAATACCTTCTAAATGTATCTTCCTCAATAATTTTTGATAAAGAAATTGACATATATTACATGTATGCATATAAAAAAAAATAAAATAAAATAAAAAAACCATGTAGATACACTGTAGCGATGTATCGATTCGTGACCACGACACAATGAGAAGAAGTGTAGACAGTACTTCATCTGGCCACCTGGATTTTTCCCATATAAAAGATCAGGTATCCCTTGTTTTGGGCAGGATGAACCCAGTAAGCGCACCCCTAAGATCTGCTAAGGCCAGAGACAAATTAGAAAACATGTTAAAGGGTTAGAGAAATATAATACACTCTACTCCTTATTTTAATCCGTAGATTTATCAATCTAGATGATATTGTCACTTGCACAATATTTGAAGTAAGTATCGCAATCAATGATTGAAGAAAAGGATTTTATAATAATATATAAATTATGGAAAAAAATTTTGATAACTTTTGTCCATTTAAAACGTAAAACAAAATCTGCCACGGATATGAAGGCATTTTTATTACAAGACTCTTGTCTTATTTTGGAATACAACATCGTAACCATTTCCACATATTGAACAACTAAAAACAACTCCAGATCAAAAGTTAAAACGGAAACCAAAAAAATTACGTTTTTTTTTTTGAAAAAAAAATAAAAAATCTTTCTGTAATTATATATTTTCAAAAGCCAATTTATCTTTATTTATATTTTTCTTAAAGAAGGATTTAAACATTACAAAAAAATTGAGAAATTACAAAAATATAGCGAGGAGGTACTAAAAAAATTAGTGGTAAATTGATACAAAATTTGGGTACGTTAACGTTTCGCTCCCAAGAGAAATTGAAAGTGAAATTCAATCATACACTGTATTTTTTTAAAATTAACAAAAATTATTTGCTTCCTTCTCTTATAACCACCCCATACATGATACAAATTCAATTATTACTGTATTCTTATTTTAATAATATTATATTTTTAAATTTTTATCCATACTAGTTTTTGTTTGTAAGCAAAAAGTAATACAAAAGAATGCTAATAAGACCAATAACAAAACCTTTCGAATCATTTAATTCAGACTTTCATCCATATTGCATTATTTATGAATATAATGTATTAATAAATACATAAATAAATATTATTATTATTGTGTTTTATAGGTGTAAAATGACATTGTATATTACAACCATTAAATATAATACTGTATTGATTATTGCTATTGTTTCAGATAATATTGTGATTTATTGTTTAAAATGGCAAACTTAAAATTAAGCATGAATTTGTAAAGAGGTCACACTTGATCTGCATAATTTAAGCAAAATTCCTCTCTATAAGATTGATTAACAATAAAAGTTTTATTTGGTCTGAGTAAGGCTGCGGCTTAAGTAGAGACGGCCAAGCGTAGATTTTCCAATGAACTGTAAAAACTTTATTGATGCCCTATACATTTTTAAACCCAAAATTATGATTAAAAGCTCATTGCCTAAGCAACAATTATTTCTGTATAGTTACCTATGATACAAATTGATGAATAATTAAGTTGTCAACAAACAAATTTTTGCACGCTGTGTTTACGTTTTTTTAAATACGGTACACAAAGTGTTCTTTTATATTACCTACATATAATAATAGTATTAATGTTAAAAATTAACTAAATAATTTTTTTGTAAGGATCCTTTAGGAACGTACTAATTATATAATAATAATTTCTCCTACAAAATAATATTTGAAATGGCGACTTCTCCTTTTAATGAGAAAAGATGATACCAAAATGATACCATCTTCTACATTCTAAACACATAATATCTGGCTATATCTGATAGTAGGAACTGTTATTCTTATCAATCTTCTTATTATGATCCAGAAATATTTATAGGATTTCCTGATAAAATTAGCATTAAAAGTTAAAGTAAAGAGTATCGATATTATCAAATATTATAAATTTATATTAATTCAATAGAAATTTCATTTATAGCAAATTATATAATAATTTAATAGAAATTTCATTTATAGCAAATTTTTTATAGTTCTTAAATCTTTGTTTAACTAATTACGTTTTCTGTATTTATCGTAAAAATTTATACAATTTGTATGGTTTTACAGATAATACAAAAATGTAGTTCAATCATATCAGTTTTAGTGATTAAGTATGTGAAACGATGCCAAATTTAATTTCTCGAAAATGTATAAGTTAAATAATTCATTCTAAGAGCGAATGAGGTCAACAAAGTGCTTAAAATTCTACCAATATCAATACTCATTTGTATGGTTTTACAGAGTCACCGAATATTTCAATCATAGAGTTTTAATTGAACGAACTCCAAAATAATACTTACGAAATACTTTAATTTGAATGATGTATAATATAATTTAACAAGTTTCTTTTATCATACTCATTTAAATTAAATGACAATTTATTTAAAAAATCATTGAACTGCTGATTTGATTATAGATAATGTATCAAACTGTTAAATTAAACTTTGATTAATTATAGTACTCATATAGAAATTAATTACATTTTTTTTTTTTGTAAATGTCATTTCTTATATTATACCCGTGTCACAATTTTTCTTAATGCATTATTTTTCAGTTTTGATTCCAACCTGCAAGAAACTAATTAATATTTCAATGCAACGACTTCTGTTGCAAGTGGAACTATAGGTGGTCTTAATAATAAATTGTTAATTCGAGGCATGTTTAATTTCATGTTAGTGGTAAAGAAAGAATATTGTCGTTTGAATAAATCACAATTTGATTTTATTGCAGAATATCAGGAACAAGCCTTACAAATTTCATTAGTTCCTTTCTCCCTAATTTTGTATCAGTTCTATTTTTACATAAATTTTAATAACGTAGAAAAAAAAATATCAGGAAACTAGAAAATTATTGGAAGTGTATCTTTGAAAGAAAAAGAACCTTGACATGCACCTGGCATTCTTATCCTTTCAAAAACTAACAAGTGTGAAACTGTAGCTATCACGATTTGTGTCCATAAGGTTCAATTTCTAAGTTACCGAAAACTAAGATGTGTTAAACGTCTTACAATACTCATTTGGCATCGAGTAAAAATAAATCAAATTTATTTGTGGCCTGAGCGATAGAGTAAATCATTCAGCCGTTAATGAGTCGACTGTTCTTTCGCATTGTATACTAGACGCATATATTTACGAAGTTGGCTGTATCGGACTGTCGATAATCTTAAGGATGTCCATCGTAAGAGCCTGGATTGCGCATTTCCAAAAAAAAAAAAAAAAAAACAAAAAAACAAAACAAAATAATAAAAATCATTAATAACGAAAGTTTCTGGAAAACTAACCAGATCTGAAGTGCTTTTAATATTAGCACAGTACATAATAATTTAAAACAACCAAAAACTTTTTTCCAATTAAAAACACCTACTTTTTACTTGAAGGTAAAACTCTTATATGCAAGCTTTGAAAAGCGTAATGATTAAATCTACTCGATTTTTAATTATTTTTATTTCGCAAGTTTATCTTGAAAAGTTTTTTCTTATCAAATATAATAATTTGAATCCTGGGATACCACAAAACATCGATGATATTTCAAAATATTAAACAAAAAAACTCACTTTTGAAAAATGGTATTAATTACAATATAACCTTGTTGTTTGATTATGATGGTAACGATAACTAACGATATCAAAGCCATATAAAATATACTTTGTATGATAATTTATGTTAACAAATTATCTTATTTTTAACTCGTTTTATATGTTATAAAATATATGTTGTACAGAATATTTTTATGTTATTCCAAGGTTTTTTTCCTGCGGTATTATTTCACATGCAATGGTGTGTATGGTATTCCATGTAAGAAATGTCGATTCAAAGAATATGGTTTTTTAAGCTAATGGGAAAGATATTGAGTATGTGTGCATTAACAAATTATTATTACATGATTGAATAATATAGTTTGTTTTCGGTTAAAATGTTTTATATTCTTGTTAAAAACGAAACTTTATTTAAAGCTTTGACTGGTATATAACCTTCTACTACATCTAGTTTATTTATTTTTCGTTAGTTTTTGTGAATTAATTATGTTCCAAAAATTGACTTGTTACTTATTTTCGGGAAAACCTCCTGTCATTGATTTACCTTATTTTTAGTAACTTTTATATTTGATTTCAAGTTTTTTATCATTGCAACAAGTTTTGTCGTAAATATCTTTAGCTTTTGGTGGCAGACTAAAACTTATAGTTTGAAGTTTGTTTCCACTTAAAGGTTTATATTCTGGGTTGTGGCTTATGTGTTATAGGAATGTTTATAAATATGTGTTTTTTAACTTCAGATGCTAGTCGGTGCGAAGAAGTGAGATTATGAAAAGTCTAGTCAAAAGCCTTTGGGCCTACTAGACCTCTAGTGCTGCTAAATATTTAAAACTTTGAATTCTCAGTAGATCGGTGACTTAAATTATCAGATTGACGTTTTAGATATCTAATTGGACTTTCACTACTTTAGTTTTTGAATAATCAAATTAAGTTTCTTCAGTACAAATCTCATCTATTAAACTTGATGAAGTTAGCAGAGACTTCATAAATATCTATCAAGATTCATCGATATCTCTTTTCATTTTCGAGTTCTCGTGTTGGTCAGCAGTAAATGGACTATTGAGGTGATTTTATTTATTATATAATTTATAAGGTAACACGATTAATTTCTAAACATTTTTTGACCGCCAATTGTTTAAATTTAAAAAATTTATTTATTAAAATAAACAGATTTAATTACTCGGACAATATTTGCGAAAGCTGTACCACGGGATTGTGAGTTTTCTATTCGTTAAGCGGATCGACAGTTTTTTGCTAATTGCATAATAATAAACTCAGATCTTGAAACTTGTGTATAAATTTTTCGATTTTCAAATGCTGATATTTAAAGTCTTACATGAGTCTGCAGGTTTTTTGGCCTGAAGCAGTACTCTACGATTATGAAGTCACCTTAGCGCAACTTTTGCAAAATTTTTGCCCCATCTTGTAGAATATTTTTTCGCAGGACATTTTTTGAATATTTAATCATGTTACCGTTCTAGCGATTAATATACACTCATATAATCTTATATGTGTCTGGTATATTTTCCAAACAGAAAGATATTTTGAAAAATCATAGTTAAAACTTATTTGTCATTGAGTCGAATTTATTTGTAACATTAAAACAATAGAATCACAATACTTTTAAGAGTTTTTGAATCCAGTAAGAATTGTATGACTACGAAGTAATGATTAAAATTAATTACTATATAATTTAAAGGAATTTAAAAACTACAAAAAAAGAAGAAAAAACTTAATTGATTTTAAATTTTAAGAATTTCTTTTCATTTTGGTTTTATTTATTTTTTTATTAACTAGTAATGAATAGAACAATTTTTTAATGATTCTGTAAGGAATGTATAATGCTATCAATTAGATTCGATTGGAATCGTAGGCATAGATAATTTCAAAAAACATTAATTTTTTATGATGGTCGTTAATTATTGACAAGTACTACTAAAATTATCACTTTGACTAAGTTTTAATGCTAAGTTTATGGGTTTTTTTTTATTATTTATGTTTCATAAGATTAAGAAGTACTAGCCAACCATGGTCTCCAGGATGTCAGTTTCTTATGATAAAGTCATATTAAAATATAATCAATTTTTTAAAACTGTAAAAGAATTCCATATTCGTGGATTTTGGAATGTAAGCTCACACTATTTTTAATATTAATAGGCAAGGAATTAAAACCATATCTAATTAAACTTATTGTACAAAGTATTGTCTTCTAAAAATCGTTCTACCTCGGAGCCGCTTAAATAAATTAAAAAAATAATTTTGACAACAGTTTAAGTACGTTTAACGGGGATTTCTTGGGCGATATTTATTTTAACTTACAATGACTGTAAAGGAGGCATCGGATTCACCAAAATCTAAATCTGTATCTTCGAAATCATTAACTTCAAATCCATAAGGTCCGAGCCATTTCACCACTAATTTACAGCTCAAAAATTTATTATAATCCTACAACGTTTGTCGAAATCATTCTATTATAAATCACATACTTCTTGGATCTGCAGGAGGGGATTTCACATATATTGGAAATCCTGTTTATATGTAGAATTTGAAATATTTAGGTAAATCTCAATAAAATATTTCAATCCTGGAATTATTAATGAGAACTCTAGGATTTTTCTTGAAATATATTAAAAAGCTATATATATTTAAAAATTTTTTATTGAGATTTTCCTTAATATTTCAAATTCTACATATTAACAGGATTTCCAATATATGTGAAATCCCCTCCCTCAGATCCGACAAGTATGTGATTTATATAAAATAATTTTGACAAACGTTGTAGGATTATAATAAATTTTTGAGCTGTAAATAAGTGGTGACATGGCTCGGACCTTATGGATTTGAAGTTAATGATTTCGAAGATACAGATTTAGATTTTGGTGAATCCGATGCCTCTGAGTTGAGAAAATCCACAGAAAACCTTAATTATATATATATATATATATATATATATATATATATATATATATATATATATATATATATATATATATATATATATATATATATATATATTACGTGGACTGAAAAGTCCCGGGCCTAACACATAGATGGTGCTAGTTTTATTGCAGTCACCTTTTTTGTTAATACTAACGTTCAAAAGACAGCTGTTAAAATTTCATGATATTCCATTCATTAGTTTGTGAGTTATTGTTGTGACGCTACTTTTGTTATTTTCAAAACAATGGATCAAAAACAATTTCGTGTTTTAATTTTACACTGCTTCTTGATGGGAAAAAATACCGTTCAAGCGAAGCAATGGCTTGAAAAGTGATATGGGGACTCCGCTCCATCAGAAACACCAATAAAACGTTGGTTTGCTGACTTCAAACGTGGTCGTAGAGACACCGATGATGCAGAACGTAGTGGACTGAAATGATTGCGTTGCTCTTGATGGAGATTACGTTGATGAATAAAGCTAATTTTGAAACAAAAAAACTGTGTTTTCTTTGTTTGGCCCAGGACTTTTCAGTCATTTTTTTCACTATATATAAATTTTCTATCAAAATAAAGTCACAAGATATATGCAATATACCGATTAGAATGAATACGGAATGTTTTTTATAACTTGACACATTGCAAAATAAGTGTCAAATTATTAAGTTTTTCTGTGGATTTTCTCAACTCACGTTATATTACACAAATTTTTGGTGATACTAAAAAATCATTCAAACACAAAATATTATTAAAAATACCAAAATTTTATGTTTAAAATGACCGAACAGAAATCGATGTGAAAATAAAAAATTAATTATGGTTGAGAATATTTTTAATCAAAACAAAAATAATAAAAAGGTTCATCGTCCTAGGAGCTATGCTGCGAAGTATGCACGTTTAACTTAAAATATCACAATTTTTAGTCGGGTACTTAAAGATCGATCTATTGAAATCTCAATAAAAATATATGCTTTTTGAAACAACCAGCATAATTTACAAAATACATAATTTAAAAACAAAAATTTGTATAATTTGTAGCTGAAATTTATTACCTCATCTTCATAATTTTCCCACATTCGTTTGTAATTATGGTAATAAAAAGATTAAAGTTAATTTTTTCTTTCAAAACTGTGGTCAAACCAATGAATTGTTTTAACTATTTGCAATAATATAATTATTTATAATCATGTACATATTATATCCAATAAATATTAAATAATATATTAATAATTTTTTTTTTAATATATATATATATTATATATATATATTAAAAATGCATTACAACACGACATTTTGTGGTTACATAATAAATCTTAGACCAATAAAAATTTTCATAAATCTGTTGTTGAAATAAACTATTGAATTGTTAAATGCGGTACATTATATTGAAGTGTAAAATGTATATTAATATTTTATTAAATTTTTAAGTGGAAGTAATTCATTAGCATATAAATTCCTTGCACGATTTTGCTCTGAGTTGTTAAAAAACGTTTATAATATTCTAACATTTCTTAGTTTAATTTTGATAAAACTGTAGGTTCATCTGGAAATTCTATGAATTTTAGTTAATGACATTATTTTATGTATAGACAATAATAAAGTTTTGCTTATTATATGCTTAAAAATTTCACCCGTCCCTACCTCTAATCAAATCTAATAATATTTATACAAAACATAATTCAACAATATTAAGGTTACTTTATAAAACTTCGATTTAAACGCTTCATTATTATCATATGTATTTGACTTTGAAAAGAAAAATTATTTATATGCCGAAAATTTTCAAAGCCTTGCACTTTCGAATGTGGAAATATAAAATAGTTACTCGATGATCTGGAGAAAATGACGGCGAAACCCACGTACGCACACGTGCCTCGTCTTGGTGAAAGAAGTGTTTGTCTATGTCAAATGTAAACGATTTGCATAATATGATTAATGGTATTGTTGAATGGTTTAATAATTTGTCATAGGATTATTCTTGAACCGTTTTACTTACTTCAGGGCTATCGATCTGAAATAATCAGCGCACATCCCTAAACATTGCTGCTGTAACTAACTTAACTTTTTATTACTTTAACACTATTGAAGCTTATTTAAAACTTCTTTATTCCAAAATTAAGTTTTTCTGAACTAAGCACCAAGAAAAAATTTCCATAAATCTAAGCCAAGAAATTCCTGATCCAATGATCATTTTCATTGATTAAACAAATTTTTACAATTTTTCTTCTTATATATATTTCTAAATATAATGTTATTTCTGGAAACGTGTGTCTGAAATCTGATGGATCTGCAATCCAGCATGTGCTATAATTGAATGTTATATAGCCGAAAGTTTTCGTTATGTGGTCGACTATCTGCATCCCAAATTTTTACATATTCCTACGTTTTAGAATATTTTTCATTGATTTTACTGAAATAGAACTAAACTTCTCTACTACTGCATACTTATTGACTATATGCTTTTTTCTACAAATATATAATTAACTTCTTTAACAGTGCAGATGTGTTTGGAAATTAACACTAGCCTTCGATTCACTCAAGAACACAATAATTATCCTTAAAATTTTGAATTTGTTACTTCAAATAAGGATTTTAATTACCAGGAAATATAAAAAAAAAAATTAAATTTATTAAAATTATATTGACATAAATTTAAATTTATTATCCTTAAACAGATTTGATTCCTTTGAAATGATGTAATTTTCAAAATGTATAATAAATATATTATGATGATAATGAAAATGAATATTAATAAATAATCTTTTTTCTTTGATTTTGCTGGTTTTAATCTAATTACTATACTTGGTCTTACTAACGATTTACTAATCAATTTAACCAAGAAATATCACTTTGAAATTTAAATGAAATTATTCATATAAGAATTTATTTTATTCCAACTGTAGATATTTTATAATCATTAAAAGTTAATTACAGTGGGTGAGGTCGATCCAATTCAGGTATGTATTAGAAAAATTCTTTCATTATTATTGGCAACATTTTAAAGGAATTAAAAAACATTATTCACAATCGTAAAACAAAAAATTACTTACTTGTTTACAAATTAAAAAAAATAAATTAGAAAAGAGTTTTACAAAGTTGTGTCCACTTATTTATTTTCATCATAAAGAAAGGCATACTTCTATTAAACCTTTATTTTTCGTTTCAACGTGATTCCTTAAACAGAACTGGAAAGTACTTCAAGTGGAAACTGATAATTTCAGATTCTTTTGATAGTAACGAGCTACAAATTTTCCTAAGAGGGAAATTTAATAATTTAATTATATAATATTCTATATCAGAGTATTTACAAAGCTATAATTTGATCTTGTGTTCAATTCATTACTTAATTTCTATTCCTCGTTCAGGTACCCTATTTTATGAGTGAGGAGGATTGTCTATTTTTAACGAATTTAATATCGATTACATTGAACGCCCATGATTTCCCAAAACTAAAACACTTCGGAGGACCTGAATATGATTTTTAACTTCACATTAAAATTGAAATAAAGTATTTCAAATATTCACGTCTCTCAAATCATTTATTTATTTATGAGTAGCTAAAGTCTATTATAAATTCGTATAAGCTATCTTATTTTTCAAATATTGAATAGTATAAAACTCTTGATAGAGCTAATTTTATACATTGAAAATTTTTTAAAATTATACGAAATTAGAGTAATATGCTGATAGTGGATGCGAAAATTCTTAATTTTGCCTACCTGTCCGCATATCAAGCACAGAACGGCTTATTAGATTTTAATGCGAATATCACCAAAACCTAAAATATTCAATTTTCTTAATATAAACCTGTTTTGGTGTTGTTTTTAAAGAACTTTTCTTAGAAACCTTCGTGTTTAAGAATTTTTATATATAAAATCTACCTATTTCAGAAAATTTTCCTGGGTTTGAGGTGTACTTATTTATAGCTTCGAATCAATTACCTAATGCTATACTCATGTCGGGAGTAAAATGGTTATTATTTATGCTATTATTTTTACAACAATTCGTTTTATATAGTATAGTATATTCAAGTAGATTAACTTAAAAATTTCCTGAAATTACTGATCTGATTTCGAAAATTATGTCTTGAATTTTTAGAACGGACCTTCTTGATGGACAGAGTTTATATATGAGTGGAAGAAGTTTAAAGTTTATACAAAATTTGCAAAACTATGAATCCTACTTCAAAAAGTTTAGGAGGTCAAAGATTGAATTATATCTATCTTTCAAAACCTGGACAGAGTATATAATCTCCGAAATTACTTATTGGATTTTAAAAATTCGTTTTCTAATACAGGTATAGAATAGACTATCAGGATAAGCTTATTCATTATTCTTTTAAACTAAAATAATTATTCGTAAGCATAAGTTGCGTACTAAAATTTAATAAAACAAGATCACCTACGTTTCTTAGAATGTACTATTTATTATACTTGAATAGAGACAAAAATGGTAGGTATATTATTTACTTTTAGGAAACAAAAATACATTACTGATTTTTTGTCCTTGGTGCAATAGAAGTGGTTATTACAGGTAAGTTGACTACATACAACAATATTAAAAAATATTAAGTAAAAAATACTTTCTTTATAGAAAAACACATACCTAAGAATTATGGTTAGAAACAAGTTTTCGTATAAATAAATAATAATTCACCATTTATGTTCATATTTTTAATATTTACTTTAAGGTAGATAAATCTACCTGTCTTTATTAGTACATGCATATTGTCATTATAAATTATTATATATTGTAGGAGGTTATATGTATAGAGTGTTAATTTTTTTTGAAAATATATATCCGTACTGTGCATATCGACTTTTTAGTCGATTGATGCGCTACAAATGTCTAAAATTGGTAATAAAACATTCAAATTCTAGAAAATATAATTATATGTTCAATTGTTTGCATATTAATTGTATAGTAAATGTCAAACAAAAATTATTGAAAAACGAAACTTAATTGAAGTTATTGGGTTGAAAATTGTAACAATGATGGAAGAAATTGCATAAATAATTATTTTTAACTGCAATTCTAAATATTCATTTATATAAGTTAAAAATTTTGAGAAATTTCCTACGGTAAATCATACACCATTTACAGAATTACATATCATTTGATTGATAAAGTAATATTTCGTAATAGATACGATTGAAAACAGAAAAGATTTATATTTTTTTATAAAAAGTCGATATAAGACTTTCATAAGTCGATATATGAACTTGACTGATGTCATTTTTTGTTCAAATAAAACTCTTTTAAACTTATTCCATCTAAAAAACTCTTTATTAAAACGTTTACCCTTCTTCAGTGAGGACACCACTTCCGATTTCTTGCTTCTAGGGCAATTAAAGTGCCAAATTAAACTTTCGGGTTTTCCTGGATCTTCACTAGCGTTCACTTATTATTTTTGAAGTTCCGTTAAAAATAAAAAGGCTTGCGACATTCAGTTATACAGAAGTCTGAAGAAAAATCACCATTTTATGGACACCATGTAATTTGTTATTGAAATTTTTCGGAACGAAGTATCAACAATATTTTGTAACATTTTCCTGAAAAATTCATGAGAAATTTCAACAAAAAAGACATTTGTGTATTCAAAGTTATTTACACGGTATTCTATTCTAAACGTGATATAATAAATATTTTATATCTATAATAGATCAATAATCAAAACAAAACAAACATATTTACGAAATTTTTTAAATTCGAGTTATAACTTAAATGTTAATTCGTATTTATGAAGAAAGTGAAAATTATTCTTCGAAGCGGGCGGTAATCGATAGTGTCCACTAAATCCGAATTAATATAATCTTTGTTTTAATTATTTTAAAAAATGTTCATCTTATATCCAATACACAAATTTCTAACAATTATAACTTTATTAAAAACTTTTTTAAGCAAATTTCATGAGCCCAACCAACTACTATCTTTAAAGCTTACACTCAATGTTAATAACCTCCAAGTAATTAAAGGGGTCTTACGTTTCAGATTATTTTTAAATAAAAAACAAGCCTAAACTAGTAGCTTGATGAGTGGTAGACTTCACTCATGCTCAACCTTCACAACAGCAATTAAATAATAAGTGACACTTCTTTTTTATATTGGAAATAAATTATAAAACCGTGTACACACGTACAACATCCGCGTATAACGTAACGCCGTAATTCAAGTTTGACGTGTAACAGCAACCTCACATTTGTGTGGACGTAAACACGTAATACCATCGAGTACATTTTACCGAAACAAATTGTCGGTAAATTTTTATCGCATCATAACATGTTGTTAAATGGGGTTACGAATAGTGTACAATTAATAACGCAACATTTGCAAAGATAGTCACAAGCCACACGCTTGAAATCGTACACGATGTAAACATTATTCATTTGTATTTTAATTGTATTTAAATATTTCGATATGGAGTGGCAAGAACAAAATACAATACAATTTATTAATTTTTTCACTGCTTGAATCAGATGGAACGCTACGCAACAGAAAGTAACAACGCAACACCTATAAACTATTTGCCTCGTAGCATGAAAGCCAGTAACGCGTAACAGAACAGGTTTACGAGACGTTGTTACGTTACTAATAAATATTGTTCATGTGTCGCGGTATTAAAAAGCACATGATTGCTCAATGAGCACCGAAATTAAATATACAGTAGTAATGTTATCTGAATTGTATATAGTCAATTCTCTAATAGATTACTGATAAAAGTGTTTACCAGACTTCATAAAAATCACACAACATATTCTAAAGCTACAGCGGAACAAACTTTCGAAACAACAGAAATTCAAAATGAAAATCAAAAAAATAAATTTATTAGAAATCAATTTTTTTTCGTAAAATTAACATACGGTATATATTTGTAAAAAATGATGAAATCTATAATTAATAATTTAACACAAAACATATTTTTTTTAACATTCATAGTTTTTCTAGACAATACAAAAACGTTCATTTCCTAACAACAACAAAATATCCGTATAGAATATTTTTTTATCTGTTTAAAGAAGTGTAAAGGTTATTTTGGTAAAGTGTGAGTGAAATAAAGTAAGTGTTTATAAAGAATCACATAAATAGGAAATTTATTTTTAAAGTATTCTTTTATAGACATCATTGTAGTATAAATCGTTTGATTACAAACAATACTGTTATAAGTTTTTTATTGTTTGATTTATTTACTTGTTTTTAATATTGGATTAACATTCAAGATAATATTTTCGATTTTATTGTATTATTTTGATAGTGTTGTATGTTAGGAATTGTAATATAGATATACGAACTAATAACGAATGAACGTTAAAAATAATTTCATTAGGTCAAGTCAAAATAAAAAAAAAATCTATTCGCCGTGGATTCACTTCGTGAACATTAAAACAAACGTGTTCAATTAACTATCGGAGATTTTAAGAATTGCAGACCTGAAATCAATTTATCTCACCACAATTATTAATTCAATTAATAATAGAGAATTTTATGAGACACAAATTGTCTGACTCAAAGTTATAAACACTATCAAAAAAATTAAGTAAAATTTTCCTGTTTTGTTCAAAAATTATAGCAATTACGAACAAAAAAAAAAAAAAAAAAACAAAAAAACAAACATGTAAAATAACAATGCAAACGTTTTACTTCGTTTTATTTTCAATTTAAAAAACTTAAAACTATTAATTTTCTAAAAAATTAATTATATTCAAACGAATGTAAAAGCCTTTTTTCTGTCGTTGGAAAATGTTAAATATCTGCAATTTTCTATTTTGGTAATATTTTCCTCCTACATTATAAGTTATGGAAGTAATTATAATCGCCTTATCTAATGTCAACTACGCTTACTGCATATTTGAGATAAATATTTGAGAGTTTAACGAGCTTCACTCATCCACTGAAGCGATCGAATATTTATCGTGTGAAGCGACCTATAAACATTTTAGCATATTTTTAGCTGAAGAAAATTGTAGATGATTTCGAGGCCAATAGACCTTACTTAAGTATCAGAATAACTATATTAAGTTCATTCTCAAATCCGTATTCAAACACAGGTCTTGTTAGACTGGTCTGTAAAATAAAGGTACGCCTTTTCATCATATTTTTAAACAAGGTATGCAAGTACTAACTACGTATATCTTTTAACAGATTATTACATACTTCAAATTCGAGAATAATTAAGTAAAGAATTAGAAAAAAAACTCATTAAAAATTTCAACGACCTTCAATCTATAGATGAATTTATTTCAATTAACTTTTTTTTTTTTTATAAAAACTAATTTCAAAGAAAACAATAATCGTGGGAATACAAAGAAATCTATGGCAATTGTTTTTTGGTTTTGTTACTTTTTGTTATATTTAAAAAAAAAAAAAAAGGAAGCCAAACATAATATCCGTTTGAAAAAAAAAACTTAGAGCGTGACACCAATTTTGTGGGTACAACAACAGGTCGAGAAAAAAAAGTATAATCTATTATAAAAATGCGTCTGGTTATTATTTTAAGTGATTAATAAAAGAGAACACGTTAGAATTTAAAAGAAATTCTTCAGTATCGTAATAATGTTCAGAACTCAATATTGAAAAAGTTTAAATTATGATTTAGATAAGACCATCAGTAGTCTGAAAATGAATAAAAGATTAGAGAAAATAAAATGAAAAACATAAGTTGAATTTTTTATTTTTGGGTGATAAAATTTTTTTATGATGCGTATTGTAAGCGAAACAAAAATTTTTTAATCAATATATGGTTATGTTATAAGAGATTGATGATCCTTCAAGATACATTCTGTTTGTTTTAGAGTGACATATTAAAAAATAAATTTTGTATATGCTATGTTTCTTATGAAAATCACAAAAACCAAAACAGCATTTCACATAGTTCTGCCGTTCTTGGGAAAAAAACATATATTCATTATTTAAATTTCCTGTACTTAAGTCAAATGTAATACAATATTAATTGATTATAAATTTTAATCGTCTGCAAATTCCGAAAAGCATTTCCAAAAAGTATTACTCACTATTTAAATAGGGCAGGCAGTTGACTGGATTTGTTCCTACTTCAATTGAAGCGTTTTTACTTCACGAACATGGTTTAAAGTTAAACTTAGAGAGAATTTTTTGAAAAACGGCGTTTTTCAAAGAAGAAACCGTAAATTATCTATGAAACAAGATAATAGCTGAATTTTTTTGAAGCATTTTCAATTTAATTTTCAAGTTTTGTATTTATATAGGATTAAGGGCTTTTTAAAAGTTGGGGTAATGCGGTGGCCGATGACTTTTAGAGTGAACTATCCTGGTATTCACCTTTGACAAAGTGGAAAACCAACAAAATTCACGAACCGGATAGCCGACATTCGTACAAAGTGCGAATATCTTGCGAATGTTAAACGATTGTTTAAGTCGGTCGAAAATATAGCAAATACATTATCGATCAACCAACTATTGGCATAGTAATGCAGTAATATATTAGAAAATCTAGTTATTGGTAGAATGAAAATGTACAAGATATTTTGAGTAGTATTACCTTTTTAATTTTATTAACCTCACAAATTCTGTTTAGAATATATCCATTTAATGAAAGCTTTAATATCATATTCATGTCAAACACCATGCAATAATAAAATTTATAAATTTACAAAACACACGAATGCAAATACAATATTTTCAATTAAAATATAAATAATTAATTATTTTAAAACATGAAAGATAATTATTAACAAAATTTATTGGAGAACTCTCTGTTCGAATGAAAAAAGATAAAATACTCAAAGATATTATATCCGAAACAAAGATAGTAAGCACTTTTCGATTAACACAAATCATTTAACGATATGATCATGTGATTATCGTGGTATCATACCAATTTAAGTACGAACAAGTAGTAAATGAACACAATCTTAAGAGAAACATATAGAACCCCAATTACATATAATAATACACTTAAAATACAAAAATGAATAATGGATAAATATTATGACAGTGTCGGGGAGTACAGTAAAGCTGTATTTTTAAAAACCGCGAGACTATGAACATTTTGAACGAGCAGTCATTTGTATACAGAAATCGTTGAGTGTGTACCACAATATGGGTTCTATAAATTCATAACGAACAATTAACATAAATCTAAATTTGAACAAACAACAGCAAAGTCAAAGCACATATTTATAATAAATTACTTCTACCATACTATGAATTAAAGCCATTTTATTGAGAACAAAGAAAGATTTGACGAGAAATTTCTATTTTGAATTTCCATACATATTTAACTGCGTGCCTTGTACCAAGACCTTTTTGGTTCTTTCTACTTTGCACAAGCTTAGGATAATATTGTGATTATGTTGTTGTTGGAACCGGTTACTGCGTTCTTATCCAAGCGACGATAATGTGATCAACCATCCACCCATTTTTTTTTATTATAACAGGTCAAACTGCCGCTGCCTGGATTCGAACACGCAACCTCCTGTCTAAGTAAACTAAACCAATAAAAACGCGTAAAAATTCATTCTTTAAAATTGTAATACATCTTCTTCAAAAGTTATCGTGTGCTATGAGAATATGAAAGATTATAAAATATTTAGAAACTAAATATCGAATATTTATAAAATAGTGGTAGGCAATATTGGAGATAATCAGGATGGTCCCATGTTAGAAACATTGAATCTACCAATTACAGTTCCGGCGATATGACGATTGAAACTTTCCTCTTTTCACTAAAAACTGATATCTCATGAACCCAAAATCCAATTTTGATAAAGTTGATGTAGTCATTGTGTCAAAATCAATTATTGTAGAACATGGATATTAAAAAAAAATTTCAACAAATAAGCCTTAAAAAAAAGAACCAATCTTACTATCGCAGAGTGTAGAATATTATATAAATGAAGAAAATGTATTTATCTACTTTCCAATTGCAAATTAATTGGTCAAGCCATTTCAGAGATATAGCTACCAAAGAAAATTTATTCGATGATGGGAATTTTCGCATAAATGTGTATACATCGTAATTAATCCGATTCTGTTGAAATTTTGTAAGCTGGTGAATGATGTAGGTTTAGTTTTTTGTTGAAATCGATTATTCTGGATATTGAGGAGGGGGAGACCAATCTTTTATAAAAAAGTTCACAAAAAAATATAATTAAAAATTAATTTAATCATGAAGACGCATCGAATTTCCAGCTATTTAAGTGCGTATATTCGTAAATCACAACGAAGTTTTGTGTTAATTACAGTGGTAGTGTGTTTTTGAAATTACACAATAAAAAAGACACATTTCGGTACAGATCCCTAAAAAAGAATTTACAGAAGAATAAAAAAGAAAAAATCCAAAAAAAAACACAGATTTTGAGAGTGAGATAGATAGTAAATAAACGTTATAATATGTTTTGTGGTTGTGATAATCCAGAGGGCCTCTGTCATCTATTATGACCGCTTATAAATCATCAGATGATGAATTTAATATTAGTTAGAGGTATATAAAACCTATGTGGCTGTACCTATGTATGTAAGTACAATCTACTCAACGCATCTCGTACTATATAATTTATAATAAATATATTATAATGGATTGGATTCTTAACTATTGTGTTATTGTTTCTAAAAAATTTTTAATTAGTTAAATGAGGATATTAATACTTTTTAAATTGGTTTCATCAATATATATATCATTAAAGATGCTATACATTCTTTTTTAAATAAGATATTTTATTTTATAGGTCTATATTTTAATTTAAATGTATTTAAAATATATATTCAATTTATTTCCTTAAAAAATATAAATAATGAGATCTATTATAGTAAAATTTCGAAAAAAGAAAATAAAAGATTTATTGAAAGTTAATATAATCCATTAATAGCAATGATAATATCACAGAAAATAAGAATTGAATTTGGCTAAGAAACTTCTGATGTTGAACTTGATATTGGCCGTGATTAATCAATTAATAACCCAGTATTTCTACATGAATTTGTGTCTAAAAAATGAATTTTAAGCTAATTATAAAAGTTTATTTTATTTTTCTTGCACTAATGAAAAAAATAACTACATAAAAATCGTTGTTTTCATAAACTTTATCTAAATTTTAACAATTGAGATTTTATTTGTATCTACAATAGTGTAATATCAAAGTAGAAAATTGTACGGAATAATCTGACTTTCAAAAAAAAATCCATTAATTATTTGCAAAAAAATTTCTTTAAAATCGATTTATAAATAAAAAGACTTATACATTTTTCTGAATTTATTACTGTTTGTCACCTGGTAGGCTTTTAATCTACCATATCATGCAGAGAAAGATTATCCGCTTTTATTATTCTTCTTATAATAGACGTTATTTAAATCGCCCCGGAAATTGAACCATAAATGCCATCATATGTTCATATCTATTTCGACACATTTCACAAAAATGTCAATGTTGTATTTATGTAAGCACGTTTGTTCGTTTAAATTTTAGTACGTGATGAATGTTATCAAATGGAGTTGTTGACCGTAAGAAGATGGTCATTCTTAACAATTTACGAAAAAATATATTAACAACATATCCAATGAATCCTTTCCAAGGAATGTTGTTTGTAGGAACTAATTATCGGGAAAACTTGTAAAGACTCTTTATTATCGGAAAAACTTGTAATTATACAAATTACTTGTTTAAATAATTACAAATTACTTATTCCCGCCACACAAAAAGTTGAAAATAAAAGTTCCTACTCCGATTATTAACAGAACGATATTTTTAATAAATTAATTTTGTATGTATTAAACTTTCACGATATAATATGAAGTCCTAGATCGGTAGAATTGATCTCTATGGTTTTATGAAGTCATGTATAAAATTTCTAGTACATAATGTTCTTCTCTAAACATTAAACACCTTGGAATGGAAATTTACAATTTTCTTATATAAGTACACAACCAGTCTAAAGTGCTCAAATACATAAAGATAGCAATAATCCTTTCAGTTTAGTAATTAGGGCCCTATTTTATTAGTTCATAAACCTTCGAGGTATACATACATATAAATACACCTTGCGTTACAATATTATATTGCTTTAGTCGGTCGTAGAGTCAGTCTGTTGTCCAACCGATGCTAGCGAAGGTGGTTTCTATATGGTAGAGAGACATGGTATGTATAATGATATCCATTGCTGTACTCTAAGACGGCGATTATCTAACTAAATTATATCATCTCAACGAAATGAACCAGGTTTATAAAACTATGCAAAGACTTGTGTGAGGATCATGATATCCATCCTACATTTTATGTTTTTAGAAAGAAAAAAAAAGTATTTTACAAATTTAATCGTCAGCTGCTTATTGTATAGTTGATTTGATCAAGAAAAAAAGATCAAGAAGCCGTATTACTATTTAATTCTTTGAATTTTTTTTAAACGAGTATCATAAAATATCGAAGGGGGAATCGTCTATGTATATTTATGGTGGTATTGAAAACTTAAATAAATTATTTTAATAGAAATTAAGCGAAAATTTTAAATATAAACTGCCCAAACTTGGCCTATATTCAGGTTCAACTTTTCAAAGTCTACAATTTAGTATTTCCGTTTTTTGAAATGCAAAATATTACTTTTTGCAAGTTTTTTGTTAGTGTGACATTGTTGAATATTTTGTATGTAATACTTATTACGTCAATGCTAGTTTATCCAATTAAGTAATATTCAAATGTATAATTCATTGTTCGTATTATCAAACATTTCATACCACCATTCTCTACCACCATTAAGAAGCTGTAATAATATGTTGATATCTTAGTAGTAATCATATTAAATTCCGACTACTGCCTTAAATAACAAGTATAGCCAACTGGTGATCAGAATAAGTATTAAAAATTTTTGAATATAAAAAAGTCGTCATATCAGCTTCTATATATATATATATATATATATATATATATATATATATATATATATATATATATATATATATATATATATATATTCGTTACTAAAAAACTCGTAATATTTTAAAACAGCATGTAAAGTTTAATAAAAATATCGCTACGCGTGTTAATACTAATAACTGAATGCGCTTACCTATAAAATTGACATTCTTTTTCACGCATACTTTTCCACATCTAGCTCCGATATAGTAAATTATTTTAAACTTTTATCCTTTTAGTCTTTTTCCATTTTATTTTAAGAGAAACTTTAAAATTTTGTTTTATCTGCTTTATTAATTTTTTAGTAAATCAATATATAAGATACTTCAAAACTTTTAAAAATTGGTGAATTCCACCTTCAACATTTTTCTACACAAATTGTTATGGTTGAAAGAAGGAAATCGTCTTAATTCGTTTGTAGTTTTTATTATGCTTCAGTGTATAACCACCCCAAATAACATTCCATATAACTTATAAGGCTATTATATTTGAAAAAATTGTATAATGCTTTTTTAAAAAAATCATTGAACCCAATACTTAGCACCTGCTTGCAATCTGTAGAAGTGTATCGTTATGCATATGGTGAATTTCTTTTTTTGGTTTATTAAGGTGAATTATTTGAAAAATAGAATAAATGTATAATAAATTTTTGGGTGTAGGTTTTATTTTCTACTACTGCTTAGTTTGTTATATGAATCATGAACCATTTTTGAATGTCAAATAATGTTTTTTGATCTTTTGAACAATAACAATGTCACTTCCTTCATCAGTGATTTTTATTGATGTATTTTTTTACCTGTAAACCAATAAAATGTCTTGAAAGACCATTTGGGAATAATTTTTTTGTTATTTCTTGATATTATAATACTAATTTAATATAAAATATCTAGTCTTTTCATTCTTTGTACACACCTGAATACGAAATACTAACTCGATAACTCCATCGGATTCAGCACTTAGATTATTTTGAGTATCAACTAAAAAGTAAAAATTAATTTTAAATTAATCACATTTAAAAATAATCTTCATGTGTCCAATTAACATTCGAAGCCGACATCAAGGAATAAATTTTTTTGCTTACAAGATTGGCACCGATTTCGAAACGTAAATTGTTACATTTTTTCTTTTTAGCTCATTTTTTGCAGACGATTCTTTTTTTTATTTTTATTTTTTTACATTTGAGTGTTGTATACAACTACTTTTTACCCTTTTCCTGCCTTTAGAGCTTGCCTTTTTCCTTCAAATTAATATTAGACCACTTTGGAGGTACACTGAATCCAACACAAAAAGAATTTTTAATATCGGTATATAAACAAAGAACTGTGCGAACGAATATATAAAAATATGTAAGCAGGCTAATTGATAATTATTCCATCGGTTAAAAATGAATATAGATTATCAATCTTAACCTATTAAGTTGGTTTAATAGGTATACTAAATAGTCAATTCAGTCAGAAGTCTACAACGCTAGAAAATATTAAAGACAATAATAAAATTTAGGAATAAGGTTTCATAGAAAAATTCGATCAACTAACAACTGTACCTAATAATATAAAAACAGAGAACCCGCTAAATAATAGCACTATTAATTCAAATTTGGGTTAAAATTGATATATTATCTTACACATCAAAATATGAAAATAGACCATAACAAAACTCAAGAATTAAATCAAAACTGATTCGAAAACGAAGAAATTATAAACATTTTCTATATGATTCGTGTAAACCGCACTATAATTTGTAATCACAATGGAGATGTATTTGATTGAAATAATTTATTCCAATCTCCCTGTTTATTTAATCAACGATTTTGCACGAAGATATTTTTCTTACGTTTAAAGATTTTTAATAATGGAAATTCATTTTCATGTTAGTGAAGTAAAGATGTTACACAGTTGAGGACACTATTAACAAAAATCATTTGTTTTCTCACTATAACTGGCCATAAATTCAAAATAATTAAATCATACTTGAAAATCCTTGAATTGAAGCCATCGATAATTTATAGTAATTTGCATGTAAAAAGCTATAAGTAATAGAATTGTTTTTGTTAAGATAAATTTATGAACAAATTTTACATACATAAAATGATTATATAGTAATATTTCGTGTACAGTTTCAGTAAAAGTGTTAAAAAAATAATACAACAAATCTTGATATGCGTTTGTTTAATCATGCGTATAAATTCCAAAAAAAAATTAAAAATAATTAAAAAATACATTACCCATAGTTTTTTTTTTTTTGGTAATAGAATACATATATATATATATTCTGTATAAATGTATTATAAATGTAAATTAGAATAAAAATCATTTCACGCTACAATTGATTTCTTAAAAATTTTAATTTAAATTTTATTAAATTTAAAAATAATTCAATAAAATAACTCAAATTAATAATAGTTTAAAAAAACTAAAAAAACACGCATGCATGCGTAGTTCGCGCACTAGCTCTATCTTTATTACTCTCATGCAAAGGATCCGTTCAGATGCGTTCTGCAGCCAACTTCAGAGAGTTACCTACAGACAAACAAACATACGAGTGAAGCTAATAAAAGCGTGTTAAAAACAACAATATTTTGTCCCGCAAATCAAAATACTTGTCGTATCCTTTACAAGTAAAAAACAACGAACAAGATTTTAGGTTGTGTTTGAGCTTTGCTGTCACCAGTTGCTTAGTTATTTTTAGTGGAAAACAACATCCACTTATTGTTGGTTAATTGATTGTTTATATCAATTAACGTTGGCGATCCAAGACGTCCTTTTCCTTGTCTATGGATCTGGTTTGTCACAGTCTTTTAAGTTTTTACGTGATTTATTGTTGATGAGTTAATTAATAAGAAACCATCGATAATTTCAATATATTTAGTTTTTATTAAAAATGTTTAAATACATACAATTTATTTGTGTAGAATAATATTTATATTTTATTTGATTATAAATTTATATTAATAAAACATTTAATAAATTTAAAAACGTAAAATGAAATTCGCCGATGCAACAATTAAAACCACGGAGTATTTAAGCTATTTGCTGTGACCAAATAGCGGTATCAAATTACACTTGTATTGATTGTACTGTACTTGATACGTTACTTTACTGTACTCGTATTGATTGTACTGTACTTGATACGATATTTTAATGTACTGATTTGATGCGATACTTGTTCTGTACTAATTTATTAATTAGATCGTCGCCTTTTTATATAAAAAAAATTATGCTGATAAATAGTTCCTGGAAATGTATTTCCTCTTGCTCATCCTCTCCTTGGGATAACGTTTAGCATTGAGAGTTTCCTATTGTTTTTTAAGTAGAAGGTTATTCGACTTACTATCCTAAAGAAAAACTTGAATTGGATATTTAACATATCG